>CM037089.1:102949482-103272726 GCA_020916435.1 Oxytropis ochrocephala
CCTCCCTAATTCCTCGCTAATGGCAATTAGCGACGAATTAAGCATGTTAGCGACCAAAATTCCTCGCTAATGACCGTGTTTCTGTAGTGAATGATGTTTTGCCACCGAAATTGGCCCTTTGCGACGGAAATGTCTGTGCAGAAATCAGCGATTTTCTCAGAAGTGGTTTGACTTTCACTCTATTTGTTTTTTCTTTTTTACCTTATAGGGGTGTCGTGGTTTTTGTCAATATACGAAGGTTCTTCTTCTCCTCATGCTTCGGGCCCCTGTTGTACCTCTTTTAGTATTCTTTGTACTGCAAATTCTTTTTCTATATACAATCATTTTTTCGGTTTACTCTAGTCATTGCACTTTACTGCTAAAAATCAATCTTTGTTGAAATAAAACTACTGATGTTCGATAATTTTTTTGGTGAATGATGTTCGATAATTTGATGATATATTTTCTGTAAAATAAATTTAGTTTGATATAAAAAAAATGTATTAATAAAGTAAAATATATTTATAGTTAAATGATATGAGTTAGATTTTGAATAATATATTTTTAAGTAAGGCTAAAAGAGGAATAGCCAAATTATAATCCATTCTGGCTCGCTTATTGTCCAAACAATGGAGTTTTGTTCTGCTCCATCATAAAATTTCCAACCAATGGAATAGAAACTTTATTCCATTCCGCTCCCACTGCTCCTTTCTCATTCCTCTCATTCCGCCTCTCGCTCCGCTCACTTTAAACTATCTAAATATATACCCTAAAGATCCTTACCATTTAATCCATAAAACATTTTTGGTATTCTAATCTTGTTTATCTTAACTCATAGCCCATGACCACGTTACAAGCTTCAAAAGTCCACTATGATGGAATGGTTGCTTTTTTGGTCAAAAAAATGGAATGGTTGCTTTCATGTTTATAATGTTAATTTTGAGATAAATTATTTACTCTTTTTAAAACTATTCTTTGCTCTAAAAATGAAGCCTACTAGGCTAAAAACTTGTAAAGGAGGTCTCTAGGCATAAATTTAGGCACAGAAGGGGAAAATGAGACGTACACTGGAAAAACCTGATGTTGTTCATTGGAGCAACTTCTTCCATTCATGTTAAACCTTATGTTTGACATGGTCATTCACTAGAGCAATCTCTTCCTTTCATGTTTAACATGACAAGATGATACATTGGGGACATTCTTTTTGTTGGTAATGACCATATGATCGAATTTAAAGAAATCCAACATTGGGGAATCACCTTTACACGAACCTTCATGAGTCAAACTTTTCTCGCTACACCATGGTAGTCTTATCTTTGAGGGTAATCCCTTTACCAATACTACGACAACAATTTTGTAGATCCAGCCAAGCTTTGTTTGTTACAAACATAATACATTTTCTTCATACCATCTAGTGTTTCTTTGTTTTTCCTATTCTTCCACTTTGAAAATATTGTCCACTGTTAAACCTCTGAAAGGCAAAATCAAAATCCAAAAACACAGAAAAATGCAGCTTGTATACCCTTGAATCTATTCATGCTCATTAAGTAATGCTTCAAAATAGTCAACTTGGAATCAACGATATGATTTAAAGAGCTAATGAACATTTGGGAAAAGGGTCAGACTTGAAAGCATTTTTCTTTGAAGGAGGACACAAATAGGATGAGGAGTTATCATAAGAAAAGAGATCTTACAGAGCTAGCTAGGATGAAGACAAGCTTCTGTATGAGAAAAAGCTTGACGGATTTCAAAAGAAGCATGTACTAACCAAACTTCGGTAATTATGTGGTTAGATGGTACTAACCAAAGTTCTCAGAATTATGTGGTTAGACGGCACTAACAATGTAATCGTAATTATGTGGTTAGTATTTATGAATTACCAAAGTTTTGTAATTATGTGGTTAGATGGTATTAACCAATGTACTGTAAATATGTGATTAATTAGTGTTATATTTTGATGTCATATTTTGTATAACATGTATAACGACCAATTTAATATTTTTAGAGGAGTAACGAAGGTTCCAGTATTAGGTGGTTAGAACCAACTATCCAAAATTGTTGGATTATGTGGCTAGTAGTCGACATCAGCCGGTTATGTTACTCGTGGCTAGCCATGACTAACCAATGTTTCGTGACTTATGTGGCGGTGTTTTTTGGTTTTACAATATTAACTAGAGAAATACTTTACGTTGGTTAGGTTTCTCACATACAATTTCAAAAGCGAGATGAAACGCCTGGTTGAAAATACTAAAGAGAGAGAAGTTGTTAGAGAAAAATAAGGGAACAAGCCAAATAAAATGGTTCTATAATTTAGGAACAAAGCCCACGATTTCTCTGGTTTCATTAATTTAAATTTTCCCTAATTTTATTTTGGTTTTTTTAATTATTATGGAAGTTACATCTATAGCCTTTTAGTAAGAGTTACTAAACAAATTTTTAGTGACGTAAGTCATACTCGACATGCTAATTGTTCCGTTGTGTATATTGTCTCATACATTTCATGTCATAACATGCATATTTCACTTCATGACTTGAAGCATGTGATTTTCTATTCCCTTTGTGAATGAAGTAAGCGGATTAAAATGTACAAAAATGGAAAAAAAAAAAGGATTAGCTTAGACATGCATGTTGCACAACATTCTTTCAAAGAAATGAATAAAGACAGCTCATCTCTTTTTTTTTTTTTTTGGTGAAAAACAGCTGCAAAAGGCCGCAAGATCAACTCAGAACTGGATGGGCCGTAAGACCCACCCATATCCGCGACAAAGCAAAAAGGACCAAAAAGTCCGGAATATGTTCGAATATTACAAAATTGTCCCTCGTGTCTTTACTCTTCCCGCCAACGATCGCAAGAATCGCATTAACGCATACACGCCAAATTCTCATCCAATTGACTCTCAAGCTTCCAAGACCAATTCTCTTGATTCTTTTACCCAGATCTTCAAGAGAAGAATTGATGTTTTCACACTCTTCTAGCATCTCAAACACTGATGCACCGGCCAACCACCGCATTGTTGGAAACCTCTCGCTACAAGCCATGGTCACACCATGAAACAAACCTCACATCTCCGCTTCCACCACACCGCATGGATCCACCTTTGAGTGAAAGCACGCACAAATTTTCCATTATGATCACGTAATTACTCCGCCACACCCCGCCGATCTACCATTATTTGATACCCAACCATCACAATTAAGCTTTCCACGCCGCTCCGAGGAGGTTGCCACCGATCTAGCACATCTTCAAATGAATGATGATCACGTGCATAAGAAGGGATTTCGACACTTTACTTTTTAATTTCATAATATTAATTCAGCAATCGATATTGCATTTGGTTCATTGTGGACTTTTTGGTAATTGTACACGACATCTGGCTAAAATTGAGGTTCATAATTGCATTTATTTCTTAATACACAATACATAAAAATATGGTTTAGTGTAGCTATCTTGTAAAAAATAAGAAAGAGGGGGTAACTTTAAACACTCCACTTTAACCAATATTTTCCATTTTTTCAAAAAAGAAATGATATGGAGTTCTCATAAAACCTTCCATGACTGATGCTAGTGGAAAACATCAAGAAGGAAAAGAGTATTCCTCCTAAAATTTATTGATAAAAAAGGAAAATAGACAAAAACATGGGAGACTTGCACTCAAAATCACTATATCACTATAATGACTCACATTCCAATCCGGCCAGCACTAAAATCATTATTAATCATTTGCAGAACACAAAAAGGGAAGCAAAAGGGAAACTCAATCCATCGAGAGGAAGAACACTAACCCAAGAAGGAGATTAGCAAAATCAGAGCTAGGCAAGCTCTAACTTATTACTCAAAAATCTTCAAAGAATGAAACTAGGAATAATCCCACCAACAAAACCACTTAAATTAATTCCATGACCGCAGCTTTATCACAGACATTACCTTCTCTATAAAACGCTGAAACAACAAACGTAAATTCATTTGTCTAGTCAAATATAAATAATTATTCCATCTATTTCTAAGCTTCCAAGAAACAATTTTACAATTCTTAAAAGCAGAAACCACTAATTGAGAATCGCATTCTAGCCACAAAAACTTCCAACCTTTTTCCAAAAGAAATCACAGTGTAAACAGTATTTTCCATTTTTTTCAAAAAAAAAATTTCAAAAGTATTATGTGTTGCACATTTTGAAAGTTTAATCGCTTACACTCATTTTATGTTGATTTGTGATTTTACGTCTTTTTATTATTAGTGACTAAATACCAAATTAAAATTGCAGTAGAACTTGTATGCCAAAAAAATTTATACTTGAACTTGTTTTTTAAATTCCAAGAAAAATAAAATAAAAATGCTACCTAAAAAATAGAATTAAAATATTAATTAGTATTTCAATGTCCAAAATTATTACAAAATATAAGAAAGATCAAATAAATAAATAATAAAATACAAAAATTAAAAAAACAATGGAAGCATATGCAGCAAGCTACATCATATAGCACTTTGATGACATAGTTTGAGTTTCATTCAACCTTTTAATGTGACAGGCTCAAATCTAACTTTCGATACGCAAAGAATATCATAAATCTTTCGGAATGGAGAAATTATTGGTCCATTACTGGTTCTACCCCACTTTAGAGATTAGTCGCACTGCAGATATAAGATAATCGATTTATAAATAAAAAAATATGTAGCAAGCTACAACTAAACGTAAGGATTCAATTCTAATCTAGTTATAACACTTTGTCGAGAAAAACCTAATTATAAACCAAACCTAGCCGTACAAATAAATTAGCAATTACTAGCAATTAGCAATTAGCAATTAGCAATTAGCAATCAAGATTGTACCAATTACCTCCGTATACAAAATTTGACTTCACAATGCATTAATGATAGAAATTAGGCGATACATACTACTAGTACTCCACTTACGGAATGCTAGACTCTATTATACATGCTGCTAGTACTTCACACCATTCATCCCCGACGGATTCGTAAATTTTCACTAGTGGGGACAAAAAGTAGCCTATAATATTTTCCAAAAATATTGTAAATTTTTATAAAATAAATAATTTTATTATAAAAATCTTAAAATACCTAAGTTTCTACAAATTATATAACCAAAAGGTAAAATTAGTATCAACTTATTTTCTTTTTATTTATCTCTCGTGAATTTCTACATTTAATTTATCTTATGGGGTAATCCTTATTTTTATGGGGAAAATAGATTTGTTATATACATTTCCAACCAAAATATTTTTTCAAGTGGGGCAAATGCCCCCAATTATCTACAAGTAGATTCGCCCTCGCATCCCCTTCTTTGTTCCCTACCCTACTTTCTGTATTTTATTTTTCCGCAAATAGAAGGTAGGAAGCCTCGCAAGAAAAACATTTTGATGTTAAAAATCATCAAGAATGAAAAAGAGTAATTCCCCCGATTTTATTTATGTTCCGACCGGGCCAAAAGCCCCATCGAACGTCGGGCCCGATCCAATAACTCCAGAAACGCAGCGGCCAAAAAGCAGAGTGTGTGCAGTAGCCCCACCCGACGTGGAGACAGAGACAAACCCTGAGCTCCCGAGTGCAATCTTCTAGAGCCCACGACAACATTCTAGTGGGCCAAGCAAGATCCACTCAGAGCTCCTGATCGTGTATTCCCGAGTTCCAAGACCGAAACGCTTATGCTCAGTGCTCAATCCTTATGCTAAAATCGCTAATGAATGGCTCGCTTTGTCGAGGCTAAGCAAAATTTCAACCAAATACTAGCCGAGGACTTAAATGCTAATGATGTTGCGTAATGAGGACACCGTAGTTGATATAGAAGACTTGCTTTGGGAGCAAGTCAACAAAGCATGCGAAGAAATACGCTGAGACTGGGGAGCAAGCAAGCAAAGCATGTGAGGAAATACATTGAGACTTAGGAAACAAAGATTTTCCACCCACTTTTTTGTGCTAGTGGATGTTACAGCAGCTTCTCCTAGATTTTGGCGAGTAAGCATTATTGTACATCAACCTTAGCTAATCTGTAAGTAGTTAATCAGAGGTTTGATCATGGTAGATAGAACTTTTAATATATATATATATATATATATATATATATATATATATATATGTGTGTGTGTGTGTGTGTGTGTGTGTGTGTGTGTGTGTGTGTGTGTGTGTGTGTGTGTTCAAGCATTTTACTTTCCATTTACCTTTATGTCTAGCCTTTAGTAATCTTAGAACTAGTTGCATGCCCTTCTCACCTAATCAATGCTTGTTGGAGTAGTTAGAAACCTATAATTGAGGAACCGAAGTTCCTTCCTTAGTGAAATCGCCAAGAAAAGGAATCAAGAGTTCAAACTCTTAGCCGATCCTCGCGCTAAATCTAATGTTTGACAAAAAAATTGGCATGCCTAGTGGGACCAAGATAGGTAAATAACCTTCGTGGTTTGATTCACCTAGTCTGGGTTGTCATTGGTGTATGTACTGGCCTCGCAAAATTTTGAGTGGTTTGGAACTCCGCTTCTACTTCGAGAAGAGATCTTCCCACAAGAATAAAGCTAATGAGCAACTGTGTACATCGGGGATATAGTCCACAATGTACCCCTCCAATTACTACAACCAACAATCTCTCATGTTTGACAAAAAAATCTCATGCTATGATCGATCCTTCATTAGACAACAAATTGATATGGGATAGAATGACATCATGTACCAAGTATCACAAAGAAATGGATGACATACTTAAATTTATGGTGCAAAGGCACAATGGGAGTGTTAGAATATCAATTATGATTTGTCATTTCAATTAGTATTTATTAGTATCTGTTAGAATAGAATATCACATATGATCGAATCGGCTTAGGGCTTGTACACCTTGTGCTACAAACACGCTGCCCAAGCCCAATACTAATTTTTTAGTGGCCCAAAAAAATAACAAGTTATAAAGATGTTTTTCAAACAATATATCGTATGCTGCTTATCCCACACCCCCTCCTACTTATTCACACCCCATCATAATTTAAATTCCAAAATTACCCCCATTCAAAAAAAAAAAAACAAAAACCCACACCCCTCCCCTTCTTCACTCTCCCTCGCTCTCTCATTCTCCCCTCCTCCTTCAACCCTATTTTCAATTTCCTCTCACTCACCTTCTCCCAACTCACCAATCTCACCCAATCTCTCACTCAATCTTTCTCCACCAACACTCTCAAGAGTTGTCGGGTTATTTTCTCCTCCCCTCACACTCTCTAATCGCTCCATTTTCTTCAAGGTATGCCTTTCCCTACGCCCATTCTCGTTTTTTTTTTTTCTCAAACGTTGAATTGTTCAACGAGCACCTCGAACACATGAGAACGAAGGTGTTCGAATGAGGTTCAGGCGTAACACCTGGCCGAACAACCTCATTCGAACCGTTGTAATTTGTAATCAAATCGACTTGTTCGATCGGGGTTGTGCGAACAAAGTTCGCATGTAGCCGTCGAATAAGCTTGTTTGACAAGAAACTTCTCACTTTTTCTCGCTTGGTTCTCGTTAATTTGATTTAATTGGTTCTCATTGATTGTTGTTTCGTATATGGTGAGGAGCAGAGGTGGTCATGCAACCGAACCATCTCGAAGGAAGCCGGCCGGCCACCTCCTACGCTTTCAAACCGCAAAAGGAGGGAAGAAGCTGGTGAACCTCCCAGCTAGGGGTCGCGCTGTGGGTAGGGTAGGGTCGATGTTCCTCCTCCCCACTTCCAGAGGATATCAAGGTGATATCGAGCGTGATGCTCAATTTCCGCCATGAGTCGCCGACCCTTCATCCGCCAGGCCTTCGCCCTCGCTAGGCCTTCATCCGCCGCTAGGCCTTCATCTTCTGTGCATCACACAGGAGTGAGGTCACGAGCCTCGTGGAGGAGGAGGTCTGGCGAGCCTCGTGAGGTCAGCTGGCCAGTTAGGCGACATTCCCATTTCCCGGTGGACCGTAAGATGGTTCTGCCTTTGCCACATACGGCACATATCCTCACCGATTTTTATTCGCTGTGTAACTTATTATTTTATAGTTGATCGTTGTAAATTTGTTTAATATGTTGTTGAATGTTTTGGCTTATCAGTGTCATTTTCAATGCGTGTTCGGCCTGGATTTACAAACAATCCCACATGGACCGCATGCATGTTGTTTCATGTGCAGACATTAGGACACTGACAGCCTTCTGTGGTTGGTTCCCTGGTTGGGCTTGGTTTCCCCATTCTCCACAAGGGTCGCGAACGCATTCATAGCGTTGGCATGGATACATCATCATTCCACCTTCCCGTGGTGAGACGAGCATCACCTTGATGATGTATCCTACCACTGCCGCACATCCCCACATCGTCGGTTTCGGCGACATGCCGACCGAACTCGCGGCGTGGAGAGCACCGCCGGTCGGTCGACTATTGGGTGCCACACCGAGGATTGCAAACGCTGCATTTCGCCGGGTCATCTGCTGGCTGGGCTTGTATGGTCTGGGGATGGTCTACCACCCAAAGAAAGCCGAGTGGGTGGGACCATGTCGCTAGGGCCTACATGTCAGATCTTTTGGGTTGCACCTTGTTTGCCGACAAGTCGTGCAACAAGGTTAAGCTTGGCTACCTTGGTACGTCGATGGATTTGGAGGCATTGGAGACTATCTTTGGGGCCATGGCCCCGCCCATCTCTATGATCGGTGAAGGATGCTACAAGGAAGAAGACCAAGAAGATTCTTTGGTCATCTTCCTTTACTTCGTATAAAACATATTCTTTACTTTTAAGTTTGCTTTAGTGGTTACTTTTTCAGATTAATAATCAACCAATTATATGTTCATTATGTGCTTGATCTTTGAGCACTTCCAGAGTGCGAACTTTTCCTCTCGGGTGGAGCACCCAGAGTATGATGAGAGTAGCCCACGGGCGAAGAAATGGTCAGGCGATGATGGCCCCCGGGGCCATCAAGTCACAAACCATCGATTATGCCTTGACCGGCCACAACGTGAGTGAGGTGACCAGACCCCTACACGCCCTTATAGGCAGTGAAACCTTCGAGGAGCCGCCAGTTCGTGAGGGTTCATTCGGAGTGGTGGTCGCATGATGCGCCATTTGCCGATCGAGTGCTCGCATATACCAAGTGTGTCCAACACATTCCGAGGATCCTGCACTTCCTACTAGGTGCGCTCTCTCACTCTATCCGAAAGTGCGACGAGACGTGGACACACTTCGAGGACCACTTGTGGCGCGGCCCTCCTTGTGTGCCGCACTCCTCAAACACGGTGTCGGCTACTTTCCATGGTACTCAGTGGTCTCACATCCCTTTCTCTTCCCGAGCATTATATACACTTGCGAGATGAGCCTCGATGTCGTGTGGCACGTGTCTTTTGTGTTTATTGCATTGATAATGTTTCTTAATCTTCTATTTATTTAAATAATAATGTTATGTTATTTGGTTGATGATGCTACAGAGTCACTGGATTTGGTTGATGACATGGATGGGGCCATCGATGATCATGTCCTGCAGCCAGTGAGACTATGTTTCAAATAAGATCAAGAGGTCGCTCAACCCCTTCCGTGGGTTTAGGAGGAGGTTTGGGAATGTGTATGAGAGGAGGAGGGGCGTAACACCCAAAGAGGAGATGTCATAGGGGATATATGTTTAGATTTTTGTATAATTTAACTACTTTGTTTCATTTCGATTTTTAATTTGAAATTCCCTTTACTTTGTTTCATCTGGTTTCATTTGGTTTTTAATTTAACTACTTTGTTTCATTACAAAATACTAAATACATGAAATACAAAATACATGAAATACTAAATACGTAACACCAACATAAGCAAACAACTAACTAAGAAACTAGTGTTTTGGTAGTCCGTGTTCCGTAAGATAAATGACCTCTTCTCAGAGTTCGTATTGTGTCCACGCATAACTCTAAGATTTGTCGCCCCATCGGAACATTAGCTAGATGTTCCATCATTGCGCGGACGTCGCCGCTATTTCGGATCTCCATGATGAAACA
Organism: Oxytropis ochrocephala; assembly: GCA_020916435.1. Classification (NCBI taxonomy): domain Eukaryota; kingdom Viridiplantae; phylum Streptophyta; class Magnoliopsida; order Fabales; family Fabaceae; genus Oxytropis; species Oxytropis ochrocephala. The sequence continues at coordinate 102,959,432 of CM037089.1, forward strand.
TCGGGACGGTCCCATCATCTCTACAATTGAACTTTTTGAAACGATACGCTCCACGCCTTTACGCCACGCCCTCGACGCAATCTTCCTCTCACCTTTCTTTCCGGTTGGCGGGGTGATGTCCTTACTCATCCTCGCAGAAGACATGGTTAGGACAACGTAAACACAGCACCATGTTCGCTTCGGTGGTGAAATCCCATTGTGGTGAAGCGGTCATAGGAATTTGTCGCTTGAGTAATCGGGTTGAGCACAATTGCCATTCCATTTCAAATTGGGTCAAAGAAGGAGAGGCGTTTCGTGGTGAGTTACACCGGTCAAAGAAGCGCATTAGGGTTTGGTGAAGAAGGTCCGAGGATGTGAACCCCTTTATAATAGGCGTGGTGAAATGTCACCGTTGATTTCATTTTTAGATCACAACCGAGCCGCTTAAATTCTATCCGCTCGCATAATAATTTCGTGCGGATTGACATCCACTCCTTTATCCGACACATTTGACTCGATTGTAAACCGCTGATTAAAATCGCCGGTGGAATCGAGGCGCCCAATACCGCTATGCCGCAGAATTCTCGCAACATTTGTTCGATCAACAAAGATTCGAACATGTTCGTGATTACACAATCGAACTCGCTCGTATTTAATTTATTCGAATGTGTGAAAAACGCCTGCGGGTGTCTCGTCCATATTTAACACACACTAACGGCTCAGCGAACCTCGCTCAAGCCCCGTGTTCGAACAGTGAAAATTTCAAAAAAATAGGTCTTTTGGTCTTTTCACACCCTTATGGGGTGTGTTTAGAGTAGGAGGGGGTGTGGGAAAAGCAATAGCCATATATCAAGTTTCAATGTGGCCCATCAAAAGGCCGCACGTCGCTAGTCAATGGAAAACACTGTGTTGCAAGTTCGATTTCTAGCATTCCACCTTTCTTGGTTTTTTGGACATCTGTGAATTATATTTTTTGGACCAAAGACATCTGGGAATGCTGTTTTTGACATCTAGGAATGAGGACATTTAATTTAAACAAAAGTATATATTTTTTGAGTAAATATTTTACTTTTTACTAAAATAAATTTTTTTGGAGTATTTAATTCAACAAAAAAATGTATTGCTTTACTAATGTTTTTTGATATATATTTGAAATTTTCAAAAAATAATTCCACTCTTTTGAATCCAAAATTAATTAAATTTATATTTCTTTTCAAGAATATTGTGATCTTGAGTTTTAATAAAATTTCTATTTACTTAATTAAAATAAATTTTTTAGAAATTTAGTTTTGTTTGTAGTTATAGTATTTTTTAATTTATATTTAATTTTTTTATATTTCATTATTTAGTATATTCCTTGATGATTTTGACCCCTATAATAAATTAGGTAAAGCTCCGCCACTGAGATGCAAATTTGATAAAAATAGGGGTCCAATTTTTAAAATTTGAACGGGGCCTCTCAGTTGCATGGGACGACCCTGTATATGATTTTCGATATCAATTAGGATTAATTAGTACCAATTAGGTTTTTATCAATATTAATTGTAATTGATTCCTATTTCCATTATAAATAGATATGGGTGTGCTTTATTGTAAACACATAAAATCAACAAAATTCATCTCATTTAATAAACATTTATCATGCAAAGTCAATATCAAAAAAAAAAATTCTACAAAGTTTTTAAAAATCTGTGAGACTCTTTTCAATAAAAAAAAAGTCTTTTAAAATATTAAACCAATACAGTTCCCTTAATTTATCTAATCTAATATACATTTATACAACTACTACTCTATCAAAATTATTTATATAGTCATTTGGAAAAGCGACACCTATACTAATTAATTAAGGATAAAATATGTAAATGACTCACTAAAAAATAAAAACAAATTTTCACTTTTTCCAACTTTTTCACTTTCTCCAACTTTTTCTCTTTATTTTTACACTCTCTTTCATCATTTTCACTTTTCTCTTACACTCTATTTCTTCCTTTTTTTTTCTTTCTTCTTACACTCTCTTTTCTCATTTTCCTCTTACACTCTTTTTCTTCATTTTTTCTTTTTACTTTACTTTATTTTTCAAATAAACAATTCTTCCCTTTCTCTTATCACTTCACTTTAGTTTTATTTAACTAAATTTCTAAATTTAAACAAACACTATTCTACTAAAATTACTCTCGCTAAAATTATCTTCTCTTTCTCTTCAAAATATGTTTACACTCTTATTGATAATATACTATCTTCTACAATATACTACTCAACTAAAATAGTCAATTGAAACTACGAGATAACTACTACTGATATATAAAAACACTGGATAATCAAGTAGTTGATATATAAAAATACATGATTAATATTTACCATTAATAACTATAATTTTTGAAGACTTAGAAATAAATTGAAACTACGTAGATAAGTGCATGATCGATATATATAAGAAAAACACGGATTAGTATTTGTCATAGATAATTATAATTTTTGAAAACTACTATTAACCTACTATCTAAAAATGAAGGCTTAATGACTATTTAAACCGATTAATATTTAAAATAACATGACAAATATTTGTCACTAACACCTAAAAATGACAAATAATTGTCACTACTATATAAAAACACGTGATAATCGCATTGATATAGAAAAAACACGACATTAATATTTGTCATTGATAATTAAATTTTTGAAGACTACTATTAACCTATTATCTTAAAAACAAGAATATTTAATGACTATTTAAACTACTGATTAAAATTTAATACAAACATTTCTTATTGATAATCTAATATCTCTCTTTTACTATCTACTATAATATACTAATCAACTAAAATAATCAATTAAAACTACGAGATAACTGCACTGATATATAAAAAAACACGAGATAACTGTAGTGATATATAAAAACACACGTGATTAATATTTGGCATTGATAATTATAATTTTTGAAGACTACTATAAACCTACTATCTAAAGAAAGAAGGCTTAATGACTATTTAAACTACTTGATTAATATAAAACAAATATTTCTTATTAACAATTTACTATCTACTATAATCTTTTGTCCTGTGAAGGTAGCTCGGTTAGCAGAAGCAGGGACATGAAGGAGTGCACCATATGAGTGCAAGAAGGAGGTCCCTGTTAAAGTCCCTAAACTAACATTTCCCCACCCCCACTTACAATTGCCTATCTAAAAATAAAAAAATCTACTATAATCTTCTAATATTCAACTAAAATAATCAATTAAAACTACGTAGATAAGCTGACCGATATATAAAAACACGGGATATCTCGCCATGATATATAGAAAAACACAGTAACTAATATTTATCATTGATAATTATAATTTTTGAAGACTAATAATCCTACTATCTAAAAAACAAGAAGGTTTAATGAATATTTAATGATTAATCTCTATTAAACCATGGATGTTCCACATATGCATCCACCTATCCCGCCAAATCACAAATTACATCATCAATAGCTTAATTCCACATCGCCTTCTCCCCTTGCACTTGATCTCCACCTAATAGTTGACTTGGTCAACCCAAACTTTTACCACAATTAATTTCAAATATATCGCCAAAAACTAAGGTGGAATCGAACTCATTCCTCATTCCGAGGCTCCCGACTCCGACGATCATTTGAGCTACCACATTTTGATGATCTTGAAGCATATTACATTTTTTATGCTATTCCTTCTTTGATTGCAAGACTTTACCTATTATTTATATCTATTTATTATGTGTTTTAATACTTATATATTTGTTATTATATATTATATTTATTTGACATCTAATATTTTGTATCACATTCCATAGATTTTGGATTCTATATATTTATTAACTAGAATGTTATTAAATATGGGTAATTTTATTCATTTTAAAATTTGTTTCTAATTTTAAATTATATTAAAAATATTGACTTATAATATCCTACATTTGTCTAATTCTCATATTAATTTAATATTAAATTGATTAATACCGGTCACGCTGGTCAATCAGTGACCCATCGGTTCGACCATTGACCCAGTGACCTGCTCGAGTCGATCACCGGGTCGGTTTTAGTAACATTGCTGCAATCAAATCCCTAAAAAACAGGAACCAATATATTGAATTCAAATTTAATTACATTTATTTGTGTTTTCAACTTTGCATTTATCAGTACAAAATACTCACTCTCTCTCACCAAAATTAATGAGTCATAAATACTAATTCTTTATTTTTTATTTATTTTAAAAAATGTCAGATTTAGTTTTACACTCCCTTCTTTTAATTATACTCCCGACGACGACCATTTTGTTTTACGCTCGACGACGACTATTTGAGCTACCACGCTTTGATAAGATCAAGCATATTACATTTTATTTACCTTATTCCTTCTTTAATTGCAAAACCTTTTAACTATTATTTATATCTATTTATTATGTGTTTTAATACTTATATATTTGTTATTATATATTATATTTATTTGACATCTAATATTTTGTATCACATTCCATACATTTAGATTCTATATATTTTTTAACTAGAATGTTATTAAATATGGGTACTTTTATTCATTTTCAAATTTGTTTCTAATTTTAAATTATATTAAAAATATTGAATTATAATATCCTACATTTGTCTAATTCTCATATTAATTTAATCATCAAATTGATTAATACCGGGTCACGCGAGTCAATCAGTGACCCATCGGTTCGACCATTGACCCAGTGACCGAGTGTCCTGCTCGGGTCAATCACCAGGTCGGTTTTAATAACATTGCTGCTAATCAAATCCCTAAAAAATAGGAACCAATATATTGAATTTAAATTTAATTGCATTTATTTGTGTTTTCAACTTTGCATTTATCAGTACAAAACACTCACTTTTTCACACCAAAATTAATGAGCCACAAATACTAATTCTTTATTTATTATTATTTTATTTATTTTAAAAAATGTCAGATTTAGTTTTACACTCCCTATTTTTTAATTATACTCCCTGACGCTGACCATTTAGTTTACACTCCCTAACACTGACCATTAAAGCTACCATGTTTTGCTGGTACTAAAGTGTATTACATTTTATTTATCCTAATCCTTCTTTGATTGCAAAACCCTTTACCTATTTTTTGTATCTATTTATTATGTGTTTTAATACTTATATATTTGTATTGTCAAAAAAAAATACTTATATATTTGTTATTATATATTATATTTATTTGACATCTAATATTTGTATCACATTCCATTGATTTTAGATTCTATATATTTATTAACTAGAATGTTATTAAATATGAGTAATTTTATTCATTTTAAAATGTGTTTCTAGTTTTCAATTATATTAAAAATATTGACTTATAATATCCTACATTTGTCTAATTCTCATATTAATTTAATATTAAATAAATTGATTAATACCGGGTCACGCGGTCAATTAGTGACCCATCGGTTCGACAATTGACCCAAATTGTCTCGCTTCGGGTCAATCACCGGATTGATTTTAATAACATTGTCGCTAATCAAATTCCCAAAAATAGGAACTAATATATTGAATTCAAATTTAATTGCATTTATTTGTATTTTCAACTTTGCATTTAATAAAGACAAAACACACACACTCTCTCTAACCAAAATTAATGAGCCATAAATACTAATTATTTATTTATTATTTTTTATTTATTTTAAAAATGTCGATTTAGTTTTACACTCCTTCTTTTTAATTATATCGCTCTCGAAACCCAAATTTCATGAGACCACTTAATAAAACCAGAAAATGTAAATTGGGCTTCTGTTATTCGCAAACCCTGTTAATAATACAACCCTCTGCTCTAATTGCACCCATGTTCTACTAATGCAGCCCCTTTTCGTTTTTCTTATATATATTCTTTCAAAAAACAACTTCTTTTACAAAAAAAACATAAAATTAAATAAATAAATATTCTCTTCAAAAACCCATAAAACCAATATTAGTTTTTGTTATGAAGATCAATTTTAGTTACAATGTCATGTAATGTCACTACTAATTTTTAGAGTACTATTATGGCAAAATATTGATAGTGTGGGCCTCTCATAATATACTTTGTTACTCTTGCTATTTGGAACTTTGAACTTAGCGGTACAAGGAAAAGACTCTCTTCTCCACTAGCTACTCTTGCTATTTACATGTTAAAATAGTGATTTCACAAAAATTATAGATTTTGTATTCTTTAGAGTCGCTCTTCTCTTTCCATTCGTTCCCTTCCCGAATTTTTACTTTTGAATCTCTTCAAGCTACTAACATAACCATGCTTTTTTTGAATTTGTTTCTGTCCTCCAAGGTAATTTTCCATCTTTAGGCATAAATCTTATTCCTTTTGGGTATGGTCATGTGCTAAAGTCAAGGACACCTATGTTATTCGTCTCATGCATGATAAGACTGGACCCAATTACACAATCTTATAAATATTTAGTTAAATCATATGCAGCAAACAATTGTATTTTTTCTTTTGAAGCAGCAAACAATTGTATTGGATTGCAGAGATCACTATATATAAACACTATTTTATGTTGATGGGTTCTGTCTATAATTGAGAAATGGGACTACAAGAATGTATTATGTGCTGCCATTTTTAATCTAAAGTATGCGACTTGAGTCATTATGGCAAAGAAATATACGATAACCATTTAAATTGCAACACACATATTTTTTGATAGATTTTTTGGTGGATTCTTTTTTGATAGATTGTAAGTCATATATACAATGTAGTATAACCCTTTGAGGTATTGTATTGTGGCTGATGGATTTTTTTTAATGAGCAAAGTTATATTATAGCGGGTATAAGGGATAGTCAAACCCGTTTATTAGATATCATGCTAAATTAGAGTTTATTATAGCAGGGATAGAAATACATTAGAGTTTTGCGCTGCTCTTTCAAAGTAGTGTGAAGAAGTATTTAATCTTTTGGTTGTTTGTTTTTCCATAAAACAAAATAAAGGAGGGTACAAAATCCCTTAATGAGAAACTAACAACGTTAGATTCAACGATACAATCTACAATCGGAGAGAGGGGTTGTCCAGATTCTCTCAAGGTTCAAGGGAAATGATGTCAAACCTATAATATTAATTTTTCTTAAATTATTTATTACAAAACATTATAAGACAAGAAACAAAATCCCATCCTTGGCAAAACCCCACATCCCATTTGAAATTATAATATATATATATATATATATATAATTCATTTTGTTTCAATTTGATTAGTAAAATTTTAAATATTTATATAATAGTAAGAAATTAAATTTAGACTTATATATAAATATTTAAAATTTTACTAACAAAATGAAATATATATATATATATATATATATATATATATATATATATATATATATATATATATATATATATATATATAGTTGAAGTAGTTTACCTACACAAATGTCTAAACACATGAATATATCTCATCGCAAGAGTGTGAATTATACTAGTATTTAAAATATACGTGACAAATATTTGTCACTAATATCTAAAAATGACAAATAATTGTTACTTATATATAAAAACACAGGATAAATTTTTCTTTTGATAATCTACTAATCAACTCAAATAATCTATTGAAACTATGAGATAACTGCACTGATACATTAAAAACACGAGAAACCTACACTGATATATAAAAAAATAAGGGGATAATTGGAATGATATATATATAAAAACACGGGATAAATGCACAATTGTTTTTAAATGATACTTTTACTTTTTTAGATTTTAATATTTATCTATTTTTTATTTGAAACTCTTTTTTTATCTACTTTAAATTTGTCTCTATTTTCACAGGATAATACTCAGAATATTTAAATACTATCTAAGTTTATTAATAAAAAGAATATAATAAAGACGCGCATGCATATGCATCAGAACTACTACTAGTGGTGCACAAAATCTTTTACAATGTCACTAAATCACAGAATTACATGTGATAAAATATATTTGACTTTATCTCAATTATCTTAAAAATTACTGCTACTATAATTTATACTACTATTTTTGATCGATCAATGATGTAAAAATAAGTTTTATCGGCCTTAGTTTGACTTGAAAAATCAAGCACAAGTGGTGAGATCCCCAATAACACACGCAGAGAGAGAAGACGCGGAAGAGTAAAGACAATAAATAGCGAAAGAATCCGTTAGCACCCTAGCTACGTTTTGAAGCTGGGTCCCACCACCACTTCAGCGAAAATTCAATTCTAATATTACAATTACAATTATTATTATATTCAAAATTTCAAATCAATTCTTGCCGTTTTTTTCTCCATTATAATTATTATATATCTTTATACTGTTCACTATAAGCTCCTCTCTCTCTCACATTCTTCTCTGTTCTATAACTTGTTGAGAGAGAGAGAGAGAGTTTTCCATAAGGAATATTCTGCAACGGTTTTGTTACTGTGGCAAGCTATTTTGCTATGAACAAAAAATTCGAAGCTATGATTCAATTAACAAGAAAAAGAACGATTCAATTTCTAATTGGAATCGCTCTTATATACCTCGTATTAGTAACACTTGAAATCCCTTTAGTTTTCAAAACCGAGTTCACAACCATCACAACTCACCCTCCAAAACTATTAAGCAAAGACGAGTCAAACCAACAACGACGACTCGTTCTAACTCGTCCAATCAAAACCGTTTCAACTGCTCATTCACCGAGTCAACAACAACTCAGTCACAGTACAATCCTCTTAAACGACGCCGTTTTTGACCTAACAAAAAAGACGGTTCATTAGAACTCTATAAGCTCGCGAAAAACGCGCGTGAATTAGGGTTTAAATTCTGGGAAGAAATTCGGTTAGGGAAAGTAAAAACCGTTACGGAGAAGTTAGAGAACCGAACCGGTTCATGTCCTGGTTCGATTTCAGTGTCCGGTTCGAAATTTTCCGGTGTGGTTGCGATTCCGTGTGGACTTACATTGGGATCGCATGTAACTGTTGTGGGGAAACCGTTGACGGGGTCGTCGTCGTCGTCATCGCAGTTTATTGTGGAGTTGCAAGGGTTGAAGACGGTGGATGGTGAAGAACCTCCTAGGGTTTTTCATTTTAATCCTAGGTTGAAAGGTGATTGGAGTGGTAAACCTGTTATTGAGCTTAATACTTGTTATCGAATGCAGTGGGGTTCTGCACTTAGATGTGATGGTTGGAAATCTAAAGCTGATCAAGATACTGGTGAGTATTTCATTCCTTATAAGTAGGAAAGTTCAATTTTTTGAATTGAATGTTGATGAAGTTGCTATTTTTGAATTGATATTGTGTAGAGAGTTATAAAAAATAATAAGGCTATACAAGCATGCCCATAGACATAGTCGGTTATAAAAAATGTCTGTGACCCCTAATTGGGCCGCAATATTAATGTTTTTATGTCTCCTACGCTACAAGTAATCACTATTGATTGAGGTTGTATTTGACTGTGATCCTCTGCAATATCAATAATCACGATTTAAAACCTTGGTTGCAATGCTGACGGTGTTTAAAACCTTGCTCTAGGTTACTTAAGGTTCTATGTATCAAGGTTTTAAATGGTGGTTGTGGTTGCAATTGTGATTATCGGTGTTGCAGGGTTGAGAAGTGGGATCGAAAACCATGTTGTATGTAGTAGGGATATTGCCATATCTAAATTCATTTCTGTGACGAAAATGCTTCTGATTTGCTATCATTTTGATTGATTATGGTTTGTGTTGCTGATGCTCTGGGTACAGTTGATAGGCTTGTGAAGTGTGAGAAGTGGATACGGGATGAAGAAGATAGAGCAGAGGAGTCTAAGGCAACATGGTGGTTGAATAGACTGATAGGCCACACCAAAAAGTAACAGTTGACTGGCCATTCCCGTTTTCTGAGAATAAGTTATTTGTTCTTACTCTTAGTGCTGGGTTGAGGGGTATCATGTTACTGTCGATGGAAAGCATGTTGCTTCTTTTCCTTACCGCACTGTGAGTATTACTATTATCATTTTCATGAACTTATCATTCTGTAATTTGGCAGATTTAGAAAAGGACTGGAATTTGAGGATAAATTAAGGATATAAAGTTCAAAGTTTAAAATTGTGGTAAACTATATTTATAATTATATATCTGAAAGCTGTTAAAAATTGTTCATTTGGGTTTTTAATTAACGATAGTAGCTTCACTTAGAATACTACGCGAACAGGTTTACTTTGACAGAGTGATATCCATCTACCTACCTGAAACTGAAATTTGGTTTGCTGAACTTAGTTATCTTTGCAATATTAACAGGGATTTACTCTTGAAGATGCCACTGGACTTTCTTTGAGTGGAGACATTGATGTCCACTCTATATTTGCTGCCTCTTTGCCTTCATCACATCCCAGTTTTGCACCACAGAGGCATCTCGATTTTTCAACCAGATGGGTTGCCCTCCACTTCCTGATTCTGGTGTAGAATTGTTCATTGGCGCCCTCTCTGCCGGAAACCATTTTGCTGAAAGGATGGCTGTCAGGAAGTCATGGATGCAGCATAGGCTCGTCAAGTCTGCAATTGTCGTTGCTCGCTTCTTTGTAGCACTGGTAATGGTTAATGAACTTTTTCACCTTTATTTGATGTTCTTTTGGGGTTTCTTAAAATTTGATTGAAAATTTGCAGCATTCAAGACAAGAAATTAATGTAGAGTTGAAGAAGGAAGCGGAATTTTTTGGTGATATTGTTATCGTGCCTTACATGGATAACTACGACCTTGTTGTGTTGAAAACAGTGGCCATATGTGAATATGGGGTGAGATTTTGATTGATTAAAATTTTGAGTTTATATGAAGTTTTTTAGTGATGTATAAGATGTTTTTTTTGTTGTTTTTTTTATTTGGTGAAATGTCACATTTTTCTATTGTTCACAGGTTCACAAAGTTTCTGCCAAGTATATCATGAAAGGCGATGATGACACTTTCGTAAAAGTGGATGCTGTTATCAATGAAGCGAGGAAGGTTCCAGATGAGAGGAGCTTTTATGTTGGAAACATCAATTACTACCACAAACCTCTGCGCTTATGGTAAATGGGCAGTGACATACGAGGTAATCACAACCTACTGCAATGCTTTTGTTTAGAATAAATGAGTGGGAATTGTCTAGAAAAAATTGTGAATTAAGTTCTTATTTTGATGATTGTTATTTAAGAGTAAGTTTATATTCTGGTCCAACAAATGTTTAATTTGATTGTCTTCTTCCCATTGTGTCATGCAATCAACCACACATGTTCCTCCATTTTGATATGTTCCTCCATTTTGATATGTAACACCTAGTTCCACTTCTACCCTCTGGCAGCTGTTTGGATTTATGTACATTGTATCCCATAGTCCTTAACCGCTTGTCACCTCTGTAGCACTGTCACTTCAGATTGAAGACATGCCCGGTGTCCAATAGGTGTTGTGTCGTGTCGGACACCGACGCCGATACTTCAATTACGCCCAATTTTCAAATTATTATCAGTGTCTACGTGATCGTGTCCGTGTCGTGTCTACGTCGATGCTTCATAGTTTGTCACACTCTGCACTTCTTGCTTGAAAAATCTTGGTGAATTGAAATACTTATTTTCTATTGCTGTTTTAGGAATGGCCAGAAGAGGATTATCCACCTTATGCTAATGGACCAGGTTATATCCTGTCTTCGGATATTGCACGCTACATTGTTTCTGAATTCGAAACGCATAAATTAAGGGTAAACACTTCTTTTATGGTACATTGTTCTATTTTCTTCCATGGTTGCAGGATTCTCATCTGGGTAGTCCTTAAACTTATCATTGTTTTTGGGCTGAATGTTTCTGTGATTTTTCCATTATGCAGTTATTTAAGATGGAAGATGTAAGTATGGGAATGTGGGTAGAACAATTTAACAGCTCAAAACCAGTACACTACTTGCATAGCTTGAATTTCTGTCAGTTTGGTTGCATAGAAGGTTATTACACTGCACATTACCAATCGCCTAGGCAAATGATGTGCCTGTGGGATAAATTGCAAAGGCAAACAAAGCCTCAATGCTGCAACATGAGATGACAATGTTAAAGGGACAATATAAACAAGTTTTGCAGTGAAGCATCGAGTATTGTATATATAACTGTGGAGCTTGGTTAGTTAAAATTTACTTGTATAAAATGAATTGAGTATTTATTGCTTCTTTTTCAGTCACCCCTTTTTGGGGTTCTCTCTTTTTTTTTTATGCAGATGCAAATTTTGTAAAATAATTTGAAGGTCCATATATAGTCAAATTGTTTTATTGACTGTAATATATAGTCAATTTGTATTCGTTCGTAGTAGTAATTATTATTTTTACTCAATTCATAGTAGTAAATTTTTTTTTGGTATACGCATAGTAGTAATTATTATACCTTGGTGTTTTATTTATTATTATTATTGTGTAACTTGCTGTAGCTAATTATGTAATTTTTAAAATGGAAAAAGTAGTGAGTGAGTCAGAAAATGTGCAAGACACGTTGTGTTTCTTGGATTTTCTTCCTTTACCCAAAAGGTATGGCTCCTTTGAACAGACTTAGCTTCAATTTTAGAAGTCAAAAGGAGAGGACAGCAGATGAACGATGTAAATTTGTGGGTCAAACACTGAATAGCCTTTATATGTTATTAATAATACGAATCATCAAGATTCAAAAGATCATAAAGATTCGTCCAATACGTTAGTTGCATTAATTTAGTATTTCATTTAGTGATTTTTACTTAGTTGCATTAAAATGGTATAAAATGGTGTGGTATATTGAACTTGTTGAAAAGAAAAAGTAATGAAATTGAATAGTGAGGTCATCCCAATCCTTATGTAACAAGGTTAGAACTCGCTTCTCTCTAAAAAAAAAGGTGAGAACTTTTATATTTGGAGAACAGAAATAATATTTTATTTTAAGATCAATTGAAGTCTTTTGTCACACATGACACATTTTCTCCTAAAAAATACAAGTAAATGTTCCCTGTCAAGATCAAAAGACTTCAATTTTAAGAATCAATTAAAGCCTTTTATTTTAGGGCAGTGCTTATCCCACACCCCCTCCTACTTATTCACACCCCATAAAATTTTTAAACCCCAAAATACCCCTAATTAAAAACAAATCTCTTCCCTCACAAACCCTCACACCCTCCGTTTCACCTCCACGAAAACCTATTCCTCTCCTCATCCTCTTCAAATCTCCTCTCCCAAATCGCCTTCAATCTTCGATTTCAACATCCAAAATCGTTTTTGGAACATAAGGTACACGATTACTAACCCTCTTTTACTTGCATTTTGATTGTTTTGGTGTATTATAGCGTATTCTGGGATCTGCAAAATCGTGAAGCATTCGATTAAGCACAACCGAATGCTCCACGAACGGAAGGCCAATATTAGGCCATTCGAATGAGCCCAACCGAATCCATTCGAATTAGGCTAACTGACGTGCATTCGGTTGGGGTCAACCGAATAGTCGTCATTTTTAAAATAGTTATATTTCTATTTCTAAATTTGTTTATAATGTGTTGTGCTTATTTTTTTTTTGATTATGGCAAAGACTAGAGGTGGTAGTTCTCGAGACACAACTCGAGGGTCGGCAACAGCCACCCATGACGGTTTAAACCGTAAACGGAAGGAGGATGCACGTTTCGCTGGCGATGGGCCTAGTAGAGGCAGGGGTAGGGGTAGCGTGCTCAGATTTGCAACCCCGGGCCCCAACAGGCGGGAGGATGACAATGGGCAAGACATTGAGAGAGATGCTTACCATCCCGCGGTGACTTGGCCGGGTCCTGCTGAGGACTTTAGTGCGGTGATCATGTTGAGGAGGCGGTGGTCCTTCTACTTCTATCGATGTCGCTTGTCGCTCCTCGTGCCACATTTCCTTTTCTCGGTGGCCGGAGGATAGATCGTTGTTACCGACTTACGGGGCTCACATTGCTAGAGCCATATGGGATGGCAATGTAAGTAACTTACTTTTTCTATAAATAATTTAATCATTAAATTGTTTGTAATCACACTTAATATAGCATTTGATATTGCAGGATCGTGGGCCCGCTGAGGCTTATTACACATGGAGTCCCACAGATAGGGGACCTCATCCAAACATTCTACCATTCCTACAGACTTCTAAATTGCTACCAATGAAGGACATTGGATTCCCAACAATCATTGGCGGATTTGGTCAATGCATTTGTTGAGAGGTGGCATTTAGACACATCATCATTTCACCTACCTATAGGTGAGATGACCATCACTCTAGATGATGTCTCGCATTGCTCAACATCCCCGTGATCGGATCTTTTATGATTTTCCGCACTACACCAAGTATCGTGGAGAGGAGATGTTGGTTGAGTTATCGTGCGCACTCGGGATGCACATGACCGCACTTTCAGCGCCGGTGGTTATCTCTGTGACCTCAAGTGGTCGAGGAGACGGTGTACCCTAGGGCTATACAGAGGAGCGCTGGGAGGATCTTCGCTAGGGCATATCCGCTCTACTTGTTGGGTGGGGTCCATTCTCGATAAGTCAGAAACAAGGTAAAGTTCAATGGTTGGGAGCTCTGGTTGACTTGGAGGTCTTTGGAGATTACACATGGGGAGGGATGGCGCTAGCCCATATATACGACCAACTTGGGAATCGGTGAAGCCCAAAACAAACAGATGGGTGGCTATCCGCTTTAATTCGTGTATCTATTAAATTTAAATTTTTAAGTTAATTTTGTTGTTTCGCATCGCTCTACTAAATGATTTCATTTATTCGCATGTGCATGGATCTTTGAACACTTTCGGATCCCCTTGGCTTGAAGACGGTGGACCCAATTTTATGATATTCAACCACGCATAAAAGGTGGGTCGCTAATACCACCACCCTCTTACTAGTGGATCTTTGCTCGAGTATCTCGGATCCGATAGCCGCACTCGACGAGGTAACTCGCGCACCATACACGCGCCATATAGAGACACTTGGCCGCTTGAGCTCATCACCTATTTAGAGGCCACTTATGAGGTCTTGGTCAGATGGTACCGCACATGCCGATCGTGTCATGAGACAGTTTGGCAATGTCCGGGGATACCAGAGGACCCAAAACCCACAACTAGAGTCAGAGTTACAAGAGAATTCACGACGAGAGGTGGGCCAATTTTGACCAAAGTGGTTGGTGGAGAGGGGGCCTATATTACCAGTGGTGCACGCACACCATACCAGGTACGCTATTGGTTTGGGAGGTCTCACACCCTTTTATTGACAAGGCTAATTATGTGCGGTTGGAGGACGAGCCGGATTGTAGATGCAGCACGCGTGTCTTTTAAACATTCCTTTTAAATTTGTTACTTAATTAAAATTTGTAACTTAATTCAAATTGGTTGTTTCACAGTCATGCCGGATGTGGTTCAGATGGTAAATGATATGGAGCGAGCGATGGAGGGCACCGTTCCAAAAGACACACAGCCATGGCGAGTACTCGAGGGCTTAAAACTCCTAGTGAGACCATTCCGTAGGCTTAGGAAGTATGGTTGTGTGTATAGTAGGAGGAGGAACCGCACCACTCAGGAGTTACTATATGACATTTATGGACTTAATTATTTATTTGGTGAATGTATGTATTTAATTTTATTTTGTGGACTTATGTATGACATTTATGTTTACTTAGTTATCTATATATTTCAGTTGTTCTAGCTTTAATTTTTTAAGTTAATAACACAGGTTTAGTTTGTTAAGTATTTATATATCAGTTTTAACAAAATTACACCTATTTGGTTGCCCTGACCCGAATCCATTTGAATGGGGTCAACCGAATACCCAAAAAATAAAAATGGGGGTGTGTTTCAATAAATTGCCCTTCGGTTGTGCTTAACCGAATAGTTTCGGTTGCCCTTAACCGAATCGGTGAAAAATGGTGTTTCATTAATGGCCTTTTGGTCTTTTCCCACACTCAGGGGGTGTGTTTGAAGTAGGAGGGGGTGTGGGAAAAGCAATAGCCTTATTTTAAGATCAAAAGTGATGAGATATACTTTTATGATATATGTTTTATTATAAGTGAAAATTTAACTTTTAAGTCTTGGCAAAGAAATATTACATGTCAGTATCATTAAATTGAAGTCTTTTGTCACACATGACACCTTTTCTCCTAAAAAATACAAGTAAATGTTCCCTGTCAAGATCAAAAGACTTCAATTTTAAGAATCAATTGAATCCTTTTATTTTAAGATCAAAAGTGATGAGATATACTTTTTTTATGATATTTTTTTTTTTTTTTTTTTTTGAACTTCAATATAGGTTTTATTATAAGCGAAAATTTAACTTTTAAGTATTGGCAAAGAAATATTACATGTCAGTATCATTAAATTGACTTTAAGTAGTATCAATAGGAAAACATTAGAAACAAACTAGAATTCTGGTATGAAAAACACTATTAAATATTTACTTTTATAAAATCTTAAGTTAATTTAGAAATTAACAAACATAACTTGTATTGTTAAACTTTTGCACACTATTAAGTTGGTTTCGTGGTGTAGTTGGTTATCACGTCGCCTAACACATGAATGCCTCCTGTTCAAGTCCCATAAGCCCAAACCTCAAAATCTTTTTACCAAAAAAAACTTTTTTTTTGTTTAAAGCAACCAAAAAAAACTTTTGAATATTATGATTATACACTTTATATAATTTACTTATAAAAACATAAATTTGTAAATATTTTAGAAAATATTGTTAAAAATAAATATTTGAGAGAATATAGATTACTGTATTTTGCATTATACCGATACACTTTATTTGACGTGCAAAACACTACAATTTATTCTTGTTTTTCTTATGGCTTATGACGACACAGCTTTAGTAAATAGTTTTCTTTTGTTATTGAAAATAAATGGGAAAAATTACTTGGTTGAAGTCTTTTTAGTTCTTTAAAAAAGTATTCAGTTTTTTTATAAAACTGAATAAATGACTGAATCTTACTCAGTAATAATTGTATAAAACTGAAAATGATGTTAATAGGATTTATTGTAATAAAGTCAACCTATTAAGTTGACTAATTAGAAAGTCTGTTAGTTTGTTTTGAGTAGTCAATCATTTGCTAACACACACTCTCTCTCTCTCTTGTAACCAATTTTACCGAGTTTGAATCATCACAAAGTACTTGTTAGACAAGTTTATGAGAGAGAGTGACACAAATAAAAAGATAATAACATTTCATGACTTGTCTTAGAAGTACTTGTGAGAATCAAACTCGATCATACCAAATTGAGTAGCTACTATATTAACTCCCCTGCGTGTCAATAACAAATCAGAGTTTGAATTCATTCTTGCCTAAACACTTCTCAACAAATTGATATCAGAGCTCCACCACAGAGCCTAATCTTTCAAGAAATTGAAATCGCGAATCGCAAATTTGCCATGGCAAGCGAAAATAGAAACGAGGAAACTTTGTGCAACCTTTGATACCCAATTTGACGGGCACTATGATCATTGGAGCATGATAATGGAGAATTTTCTGAGGTCAAAGAAATACTGGGGACTGATCGAGAACGACACCTTTGAACCATAAGCAGGAACAACAATAACGAAGTCTCTGCAGAAGCCAATTGATGATTCCAAGCTCAAAGATTTGAAGGCGAAAAACTATTTGTTTCACGCCATTGACCGAACAATCTTGGAGAAGAATACCTCAAAACATATCTTGGACCTTGGAGACCAATCTTGCAAGCATTTAGGAAAGATTTAGAAACCTTGGAGATGAAATCAAGTGATACTATTACTGATTACGTCTCTAGGATTATGTTTGTTACACGAAAAAATGGGAATTCATGGGGAGAATATGCAAGATGTAGTAATTTTGGAAAAGATTCTTAGATCTTTGACTGAGAAATACAAATAGGTGGAATGCTAAATTGAAGAGTCTAAAGATTTGATAAAATATCCATTGATGAACTTCAAAGTTCATTAATAGTCCATAAACAGAAGATGCATAAGCACAACTGTGTTGAAGAACAGCCTCTAAAGACTATTACTCAAGAAAGGAGTGATACAGAGGTAGAAAAAGGAAGCTTCAGAGGAAGGGGCAAAGAAAGCGCAGATGCACTCCATGACTTTGTTGAATGTTACAAATGTCACAAGATAGGCCAATATAGAAATGAATGTCCCGAATGGGATAAAGAAAATAGTGCCAACCGATAGAGGTGGTTAATTTGTTTCCTCCGAATTTAACGAATTTTGTGTTGAATCTGGTATAAAAGAAATCTTACTATTAACATACACTCCCCAAAAAAATGGGGTGGTGGAAAGGAAGAACAGGACAATTATGAACATGGTGAATTGCAAAAACATTCCTAAGAAATTTCAGCAGAGCGTGAGTTGGACTATATATGTGTTGAATAGATGTCCTGCACTTGTTGTGAAACACAAAACACTTGAAGAAGTTTGAAGAAGCTTGAAGTCGACACAAACCCTCAGTGTCATACTTCAAGGTCTTTGGATGCATAGGACATGTCCATATTCCAGATGCCGAGAGAAGTAAGCATGAAGATAAGAGTTGCAAGTGCATTCTACTTGGTATAAGTGATGAATCCAAAGGATACATATATGATCCTATGAAGTGAAAGATTGTGATTAGTGGATATAGTGATTTTGAGGAAAGTGAGCAATGGAATTGGGATGAGAAGCATCAACTTGAGATTACTGTTGATTTAGACTGGGGAGAAGCAGAATCTCGGAGTGAAGAAGAGCAGGAAAGTGAAGCTGGTGAATCAAAAAATGATACTGATAATGATGTTGGTAATGATGAACAAGATAATGACACAGATGCAGACATAGAAGATCACTCGAGTTATGATCCAGAATCAGAAAGGGAAACTAATGAAACCGAAATTAGGAGGCTTCCTACCTGGATAGCAGATTATGATAGTGGGTTGGGTTTATCTGATGAATGAGAAGACGTAAACATGGCAAGTGTGGAAAATTCAGTTCTTGAATGCTATGAGATTGTTGTAAAATACAGAAAGTGGAGACAAGCCATAGATGAAGAAATAACTTCAATCGTGAAGAATGGTATGTGGAAATTAACTGACTTACCTCCTGGTTCAAAGAAGATAGGTGTAAAGTGGATCTACAAGACAAAACTCAATGATCTTGGACAAGTAGACAAGTACAAGGCAACGTTTACTGACAAAGGATACTCTCAAAAGCAATGAATAGATTACACTGAGGTGTTTTCTCCTGTTAGCAGGCTTGACACTATCAGACTCATAATTGCAACTGCAGCTCAGGAAGGTTGGATCCTATACCAAGTTGATGTCAAATGATCTTTCTTGTATGGAAAGCTAAGTGAAGAGGTTTATGTAGAGCAACCAAAAGGATATGTCAAAAAAGGGAAGTGAGAACAAAATATATAGACTCCACAAGGCTCTCTATGGACTAAAAACAAGCACCAAGAGCTTAGTTTAGTCACATTGAGTCCTACTTCCTTCAAGAAGGGTTCACGACCAGTAGGAGTGAACAAACATTGTTCTTCAAACTCAATAGTAGAAATGGCATTCTCATTGTCAGTGTGTATGTAGGTGGTTTTATCTACACTAGAAAGGATTCAACTTTGATGATAGAGTTTAGAAACTCTATGAAAAGAAAATTCTCTATCACTAATTTGGGGAAGATGAAGTATTTCTTGGGAATAGAAATCATTCAAAAAGTTGAGGGTATCTACATTTGTCAAAGGAAGTATGCAATGGAGTTTCTGTCTAAGTTCAATATGTCTACCTACAACTCTGTGATGGTGCCTATAGTTTCGGGATCCAAGCTAGACAAGGATGAGGATGAGCAGCTACTTGGATATACAGACAGTGATTATGCTAGAGTCTTGGAAGATAAAAAGAGTACCTCATGCTATGTGTTTATTCTCAACAATAGCTCTGGGATCCAAGAAACAACCAATAGTACTCACCCTCTCTACAACAGAAGTTGAGGTTGTGGCAGCTGGAGCAGTTGCCTGTTGATCGTACCTTGACCAATGAAGAGTTGAAGTGTTGATTGATTCGTCGAATGGGCCGGTCGTTGAATGAGTGAAAGGACCGGTCCTGGCTTCACGCGTAGAACACCTCGGGTGGTACCTGCAAAGACACTCCGACGATCTAGTGAGAGGTCGCTCGGGCAGATAGCACAAGGTTAGAGAACGTACCTGAAGCCATATGCGAATGGCGTATATATACTGCGAGGTCCGACCGTTTTGCGAAGATTTCGCCGGCGAGAATGCGCTCAAGCGGCGTGTTTGGGCCGATCGAGATGGGTCGGGCCGCAGTCCAATTGCTGTTGGCATCCTCGATTTGCTAATACACCCAGAACGATTGCCCCCAAGCCTAGGTCGCTTAAGAGCGGCCGAGGCTTGAATCGATGCCCCGTGGAGTGAAGTTATTTTGACGAAACGACGCGCTCGCTTTCTCGTCAGAGGCGGTGTCGACCGCTTATCAACCATCGGCCGTCTTTGCCGCGTGACGGTTGGTCTTTACCGACATTTAAGACGTGACGTTTGGTGTTTCCAGGCCGTCCCGAGACAACCATTGGTGAGAAGAAGACGCGTTGTGACCCTTCGTATCCCGGTCCCCTTTCGCGCGTAAAACGCACTATAAATAGCCTTCCTCACGAGTTCATTTCTCACACTTCCGAGAATTGCTCGCCAACGACCGACTTCTGCCGCCGCCGACTTGCGCCCAAAGTCGTTTACGTTTACTAGCGACCGATCCACCACATCCGCTAAGGTATGGATCGATCTTTCCTTTACTTTTTAAGCTTCGAGTCTTTACTTGAAAGTATTTCGTGCTTTTCCACGCCTCGTGATAGGGGTGTCAGTCGAGGGATGGCCGAATCGCCCCTCTCATGAGTGCTCGCTCGCCGACCGACTCGTTCCCTTTATCATAGGTGTTTTTGCATGCCACGGATTTAAACCGACCGCCCGTATTCGGAAAACCACCACAATCCTTCGCTCCATACATGTCGAGGCCGGGCGAGCCCAATCTCCACGAGGAAGAGCCCAAGTCGTCTTCGGGCGACAAAGGTTCTTGCTCTTCGAGTGGTTCCTCGAGCAGTACGAGCTCGACTTCCCATTCTTCCGGCCGAGGTCGCACCAAGACAAAAGGCTCGGGTCAAGGTCCGTTCATTTCAAGAAGCGATCAGGCAACACTCCACCGGGCGAGAGGAGGGCGTGGAGGTGGTGATCATTGATGATGAAGAGCCTAGCGCCGCCCCGCCGCGCGAGACGAGGAGATGGTAGAGGCCGAAGGCGGCCGAGATGAAGCGGCCCACGAGGAAGAAGTGATTCAGCCCGAAGTCAATGTTTCTGGTCTGGAAGCCAACGTCGGAGGGTCGAACGAAGGGTCGGCCGATGTCCAAGCTGATGTAGCTCGAGATATATCTGACATGTCTTGGGTGTCGGAAACTCTTCGCTCTAATAGGAGCATTATCACAGTCGGCCACGATGCTTTGCCCGATCTACGGAGCCGCCTTGAAGACTCACCGGGCTGGAGGGTAAGAGGCATGAAGGAGGGCGAAGATATCGCGACTTACTCTTCCAACTTCAAGTTCACGATGTATCGACTCGTGTTCGAGAAGATGAAGATTACCCCTCCTTTTACCGAATTCCAACGCGACGTCCTGCGCCATATTGGGGTCGCCCCTTCTCAGCTTCATCCAAACGCATGGGCGTTTTTAAAGACTTTTGAGGTGTCTTGACCACTGCTCGGGTCACGGTGTCGATGATGCTTTTCTTTGCTCTCTTTGAGTGAGCTAGCTCGCAGAGAAGGCCAACAAGGAGAAGAGGAGCAAGTCTCCTTTAAGATGCGTAAGACCCACCACCGGTTTTTCAAAGCATTCCAGAGTCGTTGGGAGCGGCCGGAAAAGCCGAGATTTCGGATCGCTCCCACCGAGGAGGCCGGGCAAGGCCGCTTTCGAGGTTCAACCGGACGGAATGCTCGCCCACCTTACTTTCCCATCATGTGGAACGAGGCTCACTTCGCAGCGGCCCGGGATTACATTTACTCAACCAAAGATTTGGGGAGGCCGACTGCGCTCTCGGACATGATCAAGGCGTTGGCGGGCATGATGCGTCCGATCCTAAGGGTGACATACCTTGTCGACCCTTTGTCTTGCACGACGAGGCAGGGACTGGAGGCCGAGATTGGTTTGCCTTTGAACCTTGTCTTTATATTTTTCTTTGTCGGTCTTGTCAATCTTTTATTCTAACTCATAGCTCGTTATTTCGCAGAAAGAATGGCCGCAAAAATCGGGACTCGCTCGCTCTGTCCCCAAGCTGAAGGAGGGCTAAGAGATATGACGCTTCTCGGTCGGGGATATTCCGAATCTTCCTCAAAAGTCCCCAAACTCCTAAGAGCCAAGGAAGAAGCCGATCGCCAGGCCTCGGCCGCCTCCCCAGTGCCGATCGCTCACCCAAGCGGGCGGGTGTGATGGTCGGGTCCGTCCCACCGCAACGGAGGAGATTCCTATCATCTCGCTCGAAAGCTTGGGTACGCCGATCCGGGAATAAAGATCTATGAAACCCATGGCGCTCTGCGCTTCTCTCTGCATGGGGGTCGAGAAATTCATGGCGGAGCTGGTGGCCGAATCTGATGGTAATTTTATTTTCTTAGTCTTGTACTCTTCATCTTACCTTTGTTCGACCGACTAACAACCCTTCGACCTGAATTTTGCAGGAAAGGACAAGGCTTTAGCCATGCGGTACAAGCAGCAAAAATATGACAAGCTCGCCCAGTCGAAGAAGGAGGCCCTCAAACGGGGGGAGGACGACCGTGCCAAGCTTGCAAAGAGGAACAAGGAGCTTGCTGCTCAGGTCGCTACTTTGAAGGGCGATCTCGATGCTACGAACAAGAAAGAGGCTGCCTGGGCGGCCGATAAGGCCGCGCTGGAGGCAAAAATTCAAAAGATAGCCCAGGCCGGTCAGGAGGCAGCGATCGAGCAGTTCTATAATGCTCTCGGGCAGGTGCGGGCATTGAATCCAGATCTGAAGATCAATTTCGATGACAACATGATCAAGCCCACGCACTATGTTGATCAAAACAAGATCATGTTGCCTGCAGAAGTCGACGAGCAAGGCAATGTCGTTCGCCCGGCCACCATTCTCTTTTAAAGCCCGCCTGCGAGCGGTGTAATTCTTGTAACAGTTCAACTTGCCTTCGGGCACAACAATTTCTCTGCCTTCGTGCAGTTTTTCAATTCGTGGGCGCTCGGTTTCGACCGGGCGTCCCGTGTTTGTAATGACAATTTTTACTTGCTTTTAATTACGCCTGTTCAAATTTACATTTCTATGTGTGTACTTCTTACATTTATTCGCCTTAGTCATCTCGAACTTGTAGGCCGCTCGGCGGCCGTTTTCGTGCTATTTCGATAGCGGCCGTTTATGGTCGGGCCATTTCGATGGCACTTGAGGTAGGTCGTTTCGACGGCCTGTCGCGATGGGTTATAACTTAACCCTTGGGCCACTTCGATGGCGCTCTATATAGATCGTTTCGTCGACCTAAAGTTTGTGGGTTGTTACTTAACCCTTGGGCCACTTCGATGGCGCTCTCGAGGTAGATCGTTTCGACGATCAAGCGTTGTTGGGCCATTTTCGATGGCGCTCGTTCGAGTCAACTCGGTGACCGTCGTTTGTGCCGGCTCGGTGGCACATGCCACAGATCGTTTCGACGACCTGCAGTTTGCGGGTTATCTAACCCTTGGGCCATTTCGATGGCTCTCGAGGTAGATCGTTTCGACGATCTAACTAACTTTGATAAATCTTCGACCGCTCCTTGCCACGGGCAGTCCTGAGCGACCGGTCATACATTCTTGCGAGAAAGTAAAGAACACATCATATTTCTAAAGGTCAGGCCTCTGTAAAAAACCCAGTGGGAAAAAGAGCGCCTGCCTGCTTTTCATTAATAGGTCGGTCATTGATCAGCGGTCGTACGCGGGTCAAAATAATGAAAAGTGTAAAATATAGTAACAAGGTAAGTTAACCTTGGTCGTCTCACAAGGATTTATATAAGTAATGCTCTCAATCACTCAAGTGTCTAGGCTTGTGTTTACTCTCATATATATATATTAAGCACATCAATGAAAGTTAGCACTACCATATGCTTGACAAGCTTCTAACATCCACACTTAAGAACACATGCACATAAGATCAAAAGGTCTTTATAAGGGTTGTAATGGGGCCAAGGTCAAGGTGGAATAATCCTAAGGGGGAACTAAGCTAAAAAGAATCAAAGAGGGCAAAGAAGCAATGAAAATCAATTGTAAGGTGAGCATGAGAGGGTTCAATTTGAACAACATATGACAAACTTCTCTATTTTGAGACTTCTCTCCATAACTCTCTTCACACAACATTCACTCTCCTTGATACAAAAATATAAAGATATATACACTTTCCAATTTTTTTCTATTCTTTTTGACTTTTTTTTTCTTTTTCTATTTTTTTTCCTTTTTGAGGAGTATTTTTCTATACAAATGTACTTGCCAAACTTTCCTTTGAAAACCCAAGAATCAACCCAAGTGAGAACCACAATTACACAATTTGGACACCCCCACACTTATGGATATGACAATTTTCAAATCAAAGCTCCTTCACCCTCTAAGATTGGGTAATATCATTGTTTTTCTCTTTTAGGCTTGTAATGAACTATAAAACAAAGAATGGGATAAAAAGGCTCAGAGGGCTTACACAAAGGGATAAATTCGGGGGTAGGCTTATTTGGCTAGTAGCTAAGAAAAATAGAATTGCCTAGATCATTTCAAACATGCATGTGAACAAGTGTTTCAACAAGAATCAAGTCAAGTTCTAGAGTAACTAACAAACATGAGTGAGTCACACACAAGAAATGAGAGAATGGCAAAATGGAGTCCATCCATAAAGAGACTCAATTCTCACCAGGGTTAATGACTATCACAGATGATGCAGTATTTAGTGCTCATACCCAACTTATTATACCAAGAGCAACAAGAAATCAATCAAATCACCCATGGTCCTAGAATAGTCAAAATCACTCACAACTTGTACAAACATAGAATTCATGGAAAAACATGCAACAACTTTTTTTCTTTTTTTTATAGTTAAAGATTAAAAACATAAAAACAAAAAGACACACCCCCACACTTAAATCACACATTGTCCTCAAAGTAAGCAACATGTATAACTTAAGGATAAGGAAAGAAAACTCCCTCTTGAAGGTGGAGAACTTGAATCTTGTGTGCGGTTGGTATTTGGTAGTGAAAGATCTTTTATGGTTACCACACACATGTTTGGTCACCTTCTTCTTCCATACATCCAGAATCAAGGGGCTGAGTTGTTGCTGTGTTTGCCACACTTTCTTACTAGGAATGTCCACCAACGTCCATCCGATACCTTTCCTATGTTCCCTTAGAAATGGAGACGACTTTTCCTGATCAGATTCAAGGTTAGTTGAAATAATCATAGAAAAATTTCACTTCCCCTTAAATGGTCGCATTTAGAGTTCTCGGGGAGTTGTTTAAGCTCTACAACATGTGGTCTGCTCCAAGGAAGCAACAACTACATCCACAACACCATCTATGGAAAGTGTATCAACTCGCAAAGTATTTTCAATCTCAAAGACAAAGAGAAGGATTATTAGAACATGTATAATCAACTAAAGCATCAAGCAATTCCATTTTACAAAGGGAATGCTCTTCCATGGGGTGTTTTTAGTCACTTCTCTTTGAGGGAAGGGTAGTGGTGGTGTGTATTGCTCATGACCAACATGTTCAAAGAACCTTGTAATTTTTCATAACAACCGATGTGGGTACCTCCGAGTTTCAACAGAGTAGTTGCACTGAAAATGGGAGTATTTGGGACATTAGGAATCACTACTTCCTGGTCAGGCAGCTGGTTTGATCTTTGGGTCTGCATCTGATTAACTGCAGAGGTTAGCTGTCCAAATATTATCTCTAATTCCCTAAGTGTTGAATCTGTTCTTTGTTGGAATATAAGATTTTGAATAGCCATTTCTTTTACAAGATCCTCTAGTGAGGGTTCATAAATAGCGGTCATCTCACAGTCAACAAAATCAGAATCAGAATAGAAAAAAGAAGAATCGTTAAACATTAGGTAAATCAGAAAAATATCAAAATAAATGGACCAAATCAGAAAATTAAAACTAATGCTAAAATTAAGGAAGAAAATCAAAAACAAATTAAATCTAATCTAAAAAACATAAAAACACCACTACAAATCTAATAAAATCAAAATAAAGATATGCAAATTTTTTTTGGATTTTTTTGAAAATATGAAAAATTAAAATAATTGAAACGAAAATGTAAAAGAAGAAATTTTGGATTTTTCGGCCTAAGCTCCCTTTGGGAGTCCTATTCCTTGAATTTTTTCTGATTTTCTGACCAATTTTCGAGGAGATCTGACGAGATCACCCAAAAAATCGATTTTTTTTCCCTTAATCTGAGTCAGAATTGAACGAAGCCGAAATCGAAAGAACCTGCAAAGAAGCAAAGCTAAGAGAAAAAAGGTTAGTGGTTAGTGGGTGGGGTTCTTGAAATTGGAAATCCCTAATTAGAGATCCCCGGCAACGGCGCCAATTTGATCAGCGGTCGTACGCGGGTCAAAATAATGAAAAGTGTAAAATATAGTAACAAGGTAAGTTAACCTTGGTCGTCTCACAAGGACCTCTAAAACTAAGATTACCAAAATCAAGAACGATCAAATAACAATAAAAAGGGGGGTTTTGTGAAGAGTTTGTTGTTTAACAAAGAAAATCAATTAAAGAGAGACAATCAATCTATTGTTTCCGTGTGTTTCTCGGATTTATCATCGGTTCTAAAATAAAGATTTGTGCAAGGTTTGATAACTCTTGATTGATCATAAACTAAGTGAACAAGCGTCGATCGGTTTATATGAATTCACACGATTTTAAAGCAAGCGTCAAAAAAGCAGTGTGTTCAATCAATCGTGATAGTGAACAAGCGCCACTAACACAATTAACATCATAATCGAATTCTTTCAATCCTATAAACAAGCGTCATAGACTCTATCAATTCCTATCCAAACTAGATTAAACAAGCGATAAAATAGTTTGAATAATGAAAGTTGCAAAAGCAGAATCATGATTAAGTGATTAAGCAAACCGAATCATAAAACGAATCACATAAGCAAATCACAGAGTTTGAGTAATTAAGCAAAACACAAACCGAATTTGCAACAAAAATTACGGAGATGGAATTGATAGAGAAAGAATTAAAACCATAAAAACTAAATAAACATTAAGCACTGAACCTCAAAATCCTTACAGCAACACCCTTCACCAATAGATTGATCTAGGGTCTTAAGCTTCCATGGAGGTTAGGACACAAAACGTAAAATTGAAAGTAGGAATGCGTAAGATGGTCCAAGACGGCTGCTCCAGCCAAGTCTATAAGAATAAAACGAAAAACCTAATCCCTTAATGGGTTCTTGGATAAAAGCCCGTTAACAAACTAATATTTGGCCCGAAACCCGTTTTACATTAAACTGCTTCGGTATTTTGCAGTTTTGGCCTTCAGTACTTCCGAATTGGGTTTCGCGCTCAACAGAAGAATTGTAGCTCTGTTCCTTAGCTTTCCAACGTATACTTGCACGCCTCAATCGGATAAACGTGGCCAAAGTTATGACCTGCAGAGTAGACAGGGGTCAATATGCAATAAAAGTATGAATTAAGCAATAAATTGCTATACTACTCAAATAAGACCCAAAGTCTAGAAACGTGCTAAGACTTAAATATTAGGCACAGAACACAATTAAAAATACTAAGTGAAAAGCTATAAAGAGTACATTAAAATGCACTGATCAGTCATTTATTACATTCAAATTGTTCGTTACATTCAAACGTAATATCTTCTAAGTTTTTCTGCATTCCATGTTCTGGGGATAGTCGCCCCATCCATGGTTTCCAGCTCGTAAGCCCCCTTTCCAGTCTTGTTGATGACCCTGTATGGACCTTCCCAATTCGGTGCGAGCTTCCCTTGGCGTGCATTCTTGTTTCCCACGTCGGCCCGTCTTAGAACGAGCTGACCGACCGTAAAGTCTCTCTTTTGCACGCGAGTGTTGTACCTGGCTGCGACCTTCTGTTTGATTAATTGCTCTCTTAGTGACGCTTGGGTGCGCAGTTCTTCAATTAGGTCCAATTCTTCTCGTATAGCTCGGTCGTTGTCAACCACTGTAGGGGGATTCGAAGTTCTCCAATTCGGCTCGCCCATCTCTATGGGTATCACAAAGATCGATCCCATATACGACCGAATGGGGACTCCCCGGTTGTTGAGTGAGGGTCGCCCCGTAAGCCCATAGAACGGATCGCGCTCTTCGACCCAGTTCCCTTTCGCCGTCGAGTCTTCGCGCCAACCCACGCAGAATTACCCCGGTGGCCGCCTACCGCCGTTAGTCCGAGGGTGCTCGGACCGAGGTGAAACATTGCTTTCACCCTAAGTCGCCAACATTTCTCTCGAATCTCTTGTCTCGTGAACGGGTGCCGTTGTGCGTTATCGATTCTTTGAGGATCCCAAATCGAGCCAACACACACCGCCAAGAATTTGCTTACTTTCGCCGAGGTGATGGTTGCAAAGAGGCTCGGCCTCGACCACTTAGTAAAATAATCTACCGCCACGATCAAGAACTTGAACGGCCGGAGCAGTGGAAACGGGCCTAGCGGATCCATGCCCCACCAAGCGAACGGCCAAGGTGAGACAAGACTTTGCAACTCGTGGAGGGTGCAATGTGGACATCGCATGTACTTGGCATTTCTTGCACTTCGAACGAGCTTCTTGGCATCCTCGTCCATGGTCGACCAATAATAGCCCGGCCGAGAGCCTTCTTAGCTATGGAACGAGCGCCCGGTGACTCCCACAAACACCTTCATGAATGTCCCTTAGCACATGGTCGAACCGGCCGAGGCGTGAAGACACCTTAACAATGGAGAGGAGAATCCTCTTCTGCACAACTTTCCTTCTATTACCGAATACTTGGTCGCTCCGAGTCCGACTAACTTAGCTTGCTTTGGATCACCTTCGGCTCATCCCCTTCAACAATGTACTTTAGGATAGAGCGATCCAAATCGAATCCGTCCGACACACGTAAGCGCCAACGATCGACTTGGCTTGGTTGAAACGCTCGGCCGATTTAGAGTCTCTTGAATCACACTTAGTGATTCCCGGAGATTTGGTACTTGCCCGGCTTTGATAGTATATCTGCCGAACATTTTCGGTTCGAGGCACATGGGTCACTTCGCCCGGTCGAATCGCTGAGAAGCTCTCTTACCTCGCTAGGTAATTCTTCAAAGACGTCGCCCTTAGCATCATATAATTCTTTGATCCGCGAGACGACCAGCAAGGAGTCCGATCGAAGTTCAACTCGGTCAACATTGAAGTCCTGGCGAGTGCGCAGTCGGCTATACACGCCTCATATTCGGCCCGATTGTTCGACGTATGGAAAGCGAAAGTCAAAGACACTCCACCGCCGTGCCTTCGTAATTTTCTAGTATTAGGCGGCCCCACTTCCTTTGCTATTAGGCGACCCATCTACGTGCAAGATCCGTGTCGTTTCGACTTGATCTTCGGGGTGAGTCATTTCGCTATAAAGTCGGCCAACACCGTGCTTTGCGGCCGATCCGATTCAAATTTAATGCCAAACTCATCGAGTTCCACCGCCCACTTTATCATTCGTCCCGCCAGGTCTGGCCGATGGAGGACTTGCCTGATTGGCTGATCGGTCCTTACCACGACCTGGTGGGCCACGAAGTAGGGCCTCAACCTTCGAGCAGCGATCAGGAGTGCAAGAGCAAATTTCTCTATTTTCTGGTACCTCAGCTCGGGCCCTTGCAACACTTTATTAATAAAGTAGACCGGATTTTGTTTCAGCTCGCATTCTCTGACCAACACGGCGCTCAGAACTTCTTCTATGATAGCTAAGTACAGGTACAATGTCTCGCCCGGTAGCGGCTTAGTCATAATTGGCGGCTTGGTCAAAGCTCGCTTCAATTCATCCAACGCTCGCTGGCATTGGTGGTCCACTCAAAATCCACCTCTTTCTTGATAGTCTAAATGATGGAAGCGACTTGCAGGCCGCTTTAGGGATGAACCTGGAGAGAGCGGCCACCATGCCATTAAGCTGTTGTATTTCTTTTTTAGAAGTGGGCGGCCTCATATCGGCGACCGCCCTGCACTTCTCAGGGTTTGCTTCTATCCTCTTTCGATCGGTGGAAGCCCAAAAATCTGCCGGCCCTCACCCCAAAGGTACACTTCTCAGGGTTGAGTCTAAGTGAGTTCTTCCTAGCTTCTTCAAATATTTCCCTGAGGTCGCTCACATGATCTGGGTCGGTTACGCTTTTAATGATCATGTCGTCCAAATACACCTCTGAGATGCGACCGATCCGCCTCTTGAAAATTTTGTTCATCATCATTTGGTAGGTCGCTCCCGTTTTCGAGGCCGTAAAGGCATCACCTTGTCTTGAAAATTTCCCGATCGGTCATGAAGGTCGTCTTGTGCCGATCGGGCGGATACATCGTGATCGATTGTATCCGAGTAAGCGCCCGTAAAAGACGATGAGTTTGTAGTTCGAGAGCCCCCCATCGACCACTTTGTCGATGTTGGAGTACGAGGAAGGCATCCTTCGGGCATGCCTTATTTAGGTCGGTATAGTCTACACACATCCTCCATTTTCCATTCGTCTTTCTTAACCAAAGACGACATTGGACGGCCAGTCGTGTATTTGATCTCTTCTATGAAATTGGCCTTTATGAGGTCCTCAACGGCCTTTGCAATGGCTTGAGATTTTTCCTCATGCAGGCACGTCTTCTTTGAGCGGCCGGGTTGACCTTTCATCGATCGAAAGTTGATGGCAAAGCTACTTCGATAGGAATGCGGGCATGTCGATGCACGCCATGCGAGCAGTCAAGATAGTCTCTCAAACATTGCACAAGATCTTGCTTCACTTGCTCTGGTAGGTCGCTACCGAGCTCGACTACCTTCGTTGGGTCGTCTCCCAACGGCACATCTATTAACTCTCCATGAGGTTCTGGCCTTTTCAACCTGTTTTTCAGCTCTCGGGCTAAGTCATCATCGTTATCTTACGGTCATTTATGCGGATCATACCGAGCATCCAAATCAGTGACATTGACTTGATGGCCTTCACCAGTGCTTTGAACGTTTGGGCCAAGATCTACCTCATCACAAATTTGCTGATACAGGTCGTGGCTTCGTCTTGCAGCCTCTAGGTCGGCCGCCAGGGTAACTACCTGGTCGTCCTTGCTGTAGAATTTCATCTTCAGGTGTACTGTTGATGCCACGGCCTCTAGCTTGCCGTGGTCGGCCTACCAATGATGCAATCGATAGCATGATTTGAGGGGAGTACAAGGAACGTCGTGCGGACCGCCCCTGCACAAAGTGCTATCTCTCGATTGTCGTCACCAAATGTGACCATTAGCTCAATCGTCCCCAACGGGTAGGTGACTGCTCCATTGAAGCCCGTTAGGGGAGTAGGCTCGGCTTGGGGAATTATCTCGCTTCGATCGACCTTGATCTTGTCAATCAAGCCTTCAAACATGATGTCGGCCGAGCTACCCTGGTCGACTAGAATTCTCTCGAACTTCGTGATTGGCCATAATCGCGCCTCGATTACCAACGGAACATAATCGTTTCGCCTACCATCGTAGGTAAGTCGCTATCTCCAAACGAGATGGGGGTCTATTCGAGACCCGGTGGGGGGACGGCCGACGTTGAACCGACCATTAGGAGCTCGCCCACTTCCTCTTTGTAGCTTTATTCGATTCTCTACGATCCAACGGATTTCCACCGTGAATGACCATTGCGACGTTGCGGCCCCGGATCGTGGAGCTTCTCGATCCTCGAGACCGGTCTTTGTCTTGGGTGCTTGAAACAACTAGAGCACCCTTCCTCGGTTTGGATCGCCTCTTCTTTCGCTCTCGAGGTCGGTCGCGCTTCCTCCGACCTCACATACTTTCCCAACTTTCCTTTCTCGGATGAGTTCTTCGATATCGTCTTTGAGGCCATACGATCATTAGTATCATGACCTTGCTTTTTGTGGTAACGGAAATACCTCTTGGTCTGGTCGTGCCCCCTTCTTGAGCACGAGTGGATCGGGCCGCTTTACTCTCACAAACTCATTATTCGCACTCGCTATAGATCCGCGCAATGAGGTGTTTAGCCGAGTGCGATGATCGAACTTCTTATCACGAAAGTCGGACCGATTGTCGCGGCGACCTTCATGCCCTTTGGCCGGCTTGCTTATTTTTTCTTCTTTAGGTCGCGGCGCGGACGGTCTTCCCTGCTCGCCAAGGTTTCTTCAGACGCCATGTGGACGTTAGCCCTCGTTAAGAAGTAGCCGAGATCTTGGTAATGGTTAAGAGTGAATTTTTCTACGAACCCAGGTGGTCGGCCGAATACCACGCTTTAGATATTTTAGCTTGTCCTTGTATCGACAAGTCACGAACGGACTCGGCCTCGGTGTTAAACCGGTCGATATATCGCTCTCGTCTCATTATCTCCTTGAACAACAGAGTCCAAGTATTCTTCATACCGATATTGGCGCGGTTTGCGGTGTAGTGAGACAAGAATATCCCGATCAAGTCGTCCCACGAGGAGATGGAAATGGGTCGCAGAGACTCCCACCATTCCAATGCTCTACCGCCCAGAGATCGGGAAAAAGCACGCATTTCATGGTCGGTCCCAATTCCCTATAGCAAAGCAGTAATTATTGAAGTAACGGAGATGCTTATGCGGATCTCTCTACCGTCAAACTTGTTGAGATTGGGCGGCTTCATGAGGTCTCTCGGAATTTTGTAACGCTGATCTCCCGGAGAACGGCCGTGTTCATTCGAATGCCGCTCGACCCAAAGGGTTGCATTGCGAGGCACGCCTCGTGCCCTAAGCATTCCATAGAATCCTCCGGATGGGCGGTTGGTGGAAGCCGAGAGGCCTTCTCGGGTCGCTCGCTTTGGCCTCTCCTTGGCCGGCGCGAAACGCCCCTAATTCTTCCATTTCGTAATCTTCCACTCTTCACGAGAATCCCAAGATCTGCTTCTCGACCGACGTGACCCGGACGACTCATTGGAGGAGTACCTGGTAGGTGAGCGACCAGTGTCAGGACGGTAGCTAGAATCTTCATAATCATAGGACATCGAACGGCGTCACGCTGTTCTCGCAGAAGCGATCCAGGCGCCGCTTCTTCTTGCCGGAGAGCGATGAGTAGTGCTCTCTCGTGAGAAATGCTCCTTCGAGGAGGGGAGCGGTGTTCGCGCCGGCCGGGCGGCGAGCGTATGTTCTCCGTCTTCGCCGTGGGCGCCCGAATCGAACTCTCTCGCATCGAGAGATGAGCGCATCTCGGTCTGCGATCACTTGATTTTTGTTTTGCAGGATCTGCAAAACGACTTGAGTGACATGATCGGGTAGAGGTTCCTGAATGCCCGCTTCAACCAAATTTCGGGGCGCAGTCTCCGAGAACGGCCGGTTGAACTCGTTGGAGGATAGGTCCACGACCGTTGTGCACCGGGGCTCTTGTCGTGGAAGTCCTCGAGACTCGTGGATCGTGACGCCACGCCCCGGTCTCGCTGGCCGATTCTCGCCGGAGGGTTGAGTCGAGAAGTGGCCGCGTCCGGGGCCGGTCGCGTTGAGCCATGAAAGAGGTAGGATAGCGCACGGGCCTCCCACTGTGGTCGCCAATTGATCGTACCTTGACCAATGAAGAGTTGAAGTGTTGATTGATTCGTCGAATGGGCCGATCGTTGAATGAGTGAAAGGACCGGTCCTGGCTTCACGCGTAGAACACCTCGGGTGGTACCTGCAAAGACACTCCGACGATCTAGTGAGAGGTCGCTCGCGCAGATAGCACAAGGTTAGAGAGCGTGCACGAAGCCATATGCGAATGGCGATATATACCGCGAGGTCCGACCGTTTTGCGAAGATTTCGGCCGGCGAGAATTGCGCTCCAAGCAGCGTGTTTGGGCCGATCGAGATGGGCTGGGCCGCAGGTCCAATTGCTGTTGGCAGTCCTCGTATTTGCTAATACACCCAGGAACACCTGTTACGTAATTTGGATGAGAAAGATTATGAATGAACTTGGCTTAAGCAATGAACAACACTGAAATTTTCTGTGATAATAGCTCTGCTATAAAGCTATCACACAATCCCATCATTCATTAGAGAATTAAACCCATAGAGGTTAGATTTCACTACCTCGGATTGTAAAGGTAGGAAGCATCAAGATGTCACACCATAACGAGATCAGATAGTTGATGTTTTCACCAAAGCACTTAGCTGGGAGAATTTCCTCTGATTAAGGAAACTACTAGGAGTTTGTAATGTACCAAATGTAAATGTAAACTAGTTGTAAGTTTGTATAGACAACTAGCCTACGAGAGCGATTGTTAAGTAGGATTAATTGTAATAAAGTCAAACTATTAAGTTGACTAATTAGAAGGCCAGTTAGTTTGTTTTGAGTAGTTAATCAGTTGTTAACTCTCTCTCTCTCTCTTGAAACCGATTGTACCAAATTTAGGAGCTACTATATTAACTCCTCTGCATGTCAATAACAAATCAGAGTTTGAATTCATTCTTGCCTAAACACTTCAACAAAAGAACTACTCAGTATTTTTTAGAATACTCCCATACTAGTGTTGGTAAGAAAATTGTTTCAAATGTTTTTATTTTTGGATGAAAAATAAAAATGTGGGAAAAAACTACAATTTACTTTGTGTCCACATTTTAATATTTGAAGTCTTTTTTTGGTCGAAATTAATATTCAAAGTCTGTGACTAGCTATTGGAGGAGAAAACTACATTTGATTGTCATAGAAAAATTATACCATTTCCCTATCTTAAAACGTCCCGATCTTGCAACATACTATGAAGCAATTAACCATGTGTGGTTGTGAAATTACATAGGAAAACTGAAAAATGAGTGTTAGAGCACCTCCAGTGGGAGGTTCACTATTGGTTCGTAAAAATAAGAACCGGCGTTTATAGCAAGTTCACCGTTGGAGATCTCCACGTGGATGCCAAGTGTTGATATGGGTTCGGAGAAAAGAAACTGGTTCGCAAATGAAACGTCGGAGAGAGAAAGAGAAAAACCAGAGAGAGGAAACGAGAGATAGGGAAGAGAGCAACAAAGGGATTGTCAAGAGAGAGAGAAAGGTAGTGAGTGGTGATTTTGCAGGCAGCGCGGCGGAAAAAGGGAGTGGCGGGATGCGGCGGTGTGTACGGTGGAGAGAGAAACGAAGTAGAGAAGGAGAGGAGAAAAATAGATGAGAGGGAGTGAAAGAAACAGAGAAGATGGAGAAGAGGTTGAGAGATGAGAAATGAAAGTTGAACTTTAAAAGTTACAAAGAGTGCAAGAGAGACGATGTTGAGCTGAGAGAAATAAAAGGGGCAAGGAAAGAAAGTTACAAAGTTTTTATTTTCATGACTTTGTTGATCAAAAAAGACTTCATATAATTTACACTACCGATAATATTGATTATATTTGCATGTTTTTTTTTGACGCAAAAAGTCTAATTCATTTCATTCAAAATAGTAGCAGAAATACATGCTGGGATATCAAATAAAGTCTGAGAAGTGGCTGACAACAAGACTACCTCCGCTAAGGTATGAGCCACCTTGTTAGCTGCTCTCCTAGAGAACTCCACATGAGAGTTTACAGTAAAAAACCAAAAGCCTCCCTACAAGAGTGTAAAATACATCCATAATCTGAAACAATAACGGGAGCTCTATTAAAATCATCCACTACGATCTTGGAATCCAACTCAAAAATGACTTTCCGGTACTGTAGTTCCCGCATCCAATCAATTGCCACTAACAAGCCAATAGCCTCCCCTATATAAACATCCAGAAGAGGAGCAAAAGCGTGAAATTTGGCAGCCACGAAAGTACCACGCTCGTTCCTAACACACAACCCAATTCCAACACGGTTACCATTTGAATCAAACGCTATGCCAATATTACACTTCAGAAAATTGGGAGGAGGCTTTGTCCAACCAGCAGCTGCAGTTTCAGTGTGCTGCATGCCAGTTGCAGCAGTAGGCCGAGGAATAGCATCCCTGACCGAGAGTCAGTCTGCTAGAAAAGAGGAGCCATTGCAGATGATTACAGCTGCAGAATCACGAGTATTGTTCCAATTAGATTATTGCGACTTGACCAAACGCTCCACAAATTCATAACCCAAGCAATTCGTAAATCCCCACTGAGTTGTTGTAGAACGTTAAAGAACCAAGTCTGAACCGAAGATGCTGCTGCTGATTCACGAGCAGAAACCGAACCAACTCCTAGAGTCAT
This sequence comes from Oxytropis ochrocephala, assembly GCA_020916435.1. Taxonomy (NCBI): domain Eukaryota; kingdom Viridiplantae; phylum Streptophyta; class Magnoliopsida; order Fabales; family Fabaceae; genus Oxytropis; species Oxytropis ochrocephala. The sequence goes on from CM037089.1 coordinate 102,995,660, forward strand.
CCAACACGTTGCAGCAACAGTACAGGTTGAGAATATATGCAGGCCAATCTCGGGTTCATCACTAGAAAAAGGACAGTCCGAAGGAACATTCATGCCCCGGTGAAGAAGAATATCTCGCGTAGGGATGCAATTTCTCGCAAGTCTCCACAAGAAGTTTTTTACCTTAGGAGGAACATGCAGCTTCCACAACACACTCCAATGCCCATCTACCAACAAAGCTGCGTTTTTACTACTTGTGTGTACAAAGAAGTTTTTGGTACACAATTTTTACTGGTATTCAAGACTGCCAAGCAAGATGGTTCATCCAATATAAACCGTACTAGGGGCTCACTCTAGCACTTTCTTTCAGGAATTACCAAGTAATCAACATGGAGAAGAGGATTAAAAGTACCTGAGTTTCTAGGCCGTAGTTGAAGTGGCGTCTTAGTCCAACGGTCCTCAAACAATCTAATGGAGCTGCCACTTCCAATACTCCAAGAAGATCCCTTGCGTAACAACTCCTGAGAGGAAAAAATGCTATTCCAAACAAAGCTTCCATTACTCTGATTAGTTGCGTGAAGAAAATCACAATGAGGAAAATACTTGTCCTTGTATAATCGAGATACAAGGAGGTCTGGTTGAGTTTGGAGATGTCAAGCTTGTTTACCAAAAAGTGCCAAGTTAAAGTGCTCCAAATTGTGAAACCCCATACCACCATGGGATTTAGGGACACACAATCTTTTCCAAGACATCCAACGAATACCTCGGCGTACTCCACCATTTCCTCCCCACCAAAACCCATTAAGTAATCTTTCAATCTCGGTAATAAGGGTGGATGGAATCACAAAGAGACTCATGAAATAAGTTGGGATAGATTGTAAAACCGACTTAATCTTGATCTCTTTACCAGCTTTTGAGAGCATTCTACCACTCCAAGAATTTATTTTCTTCCAAATACGATCCTTAATAAACTAGAAAATAGCCATTTTATTTCTTCCCACCATAGAAGGAAGGCCTAGATATTTCCTAGTTCCCAAACACACTTGAACACCCAACTGAGCAGCAATTGTTTCCCTATCAGCTGTTTGAACATTCCTACTAAAAAAGATCTCGGACTTTTGGAAGTTTACATTTTGTCCCGAGGCCTGCTCATAAATATCAAGAATGTTCTGTATGCGGATTGCTTCACCCACTGTAGCTCTGAATAACAAAAAGCTATCATCTGCAAACAATAAGTGAGAGATTAGGGGAGCACCCCTACAAATGCGTGAGCCATGTATATTATTCGTAAGCTAAAGATTGATTCAATAAAGCAGTCAGACATTCAGAGCATAAGATAAATAAATAGGGGGACAAGGGATCTCCTTGCCTAATACCCCGCCCTGGATTGATCGGTCCTGCACGTTCCTGGTTAACAAGAACAGAGAGAGAAACAGATTCAATACACTTACGCATCCAATTAATCCAAGTCTCATTAAAAGCCCAACCGGCCCATAACTGCATAGATATAACCCCAATCCACCCTATCATAAGCTTTACTCATATCAATTTTCAGAGCAACCTCACCTACTTTACCTTTTCGCTTATTCTTAAGATAACGGATAAGCTTAAAGGCAATCATTGCATTGTCAAGAATGGACCGACCAGATACAAAAGCAGATTGCTCAATGGATATACACTTTGAAAGAACAATTTTGAGACGGTTAGCAAGTACCTTAGATACAACTTTGTAGATGACATTTCACAAAGCTATTGGGCGCCAATCAGCCATAGAAGTGGGGTTCACTACAAGAAAAATGGGTTTTTTCGGCGGATTTTTCCGCCAAAAAATACCCAATTCCGCCGCAAATACGGGCATTTTCGGCGGATTTTTTTGCCGGTAAACGGCCCGTCGCAACGTGTTTCGCCGGTAATTTCAGGCGGATTTGAGGTCATTTGCGGCGGATTTTTGTGGGGAAATTTTCGGCGGATTTCCGACGGTAATTTGCGGGGGAATTTTGGTGTTTTTGGCGGATTTTTCCGCCGCAAATATTTATTTTTTTTAAAAAAAAAAAAACCAAATCCGCCGCAAACGGCTAGAATTCCGCCGCAAATGTCTTTTTTTTTAGGCTAAAAGGTACTTTTAGTCCCTGCAAATGCCAAGAAAATCCAGTTTAGTCCCTGCAATTCCAAAATTTTTAAAATAGTCCCTACAATTAGTAAACGTATCCAGTTTAGTCCCTGCTGTTACTACTTTAGTCTCTGCAATTCCATTTAAAAGGTACTTTTAGTCCCTGCAAATGTCAAGAAAATTCAGTTTAGTCCCTCCTTTGTTAAGAGTAAAGTAACAGCAGGGACTAAAGTAGTAACGTTTACTAATTGCAGGGACTATTTTAAAAATTTTGGAATTGCAAGGACTAAACTGAATTTTCTTGACATTTGCAGGGACTAAAAGTACCTTTTAACCTTTTTTAATAACGCCACAAACGCGTGCGTTTTTAAAAAAAAATTAAATTTCCGCCGCAAATTCGATTGAATCCGCCGGAAATGTAATTATTAAAAAAATTTAAAAATGATTTTTTAAAAAACAGAAATTAAAATTTAGTAAATATTTTATTTCGTTTTTATGTATTTTTTTAAAAAAATATTTACATATAATTTTAGTAACATTCGTACTTTTATTATCATAAAAAATATTAAAAAAGCATTAACATATAATTTCGTATTTCGTATTTTCTGATAAATACATTAATTTTATTGTGTACTAATTTATTTACTAATAATAACTAATATATTATAATATTTCCTATTTAATTTTTTAAGAAATTCTAACTAAAAATATCAAATAACGTTTAATGACAACTAATAACTTCAATAACTAACCGGTGGTGCTGAGAAGACTTTGACTTGATGCTAAACCGGAGTCCTTTGAACAAACAAACAGAGGTTACCAAACTCAAACAACTCCTAAACAAACAACACCACAATTAGTAACTAATAGTTTAAAACAAACTATAAGCCAAAACAAAGTATAAACTAAAACATACCTTCAAAAGTTTGAGAGAGGAGAAGAAAAAATGAATTTGTAAGAAATTTGGGTGAAAGAATTTGAGAGAAGTTAGGAGAAGTGGTGAGAATGAGTGAGTAATTATAGAGAGATTGATATAGAATCGGATATATGAAGAGTTTTGAAAAAGAGTCGTTGCTCTTTTGCGGCGGAATGGACGCATTTGTGGTGGAATGGTTGCGTCGGATTTTTGTACTGTTGCGGCGGAATTTAATACGTTGAAGACCGCGTGTTGACCGTGTACCGTTGCGGCGGAATTGTGTGCACTTGCGGTGGATTTTGAATTTTAAAAAACCCGCCCTTTTGCGTTTCCGGCGGAATTGACCGCGTTTTTGGCGGAATGTTTTTTTTTTTGAAACTTTTTTTCCAACTAATAATCCCCCACAAAATCCAACAAATCCGCCACAAATGCCAAAAAATCCACCAAAAAGTTTTTCAGAGATTAAAATCCGCTACAAAGTTTCCCGAGGATTAAAATCCTCCAAAAAGTACAAAAATCCGCCGGAAAGTTTCCCGAGGATTAAAATCCGCCAGAAAGTTCTGCCCAGAAATTTCAATTATTCTTGTAGTGGTTATCTTTCTTGGGAATCAAAGCCAAATTTGTGTCATTCAAGTCATGAGGGAATTGACCCCTTCGCGGCCAACTCACGCAAGCCTGGAATATTTCATTCCCATAGAGATGCTAGTAGCGCTTAAAGAAAGCAGAATTGAAATCATTTGGTCCCGGTACTTATCCCCATCCATAGCTATGAGGGCCTCTTTAAACTCATGAATCTCAAAGTCCTTGGTCAGTAACTCATTATCATCAAGTGAAAGTCTAGGCTCTAAGGCCCTAAGCACAGGGTCATAACCACCTACTCTGCTGGAGAACAACTGCTGAAAGTAGTCAACTTCAACACGCCTCACAGCCACGGTCCTAGACGCTATAGTACCATCATCACGCTGAAAGGTTGCAATTTGCTTCTTTTTATGTCTAACAGTAGCACTAGCATGGAAGAACTTAGTATTCTGGTTGCCATCCTTGAGCCAAAAAGACTTAGATCGTTGCTTCCAGAAAGCTTCTTCCTGCAAAATCAATTTAGCCAAGTGCTTGCTCAATCTATTAAACTGTGAGACACCCTGTGCATCTTGACGATCCCTTACCCTCTCCATAGCTTCCCTACAAGTCGTGACATCCTCACGAAACTTGAGACGCCTACGACGACCCCAAGGAAGAAGATTATTCACACACCCACACAAGTGGGATTGGATATCACCTATGGACCCAGAATTCCAACCATCACGAACAACATCATCCACATCCGGTTCTGCTAGCCAAACGTTTTCAAACTTATAAGAAGAGGGGTGTTGCTGGAAGCTCACATGATCTCGTTGAAGATGCAAAGGGGAATGATCGGATTTTGGCGAGATAAGATTTAAGAGTCTAACAATCGGAAAAAAGATCCCACCATTCTTTGGTAGCAAAAGCCCTGTCAAGACGTTGCTCAATTGCATGTGGTGTGCCTAGAGCAAACCTCCAAGTGAATTGGTAACCTGTTAAAGGAAAATCAATTAACTGTGCATCAACAATAGCTTCTTGGAAGCCTCGCATGACATAATTGGGAAGGTTCCGATAACCATATTTATCCTCAAGATATAACAGATCATTGAAGTCCCCAATAATACACCAGGGGAGTCTAGATAGGCCAGCCAAACGACTAATTAAAGCCCAAGATTCATATCGAATTGACCTGTCAGCATAACCATAAAAACCAGTAATATGCCACTTCCCATGAGTTTCATCATCTACCTCAACATCCAAATGATGACTAGAATAGCTAGTAACAGTACAATTGATGACATTCCGCCAGAGGACAACAATGACACCTCCACGCCCAACGTTGTCGACAGAAACACAACCATCAAAACCCAGTACCCTGCGAACATGTTCCAAAGTATTAGAAAAATATACAGTCTCAAAAAGAAAAATAATCTCCGGGTTAATGCTCCGGACCAGGTCCCTAAGCATAGGAATTGCCGAGTAGTGACCCAGGTCTCGACAATTCCAGTTGAGGATACTCATTGCTCCTGGCAGGCCTGACTGCCAGGATCTGCCAATAAAAAAGACTTAGCATCAGACGGTTGATTTATTCCCAGTGAACTTTCACCAATAGAGCTGTTAGCATTGTAATACCCCAATTTTGTCCGCCCAAAGCAAAAACATTTTTTCAGAAGAAATAGAGCAATAAGGTAATTCATAATATGTGGAAAACAGTGGATTGGTGCATTTATGTGTGTTCGTCACCTATTTCGCATTTTTATTTGAATTACGCGCGCTATCGTGAATCGCGTGAGTCGCTCGTGTGTCTTGTCATTTGGCACGTGTCTTTATTTTCAAAAAAGGCCATTTATTGATCATTATTAATTTTTGGCACCCAAAAACATTTTTCTTAATTCTTAGGAACTTTAGAAAATAAAATAGTGCATATTTTTGCATTTTTGGGCATTTAAATAAAAGAAAATTAATTATTTTTGGACCAAAGACCAGGTCAAGGACGTGACATACATGTTACTCTACCAAGGGTAATTTTTGTATAATTTTTGGAAAGAAAACCCTAGTCCAAAATAATTAAAAATGCATTTTCCCCATTTTTAGTGCATAAAAAACCAAAAAAGACCATTAAATATTCCCCAATTACTAAATGACAATTTTTATTGTCTAGAATAATTAGGGGGAATATTTTATGGTGCTCAAATATATATGACACATTTTTAATAGGTGCACCTTCACTTCCATGCCCAAAAATTCAAAATTCAAATAAAAATTACAAAGTGTCCTCAATAAGACAAAAGACCAAAAAGAGAGGCAATTTTCCTCCCCATTTTTCAGCCCATTTTCGAATTCTCTCTCTCTCTCTCTCCCCAATTTCTTCCACACTCTTCGATTCCTTATTCCTTAAGAATATGCTTTGTACTATCCTTAACTTTTCCCTTTTTGGTGACCATCACTCACTCCCACATAGATTCATGCCCTTTTTGTAAATAACCCCACTCTCTCACACTCACCTCTTCATTAGGAAATGCAAACTTACTTGAAATAGAACATTTCATCCCCATTCTGCCCTTAACCCTATTTTCACCTAGACCCATATATAAGCCTACACTCCAAAATAACATCACAAGCCTCATTTCACCCTAGCACACCAAAAAACCTCTCCCTTTTCTCTCAAGGCCGAAGCCAATACCACCCTCCTCCTTCATCCATTTTTGATTTTCTCTTCACCCAAACACCACCATCTCACCTCATTCTCATCCCTCTTTCACATATCTTCTCCATTTTCCATTCAAGTTCAAACATCATCATCAAGGAAGGTTTTCATCAAGTTTTCATGGGTTGGAGTTGAAGTTCCTTGGAGGTTCTTGTTGATTTGTGTTCTATTTTATTCATCTCATTGCATTTCCTAGCTTGGATTTGAGGTAAAAACCCTAAAAATTTGCACCATCTTTAAATTTCTTGCATAAACCCTCTTCTCCTCATCTCAACTCCTTCATATCTTGTTGTTGTTGCTTTGAGGAGTCATCTCAAACATTATTGACAAGCACTTAGGGAGGCTTGGGTGTTTGAGGTGGCTCCTTGGCTTTGAAGGAGTTGTTCTTGTGTTTTCTCACATCTCCTTGCATATTCACTCTTGTTTGCATAGTTTTCACCAAATAATAGACCCATTTCATGCTTGTTAGCATTCGACCATGAGCCTATTTTTAGGGTTCTTGTGTGCTCTTGTTTATTTCATGATCTGGGGATGAATAATGGTTGATTTAGGGTATGTATGTTCCTAGGTTTTAACATCAAAATTAGGGTTTATACTCTCTCTTGCAATCTTTGATTTTCTCGTGAATAAAAGCATGATTTAGTTGATGTTTTACCTTAGGAACATGCATGATAGATTAGGTCTTTTTATCTTGTGTTGTTCTATGTGTTAGTTGTCAAGATTTGCATGAAATAAAATGATGATGGCTTGCATAGCATTCGGCCATGAGCCCATATTTTTGCTCTCTTGTTTGCTTGAAAGTTGTCATTTGATTGTGTTTGTGTAAATGTAACTTGTGTTATTGTGTTTGCTCACTTTTTACCACTTTACTTTTACCACTTCATTGACTTTTTACCAAAGCATTTCATCAAACATTTTTACCTCATTTCATTAAAACTTTTTACCACTTTACTTTTACCACTTCATTAACTTTTTACCAAAGCATTTCATCAAACATTTTTACCTCATTTCATTAAAACATTTTACCACTTTGCATCAAAACTTTTTACCACATTTCATTAAAAGTTTCACCACTTTGCATTCTCATTTCTTATCATTGCATTGTGTTAAATAAATGTTTGCAAAGGAGAGGCCACTTGGAGTCTTGATACACTTTCCTCTTCATGTTGGCAAAGGATAGGTTAATTTAACCTTGATGCATATCCATGCATTTACCTGATCGTGCATCTTGTTTCTTGCTTACTTACTCATGCAACCTAGATCATTCTATACCTCTAGTCACATGGCATTAAATTATTTATGATGCCTGTCATGTTCTCAAGTTGATTGGGTGCATTCCCTCTTCCAATACTTTGCTTCTTACATGAGATTGCTACTCGTTAGTGGTGACTCTCATTATAGGATGTCCACAAGCATATAATGAAGGATTACTCGTTAGTAATAGCCTTCATTACAAGAACATATGCTATCACAAGAGAATGTTATTTGTAACACCCCCTTATATTATACACTAATTAAGCTAATAAAAATCAGAGTTTTTCAAAACCTGTCCACGCACCTCAAAGAGGGTGGTACATTTCAATAAAACAACATCAAAACATATTTAAAATCCAAACGCATCAAGCGTAAAATGCATAACATAGTCACGTGGGTTAAAACCCTCAAACAACCTCGCTTAGTGTTTCTGAGAATCCATCAAATAGTTCGCGTATAAATGAAAATGAAACCGAGTTCACATACTCAATACATAGTTTAAAATCAGTTTAATACATAACCATAATAAAATACTACTAAGACCCCATCCCCTGGTGTTACTAGATCAGAGCCGACACGATATCCCATGAAGGCATGGCACCTCTACTCAGAATCACTTGTTTGTCGCCACGAGAGCAGGCAACATAAAATGCTAGGGTGAGTCTCTTTACATAAATTATAACAAGTACGATAAGCATTATAATTAGAAAGCATCTAGGCAATCACAATACACCATAATAGATGAATTAACCATCAACAATATTTTATGAAGGTATGAGTATATGCATGTGTGCAATATGCATGTGGATCCATAATCATCACCAAAAACCCCGTCGGGCACTCACCTCATTTTGGCCGAAGCCACATCACCATCACCATCACCACGTAATGCATATGATTCATGTGACACTATGACAAATGCATCACAACACAATTCATCACAATAAATATTAAACCATCTTTTTTGGCCAAGCCGCGTCATTCATTACCTCACCACAATTGCCAATTATTAACCACCACCACCTCAATTATTAATCACCATCTCCTCGATTATTAATCATCACCTCATCAATTATTAATCACCATCTTAACACTTATTAGATTAATTCCCACCTAAGGACCAAACTACCTCATAAGGACCTTTTCTTCACTTAAGGATCGTTTTGACATACCAAAATTAATTTAGGGACTTAGGAAATTATTTGACACATTGGGACTAATTAGGCACTAAGGGATTATTTTGTCACGCCAAGGATTAATTTAATTCTTAGGGACTAAATTGTCACGCCAAGGATTAAATTAATTCTTAGGGACTAAACCATCACTTAGACACATTTTGGGTACTTAGACACCAAGGGGGCAGCCAAAATGGCGCCCTATAACTAAACACCAACAGCCCACACATCACACACTAGCACAGGGCGCCAAGTTGCTAGTAAACTGGCGCCCCTCCCTGCACCGGCCCATCCTCATGCACACACACTCAGTCACGGGCGCCAGATTCTTAGGGAATTGGCGCCCCCCTCCTGCCAAACCCACTCAAACCGAAACCACAAGGCACAAAACAGAGTCCTGGGCGCCTATTTGCCTAGCAAATGGCGCCCCTATCCAGCACAACACCACCCCAGCTACTAAACATCCCACCAGGCGCCACTTTCCTAGTGAAATGGCGCCACACCTGATCGCCAACCAAAGAACAAGACTTCGCGCCATTTTGCTGAGCAAATGACGCCCCTCCTCCCTTGAACCTGCACGCATACACAAAACAACAACATGGCGCCAGAATGCTAGGCATTTGGCGCCCCCTTCCAACATCCACACTCATTATACTACAACACCCAATTTCTTTTCAACAATTCAATCATCACCTCAACCATCATTCATCTAACATTAAATGAACACCATTAATTCATTATTTTCACACACCCAATTTCATGGAATTATTTCATCAAATACCTATTATGCACAATTTCACAACTCATGCTCTTTCAACCACAATAACATGTCATGACCAACATCAAACATCTCAAACATCAATTAACATACAATCCACACAAAAACACACAACACATCATTCCTAGAGCTAATCCAACTATAACACACATCCTACAAGTTATCATAAATGTAATGGAGAGTCCCCTAACCTTGGGTGAGCTAAAAACCCTCAAAGCAAGCACCAAAGTCACCCAATGAAGCAAGCCTCCTCCAATGTACAGCTAGGCCGAATGCTCCCTCTCTCTTGGGTGGAAATGGAATTCAAAAATAACAAGGATGAGCTTAAGGAACTCATGGAAATGGAACATGGAATGAAAATAAGGGTGTTTAGGGCCAAAGCCTTCACTTACCAACACAAAACTTGAGGAAAGTTTCCTCCTTTCTCCTCTCCAAGCTGAAAACGTGAGTTCCTCCTCCTTTGGGTATCCATGGAAATTTCAAAATGGTAGAAATGAGCTTAGGAACTCTTAGGAATGGAACAAGGAAGAGAAATGATGAAGATTAAGACCAAGAATGTGACTTACCACCAAGAACCAAAGAAAAGCTTCCTCCTTCTCCCCTCCCTTAGTTCGCCGTCGCCTCCCTACTCTCCCTCTCCACTTCTATTTTTTTCTTCTTTCTTTCAAAATGAGGGTTTGGTTACTCTATCTTAGGACCCCTACCCTTTATGACTACTATTGGGCCCAATAATGGCCCTTGGGCCTTATTCCCACTCCTACATTTAATTTATTCCACCTCCTGAAATAAAAGTAATTCCAACTTAGTATTCCTACTTAAAATAAATTAGACTCTTTTTAGATAAAATAAACCTCAACTTTATAATTAATTTAATTAAAGGTTGCAAGCCTTAATAACTTAATTAATTAATTAATTAAATTATTTTGGGCGTTACATTATTCGTTAGTAACAATTCCCATCCCATTCCACACACATACAATTGCATTTTAGAATTTGATTTGAATCACAAATGATTTGATTAATTGGCTTGAATTGGTATGCTTGTTCTTGGATGTTTGTGAGTATGCATTTGTAACTTGCATGAGTTGTTACTCGTTAGTGACAATCTCCATTTCAAAAACCTCTTTGCATCAAAAAAACCTAAATCAAAACCAATTATCATTAATGATCACTCGCGCCGTTGCCGTTTGGTTGTTAATGATAATTTCATTTTCAAAAGAGTTAGTAGTATGACCACTCTAAACCGTTGTTGTTTGGTCATCGCGAACGCTCAATCCAATTGCGAACTCTTTTCCAAGTTATCAAAACATTCTCCCCAAATCAAACCAACGAAACACTTTTCAAAAACGAATCTTAAAAACATCAAAATCAAAACTAATTGTCATTGATAATCACTCGCGCCGTTGACGTTTGATTGTGGGTGATGATTTCATTCCCGTGGGAGCTAGTAGTGCGGCCACTCTAAACCGTTGTTGTTTGGTCTTCACAAACACTCCCCTTCAATTGCGAAAACCTTTTCAATAATCAAAATAAAAACCGGTTGTCATCAATAGTCACTCGCGCCGTTGCCGTTTGATTGTTAGTGATGATCCCATTTTCAAAAAAGAGTTAGTAGTGCGGCCACTCTAAACCATTGTTGTTTGGTCACCGCGAACGCTTAACCTTTTGCGAAAAACTCTAAAAAAGATTAAAAAACAAAAACCCTTTTCAGGACAAACAAGAACTACGTAGCTTTGAATTCTCCATCACACCGGGAGATACGTAGGAGCGAGAGGCTAACTCTCGTCAAGCGCCAAAAATAAAAATTTTCATTAAGTCTTCTCATTCCCTTTTCTATAAAGAGGCAAATTTAAATATCTTCCAAATCAACACTTAAAACCACACGTTTAATTAAAGGTTCCCTTCGGTAGAGAAAGGAGTGTGTGGGTGCTAATACCTTTCCCATGCCTAATCGACTTCGAACCCAAATTTTTAGGTTTCTAAAAGGCCATTCTCTTTCCAAAAAGGTTTTCTTCAATATTTTCCTTATAAAAAAAATATTGGTGGCGACTTCATTGTTTTAAAAAGTTGTAAACGAAGAAAGATCCCCTCAGAGACTTTTTTGGGCGCAACAAGCATTAACACGTTTTTCTTTCTAAAATCATCGGGCCTCGCTAGCATCCACCTCCATGCAAGCACGTGATGATTGAGGCTCAGCCTGCACACGCGCGGGCAAGCCAGGAAGGGCGCGTGGGAGAGCTGGAGTAGGACCCACGGAATTACCAGCAAGGAGAGAGGGAGCTGTAGTTAACTCACTTGGACTGCCATAATTGACAGAATTTAAATTATTCCTTCCCATAATCATGGGACCGTCATGACATGAATCCAATAGGAACATCATGAACCTGGACCCAAAATGCAACTCAAAGAGGGGAACATGTGCAGCTACATGATCCCCCACTCCAAGCTTGGCTAGAATTAGCATATGCCCATAAAAGTGCCAAGGTCCATTGGAGAATACCTTCTCAACATCACGCCAATGGTAGAATTGGAACAGGAATAGGTTGCTATCAAGAGCACGAATATTCACACCTCAGCCCGGTTGCCAAATATCTGCGAGGCGATCCTTCATGATAGGGATGCAAATAGTTCTTCTAGTGAGAAAGTGTCCCACTAGACAGTGACGTGCATCAAAAGTCTCGTATCACGTTGCAATAGTGCAACGTCGTCCTCTTCGCCACAAAGTTCATTGGATTGGTAGTCATGGAAGCGCCAACGAAATCCTTACAAGAGCAATAGAAAAGAGGCCTCAGACCCCAATAGTGTTGGCTTCCCAAAGGGACCAGAGTACTGAAGGTAAAGCAACTTCTTATATTGACCAGGAAGGAAACAGACTATTATGAAGAGAACAACTTGAGGAGAGGGCGATATACAAGAGATGAGAGCTAGTGAACAAGAAACACAATCTTGACACAGTTACCTCATCAAACTGGAGAAACAATGGACGAGAGCTAGTGACCAAGGGAAGCCTTGACACAGTTACCTCGTCAAAACAGTGAGATCGAGATCCAAAGCACCTCACGATGGAAGGAAGGAGAAAGAAAAAAAATGTCACACAAGGGAAACCCTAGGAGAGAAGACCTTCCTTCTAGGTATCTTAAGGGAAAAAAATTATATTTGCATGTTAGTAGGGAGTTTATATTGTGGTTTCACTAAGCAAGAAAGAGTTCATCTAATCAATTAAGACATTATCTCTCTCTCTCTCTCTCTCTCTCTCTCTCTCTCTCTCTCTCTCTCTCTCTCTCTCTCTCTCTCTCTCTCTCTCTCTCTCTCTCTCTCTCTCTCTCTCTCTCTCTCTCTCTCTCTCTCTCTCTCTCTCTCTCTCTCTCTCTCTCTCTCTCTCTCTCTCTCTCTCTCTCTCTCTCTCTCTCTATATATATATATATATATATACACACACTCTCTCTCTCTCTATATATATATATATATATATATATACACACACTCAATTTATATGCAATGTAATGCATTTTTTTACAACGCCAACCAATCATGAAATTACTAAATCATAAAAATGTTTGACTTTATCTCAACTACTTTAAAAGTCACTCATACCTTACAAGTTACAAGCAACTCATACCATAGTTTTTACATTGGGTTAATATTTTGCAGCAGCATCATATCAGTCACCAGTTGCAAACAATCTGTTTATGTTTGTATGTCAAGAAAACCAGTCTCAAGTGCAAAGTTTAGAGCAAACCGCATATTAATTGCTTCTACAATAAACGGATTAGGAAGTCCTTGAAATGACCAAGTAGTTGCTTCTAAAATAAAACTAGTGTGGTCTCTTATAGAAGCTCCACAACCCCATTTTCCATTGACTTTTCAATTGCACGTCGAATCACATCTCTCACTAATAACTCCTTGCCTCCAAAGTATATTTGTGCCTTACCCACCACAGAGAATAAACGAGAGATAAAATCTGGAAAATTAATTCACTGAAAAGGAAGTAATACAAGAAATCAGCCAATCTCTGAATTGTTCTTCAATCTCCTCAAATTAAATTCCTAGGGGTGACGTAAACCAGAATATTTTTGCCCAATTGCAATCCTTAAACACATGGTTGATGTCTTCCAACTTGTCTTCACATCTTGAACAAATTAAAGGGATCACAAGCAATCCCCCTAGTGAATCATTAGGAATAGTTTTGACTTTCCACAATTTTATCCCTACTGCATTATTATCGATTGGTGTTTCTCCATGAGAACTAGAGATAGGAATTTGCAAATTTTGCATAACTTCAAGGGGCAAAAAAATGGACTCGATTAAATCATGTTTCCAAAAGCCCCCCTCAATAAGCTCTCCCACTTTGGATATTTCACAGTTTTGGAGTTTTACCGTCCATACTTTGTATCCTGACTGATAAGCTCAAATATTAATATATGTTGATCATTCTCATTGTCCACAAAATCCCCTTCTTAAGCACCCAAGATCTGTGATGGATGCTTCTCTATTAGCTTATTAATATGTATTTTTTATTGTTTTATAATATTTTTTGGTAAATTTTTTTAAAATAAAAAAAATTGTTCCTTACTGTTTTTTCAAACTTATATTTTTATATTGAAGTGAAGTCGAGAGAGTGGCTAATATCAAAGAAAATAGTAAAACTCAACACAAAATTTAGAACTAAATCTCAAAACAGAAATTAAATTTGGTTTTCAAAATTTTCAACACATAAAACCAAACTAAAGGGTTAAACATATTTTTAGTCCCTATAAAATTTTACAATTTCTTTTTTAGTTCCTATAGAAATTTTAGTCGACTTTTAGTTCCCGCATTATTTCCCATCAAGAATTTTAGTCCTTATAAAATGTCAACTCATGAATACTCTTTAAATTTTTTAATGATGTTTTGTATACATTTTTTAGATAGGCAATTGTTAGTGGGGGTGGGGGAAATGTTAATTTCTGACTTGAACTCGGGACTCCTCCTTCAGACTCATTTGGTGCAGACTCCTTCATGATCCCTTACCTCGCTAACCGAAACTACCTACTTGAGATGATGTTTTGTATACATGTTTAGAACATTATAAGCATCTTCCGCACAAAAAATTGAAATTTTTACTAGTGGATGAATTTAATGAGTTTTTTAAGCACCAATAAGTCAAGAAACAATATAAAGGATATATGGACTAAGAATCAAATTTTGAATTAATTTTTTTATTGACTTTTCTCATAACACAAAAAAATAGTGTATCCACAAAACTTCATTCAAAAATTTGAAGGATATACATGAGTTAACATTTTATAGGGGTCTAAAACTACCGTCAAAAAATATTGTAATGATTGACCAACAATCTAAGGATTTCACCCAATACTAAATTTTGAGATGTTCAACCATAACACAACAATCTAAGTTTTTAAGCGTATTTTTACATGTGTTGTTAATATTAACGTCTGGAAACTTAAAGGATTGACCAAATAGAGCATAACATTATTTGTATTTTGTAATTCGTGTGTTTAAGTCCTCACTAATCATCATAGAATGAGATAAACGTAATTCTTTTTGTAAATACTCAACGAGCAAAAAAAAAATATTCTAGCGTCATTTCCTCAAAGTTTACAATAATACATAAATTATGATATGTTGATTTATCATAAAAAATATATTGATTTATCAGGAACCAAAACTCATCTAGACTATGCTATATCTTTAATTAGCACGCCAAAAAGGGACCAAGTTTACTTAAATTTACAATTGCATGAAAACCCAACAAAAATTACGAGTAAGACATAAAATACACAATCCGAGATCAGTTTCCTTCCACAGTCAGTTCCATCAAATGCAAAAGACCATTTTCTAATCTGAATAATTTAACAAAGAACTACTGTCAACCCTAATGCTAATAACATATCCAAGGAAATATAAATAAAATAAAAAAAACAAGGGCTTGATGATTTAAAAGGCATATCTATTTAAAGTTACAGTACTTGTGAAGTTATTGTACATGGATTGGATTGGATGGGCTAAATAATACCCAGTAAACTCTCAATCATTTTCATAGACCCTTTTGATTGTAGAAATACTAATAATCACTAAAAAAAATGACTACCTAATCTACACAACTCAGTATCATGCTGCTTCGGGTGGCAAATCATGAACTTAGAATTGCCATAGGAAGAGATCTGGTCGTTAATTTCCTCTGAGGCACTATAACAAAATTCATAGTTACTAACTATTATCATACACGTTGGCTTCCCCTCCTTGCTTTCTTTCAAAAGGGAATGCTTTTCACTAATCTTCATTACCTTCATCTTTTGTTGTTGTGTTTGGACCATCATCAAAACCTGAGCTAGGAGCAAGTTCATTCAAATCAAGAAAACGTCTCTTTGTCGTGCCCTCAACTTCGTCATGACTCGGTAGATTACTAGACTTTTCGGGGTTCTGATTCTGGTTTTGTTCATTGTCTTGTACAGCAGGATGTTCGCATCTCCAACTGCATGGTTTTGTTCAGGCTCCACAACTTTCATTTCATGTTCTTCATTACCATTGCCATCTGAATCTTCACTTTCCATCATTTGTTCCCCATTCTGACTGGGATCTGAGATATCATCTGATGCAAATGCATCAGACTTTTCCGGTTTAATAAAATCGGTTTCTGACTCAGACATCTCATACGCTCGGTAATTTATACTATTTTTAGTTGCCCTCTTACTACGTCTTAGACCTGATTGAATTTCATCCACAGACCTGCGTTTAGTATCCCTCCTAGTACGACCTGGCAATTGCTTGGATTTAGAGGGCTTGTCACTGTCCTCACTGATGCTCAAGGAATCTTCATCTTCGTCTTCAACATTATCATCATCCCAATGATATTCTTCATCTCCTTCAGAGGCAGAGCTACCGGAAACCTTCTTTCTTTGGTTACGTTTCAAGATATTCTTCATCATAAACGACTTCTCCAACAATATCATCATCACTGTCAAAGTCGGGATCGTTATCTGACACTTCTTCAACAAAGTCTTTTTCTGAATACCGTTGAGGTCTTTGTCTTCTCCGATTGCTGATGTTTTAAGGAATAAATAGAAAAAATCAGTGAAAATTAGATATAAGGAATCTGAACATATCTGTAGGGGGAAAATGCTACACACCTTCGATCCAATGCGTCAGTTTGATGATCTTCCTCAAAATCATCAAAGTCAGATGATCTTGGAGATACCGCACTAAAATTCAGATGTTCAGAGGGATGTGAAGGACCACTCCAATTACCATTGGTTGAAGCTTCGGCTTTTGGTCCCGCTTCTCTCCCATAATTAGGTTCTGGGGATGATTGTTTCCGTCTGATGAAAAAACAGGTAGATTTACAGTGAGTACACAGTATAAATTAATGAGAACGATTGGCCTTGACCACTTTTCTTTCTAGAATAGACAGACGCACACATCAAGAACAGTCAAAATATAGGGACAGGGTGTAAGATGAAAAGATGAATTCCATACTTTGTAACCTTAATAGCCTCATTGATGGATCGATCAAAATCATCTGCAATGACAATGATGCAAAAGTTAGGTCAAAGCAATGTAAGCACATAAAGATACACAAGTAGGTTGATCCTGTCCAATCAAAAAGAAAACAAGGTTGTTCAGGTGACAAATTTGATCCTACTTTTTTTTTGAAAAAGATCATACTTGGAAGTTATACAGAAAGCGGAAGTACAAAATCGCATTTTGCAAGCATAATCCAGTTATTCATTTCCAGATTGCCTCACCAAAACTCACCACTGCCAATGCAGGATGCAATTAAAATTAAGCTTGGTAATGACAATATATTTTTTGTTGAAAAATTAAAAAAGGCTGCATATGTTAGATAGGCATCCAAAGACGATTTATTAGATCAAAACACTCATTGGATGATCCAAAAACCAACACCCACCATCAGAAAGTCCCACTAAATTGCTAAAAGCCGACGTTCTCTACAAAGAATGAACTAGATATTGGTACCATATTCGGGCTACTCGCCCTAAACAATAGCTGGTACCTACGGCCCTAAAATACCCACAACAACTTAATTCTTAGAAAATTGCTGTGCAATATGAAGTTTATCTGTACTGCAAAATTAACAGAATGAATTAACAAACTCCAGTGGAAAAGAGTGCAAATCATTCTATAATGTGGGCACCAAAAACCTGCCCCACAAAGAATGTTTTGAAGTCATAATAAACCTTGCTCTTACCAAAAGTGTAGGTAACAGGTTTCCTATCACGAAGTGAACGCCCTGTGGCAAGTCCATCAACACCCAAGAAATTATCAAGAAGAAGAGCTTGTCTATGTTGTTTCTTCATTAGTTTTTCCTTTCTCTGCACATACAGACGAATTTTATCAGTCAATAAACATTATAAGATGCTTCAACCCTAGATCAAGATAATCGAAGACAGAACATGAATACGAGTTCTTGGCAATCAGAATGTTCCAATTTTCTCAATCCCACCACCCATTACAAGAAAGGCACAGTAAACGAGCACAAAAATAAAGTACCTTGTGATCTTTCTCAATATCAGGAAGCAAGTCTATTTTCAACTTTTTCCCCACAGAAGCCTCCATTCTGTTTTTACTTGAAAAAAGCTTATCCTGTGCAACCAGTTGAATAATTTGAAATAAGATGTAGCTCAATCAAAAAGTTGCAAACTATATAAAATGCAGAAATGTTTACTTCCATTGTCTCACTTACTTTAGAAATGAAAAAAAAATGGTCAAAACTGAATTTTGAAAATGAACAAATATCAACATTCTGAAAGTTTATAATTTATTTATAATGGAACTATGAAATTATTGACCAAAGGGTTAATTAATGAATAGGAATGACACAATGATTCACATTACTTAGGATTTATACTATTAAATAATTCCCACAGATAATTTAGATTTCTCGGGGCACGACAATTTTCTAATAATTAATTAATTAATATACTAAATGACTCATTATCTAGGTCATAAACCTAAACACAAATTCTCAATTCTGAGCAAATTACTCCAATAATTAAATTATTCCCATTAAATATAGATAGAATAGCTACAGAAACTCACGGAAACATCTTGAAATTCATCAAAATTGGTAGCAACTGTTTCCCACTGGTACGTAGTATTTGAAAGAACCTGGGAACCTCTTGGTTTCCCTTTCTTCACTTGAACAACTTCAGTTTTCCTAATTTCACGATACAATCTATGACCAATAATTGGGTCATCTTCATACCTACACTAATCAAACGACAAATGAATAAAAGGTAAAAACAGACATGAAAATGTGCATAAAATTTGCATTATCACATGTCAAAATTTCAGGAGGTAGAAGTGAAACAGGAGTATTACCAAAAAGAAGTTCCATGTGAATCACCACCAATACGCTCCTTACGGAACGTTGAAAGTTGAACACCATGTTTGAGTGAATTGTCAATGTAACTACGGATATCTTCTTGCTGCAAAATATAAGCCAGATTGTAACATTCTGCCTAAACTAGTAATGAATACAAGCATACTTGTTTGTAATATGTGTAATAAGTGTAAGTGATTCTATGTATGAATTTTCCATACCATGTCGTGGTTTTATGTCGGGTATAGGGGGTTTCATCAGTAATAAGAGAATGAGAAAAGGTGATAGTTAGTTTAGTGAGAACAGCGTGTTATTAAGGGTATTTGTGACGATCACTAAAACTGACGAGCCCATCCTTCCTACTCCTACTCCCATTCGATCTCCCTCTCCGTATCACTACTCATGCATCCAACCCCAGCTGAACACACTCATTAGTCACCCACTTCATGACACCACTCCCTTGCATGCATTCTGAACATCTGAACCATTCCTTCAACACACACAACTCAGGCACAAGAGAAGAGAGGAGAGGAGAGGGGAAGAGCTAAGGCAAGAGGAAAAAGAGGACCCCAACTGGAGTTTGTGAATAGGGATAAAAGAGGAGGAATTTGTGAGCCCTATAGGGAAAGGAAGAACCACCTTCTGGTCATTCATGTCATTCCCAAGTTTAGAGTCTCCATAAAGTGAGTTCTTCTAGTATTGAGGAAGTCGAGTTCATGGGAAACCATAAACCCCGTGTTAGGGATCTTTTTCTTCATATTTTTGTGGTAATTTAAGTTGTAAACAGTATGATCTTATAATAGTTGTGATGTTAAGACAAGTTGTTTTGTACCTACACTTAGTGTAATTGAATACTTTATAACTTGTACGGTTTAACTATTGGATGTTATGAATGTTCCAACGTCTTGTCTTCAACTAGCTATTGAAAGATAGGGTGTTATACAAATTTACTCATTATGCACACTGCCCAAAAGGGATGATAAGGAAGATATGTGAGTAAGTCTATGAATAATTTGCCCCCACTCTGCCTACATTGATACACTAAGCAGGTTTTGATCTTGGGATCTCTCCTCTCCTGCCCTTCCCTGCTTCCACCATTTTCAAACTCACCAAAGAAGGTTATTGGACATTGAGGAGGCCTCATTAGACACAAGTGATGAATCCCCATCACATGATGTTTTTCACGGCAAAATAGGGGAATTTTACTTGATAACTTGATGATTGAATGAAATTTGTTCGGGAAAATTAATAAGTTGTTATGTTTGAGATTAAATTGCTTGGCAGTGTTTATGCTTGGTTTGTGGTGTTTTTGTACCCCAGGACCAGGGAAGGAAAGAACGAAGAAATGCAAGCAAATTGGCTGAGAAAAATGGCAAGGAAGTGAACTTATACTGAGTCGCGCATGGGGCGCAAGCGAGCGCAAGAAGAAGTGCAGAAAAACTTAAGTCCTCGCCATTTCGCTACCGAGCTGCGCGATGAGGCGATCCGAGGCGCAAATATACCATCAGTAGCATCCTCTCGTTGCGCTTAAGTTGGCGCCGAGAGCGCATCCAAGCGCAAGTCTAAACGCAGAAACGCGTTCTCGCGCGTAAGTCGACCGAAGCGCGAGTGAAGCGCAAAATGGCGCAGTAAACACGTTTTTAAGCGCATTGGACGCGCTTTTTCAGAACTTTGGACTGTTTTGATTTAATTGGAACCCTAGCACACCGAGAGAGAACTCATTGCGTGAGAGGCTATTGAAGAATCAAGCCTCGGGAACAAGTATTGAGACTTGAATGTCCTCATCATCATCATCATCATCGTAATTCTCTCTTTTCATCTCCTCGATCATGTGTAACTAAACCCCTTATGGTAGGGATGAATTGATTTTGTTAGAGCACTATGTTTCTTTGGTCTTTAATTATATTTACTTGTTTCTCTTGTATTTTGTGGATTGAAATTCAGTTTTGACATATTTACGATTGGAAAATTGTAGACTTATCTTTTATTCAATGATTTAATGGAAGTTCTTATTGTTGAATGGTAGAATTTCAATGCCGCATGCAGCGCTTAGGGATATTCTCCGAATTGTTGTATGTGGCGACCTCTAGTGTTTAAGGCTTGTAGTTAATTAGGATTACCTAAGGAATTAGGGGTTTTAATAATCGACAAAGGACTAGTACCTATGGAAGTAGGACTTAGTTAATATTGTAGGATCGGTAGCAAAATAAAGAGAGAGGTATCCTTGACGTTAAACCATTACATAGTGCGGAAACAAAAGACGCTCATCCCTAGCATCCATTCTCATCGTATTTCGCTCAACGCTTGCTTCGTTTCCACTTTTATTAAAAGCTCAAAACATTTTATTGCTTTATTGTAGAGCTTCATAGCTCAAACCATTTCAAACAAACCCTTATTTAAATTTGGTTCATATTAGTCGTTGTTAGCGTAATTAGTAATTTAGTTCGATCCTTGAGGACGATATTCCGGTACTTATCGGTTTTATTACTTGCACGATTTGGTACACTTGCCAATATCTTAACAACAAGCCATTGGCCCACTATAAACATTGCATGTCCATGCATCTCCTAAAATCTGTGTGAATGGTATTACTACTATTAAGACTAATTATCATTCCCTTACTAAACACAATAGCCCAAAACCACTTCATGTCAGAGACAGAGGATTTGAAACAAAATAAACCTAAAGAAACTGCAACAGAACAAAGCAAAAATAAAAATAATAGGGAAAATGCGACACACAGAACATAATGCATTCAATTCAGCATAAATAGATTCAGCAAAATTTTTCCAATAGGATTCAAGCTAACATCAAGCAGAGTGATCTCATTCTACCATTCTGAAGTTCAATCGTTTAACCAAAAGGGGTGTGAAAAATACCTCAACACGAATGTCACATAATGCTTTCAAGATGACAACGCGTACTGCTGGATCAAGTGATTTATACACTTCAACCTCCGCACTATCATGTTAGAAAAATTTGAAACTTTAGAAAGCATATATTTTAACATGGGATTTTAGACATTCCACGACTAGTTGGCAACTTACCCTTGTGAAGCAACAATGGGAAGATCCCCATCAGCAACCTGCAATTTAATGCCATCGCCATATTAGCTCTTGAAACTACAAAATATACATTATTCAGAAATATCAGTTTGCTAAATAAAAAGTGTTTAATTACCCAGTGCCACCAATCTCTCAATTTCCTGCATAATACAGTAATCCAAGTATCACGCGACAGTGCCATTCTTGTAATGGGGGGGATTGCCTATCAAAAGATGTAATAAATGTCATCATCAGATTAGTAGCAGGTTTGCAAATATTGTGACATTGTTTACAGAAGAAAGTATTGATTCTCAAGAAGAATAGACACTGAGAGATATCACTGCCCAATAACTTTGATTTCAAATTCAAGGTCAAACTGATATAAACTGGAAATTTGTGTTAGAATATATGATCTCATCTTAGCTTACAGTATTTTGAATTATTTCATAGGAGAAATGTGGCTTTGTGTTATTATATTACAATTATAAATAAATAAATAGTTTCCCTATTCAAATAGTATTAGGAGAAGTGTATCGCATATCCCTATACTAGACAGCGGTTATGGTCCGAACCAACTAGGCTGCTATTACTTATCATATTAATAGGCAGTAGTTATTACTTATGATCTTACTAGACAATGATTATGTATTAGGCTGCAGTTATGTAATAAGCAGTGGTCATTGGCAACAGTTATTATATTATTACAGTTAATGAATAAATAGGAAACTGAAGGAATATCAGTAGGCAATTATTTGGGACTGGAAATTGATTGGGAGAGAAACCAAGCTCTCGAATTCTTGGAGGGGATAGAATTGTACTCAGTACAGACTACTTTAATTCATTTCTTCTCATATACTTTTTCCAATTCTGTTGCTCTTAAAGTATTTATTCAGTAATGAAAATCAGTTTCTATATCCTATTAATAGGATTAGTGGTTAACCTTTTCCATCATCTCATTCTCAACAATCACAATCGCAGTCTTCATTTGTTCTCTCACCCGTTTATCTAAGACCCATTAGCTTCAATATCAACATAGAATCAGAACTGTACCATCCTTTGTGACCTGTCCTGTCACTATGATACAGAGTCCAAAAAATTCGGAACACCCGTTAGTAACCTCTTTCGTTGTGTCTTTTCTGTCAAGCATGACTGTCAATGCTTCCATCCGTCCTTAGTCCCTACCCCATCACCTTCTGCATTCTGTCATGGTCCATGTAGTACATACAAGTACTGTTCACGGTGTCCATACAAACATTGTTCACGCCATTTGCACAGTATTGTTTATCGTTTATCATTTGTAGGGCCGGTGTCACTACAGTGTACAGCCACAGTCCTTATACCTACTGTTTATGCGCACATTTCTATTCATTCAACATGCCATCCTCCTACTCAGATCTATCATCTCCTTGTCAAACGTCACACATAAGTGGATCCAACCTTTGTCACCTCCATTCACCACCTCAATGTGGTTGTTTGGCTCTCTTGGGTTATGTTTAAAGATGTTTGAAGCTCAAATCTGATACTTTATTGCTTTATTCTATTGTCTACTTTAGTGTTTGACAATTAATTCTTAACCCACTCATGAATCATATTAGTGGTTGATTCCTTTTCCATCGACGATGTCGACCATTCTGGTGGTGTATTTTCCCACATATGAATCATATTAGTGGAACCTTGTTTTCTCGTTTATGATCATTATTATAGTGGTGGCTTACATTGGCTATGACTAAACGAGCCTGCTCTCTATCCCAAAAGCATGTGCACCCCATTTTTGTCCCAGATGCATTTACCTAGCCACATATCTGACCTAGATGCACTGGCATCATCTCTGTCCCAGAAACAATTGCCGGGCTTATTTTCTAGTTTAAAGACTTGGGTCTCCAAGTTTGAAGCTTCCAAATGTGGATTTGAGAAGGTCGGACCTTGCTTTACTTCAAAATTTGCCAAGAAATTTTCAGGCTAATGATCATTTCAGCTATCTAGCTAAGCTGTCTCTCTAGAAATTCTAACCAACTTCTTCAACATCTGAGCCTTCCCAATTATTGTTCTCATTTAATACTTAATAGTTTCTGAAGAATACAAAATATCAAAACTCTACCAGGGTCACATTGAATGAAACATGACACTGTAATTCAACTGGAATCTTATATTGTGCCACTAGCAGTAGCTAGGTTAGATGATGATGATGATCGAGGTTTTGATAGATTGTACGAGTTGTGATTCCCTGTTTTGTGGGTGAAATGAAACCCTATGTGTGGACAAGGGGTAAGGTTGTTGGATTTGTTTTGGTAGTTCTACTCTACCTGTTGGACTACGATTATCACTTGCTTACCACTCGCCAATGAGTCAGATGTTCCACTTTTCTTTAAGGCACACTTAATTTTTAATAATTTGGGTTGGCCAGTTAGGCCAATAGATTGACCCCAGCAGCTCATGCCATGGAAACACCATCATCTATAGGTTTTGTTGAGCATCGGTGGGGAGGTCATTTGGCCTACAAGACAACGCATGTCAAGGTTGATGCTAGTTCTTCCCCTTTTTGAGTCTTTTATCCTAGTTTTGATGCCACCACTTACACAACGCCTGATCTCAGCATTTATTGCCCTTTAGAAAAAGACCCATTCCAGCTTCACTCTTCATCATCACACATCCCATAACAATCTTTCCCCGTTCTTTTTATCTCTTTTTCTCTCTGCTATTGTCAGATTGGCAGCTTCATCCCATTTCAAGATCTCATGTTCTTCGTTGATTTCTTGAACCTATATTCTTTAAGATTTCTATTGGATATTCACATACGAGATTGCTGATTTCTTGAACCTATTTCCCCTAACTATGTTTTTTAACTAGCAGACCTATCACAAATACTTCTTCATCGTTTTGAACGGTACTAGTACTTTATATTAAACAACATTCACTTTCTCTAACTCATTCAACAAAGTATTTACCTACCCACTCCCAAAAAGACTTATACAAGATTGATAATACCAGTGTTTTTAACACGGGTTGGTGAAGCGGTGCATAGTAGCCAACCCAAAAAACGGTATAGCGGTATAGTGGAAAGCAAGATGGCTGCAATTTCGAAGATAGGGAAGAGAGCGGAGAGAAAAGATGTAGAGAGCGAAGAGCCGGGAGGAAGAGGGCTGAGAGGAGTAGGAAGAGAGAAGAGTCCAAAGAGCAGAGCACCCTGCACCCTATGTTGTGGAAATAAAAATAGGAATAATATTTACTCTAGAATATAATGAGGCATACATGCAAAAACCCTACTTTTTTAACCATCGGTCTTCACTTGCAAATTTACAAAATACCCTTCAAAAACCCCCATTGTTTTAAAATTTAGGTTTTTTTTGGAATTTTGTGGTCACGTATTAGGACAAAAATACCCTCTATCTTCGCTCCGCAACAAGTGAGCATCCTCTGCAAATATTAGCGTGATTTCTAACACAACAGCCACGATAGTGAAACATGACGCCACAGAGCCACTATAGCGGGCGGCTGCTGCAGTGCACCACCGCGATAGCCCCAAGTTCACAACACTGGATAATATTATTATAATACTTAACCCAATTAAAAGAACTTGGATGAGTTCAAGTATCCCCAAAGTTTTGATTAGCCCCTCTCTTCAATATAACCGAATAGATCATGTAGCCATAGAAAGTATAGATTTCTGTGGCATAGGCATTGAGGGAGACAAAGTACACTGCACTACCATATTCAAGAACCTCAACAATATTTGGTAATGCATGATAGGATTTCCTATCAGTAAATGAAAATTTCATACATCACTGTATTGAAATTAATGGAAATACAAGGAAAATCTAAGAGCAAATGCTCTCTGCCAAGGTGAACACAAATAGAAAACACGCATGCACTTTCTCACCTCCCTTCCTCTCTCATATAACAAACATCTCTTATCTCTCACTCTCACTATAACTAACTTATCTTCCCTTATACTCACCTCGTCCTGGCCAAGCTAAATTAGGGCCCTGGCCATTCTTGGGCTTTCAAGAATTAACATGAACCAGTTAGAGCCAATGAAGTTGAGTTCCTGTCAGTGCATGACCACCAACATTAAAGAGCCTAAACTTTTGTTACTTCCCACTACCTATTTATAGGGCTGTGCGAAAAAACCGAAAACTTGAACCATACTAAATACTATACTAGTACCATTTAGAAAATCCCATACCATTTTTTAAAAAGCAAAAATCCATCCTATTTCACTTAAAATGTGGAATACCGGTAAATTGCTTTCTCCAAACCGGTATTTTAGTTTTTTATGCGTACCTGTTAATTGATGTCAGAGATTTCTTTTTATTCAAGATATAGCTCGCAGTTATTTTTATCAAAGATATAGCACATAGTTTTTTTATCAAAGATATAGCACAGTTTTTTTATCAACCTATGCACCTATGATACAACAAGACTCAATAATATAATACTCAACTTCAATTTTTTTAAGAGTTCAAGTGTTTCTACAGTTTGATCAATTCATCCTTGGGACAACATGCTTAGTAGATTTGTAGAATAGGCCCCCCCACCTCTAGTAAACATTTTCTCACCATTGAACAGGAATTTCAGTAAGAGTTGAATCCTCAAACTTTCACTGACTAATATTTCGACAATACTTAAATCTCCTAGGAAACCATATTGCAAGTTAGAAACCTTGCAGTAAGAATCAAGTAAATGGAAGTTGTCTAGAAAGTTGCGAAATGCTTCAAAGCTGGCCTTTTCTTTTAGTAATTTATCTTTGATTTGTGACAATGCCTAACCTCCTTAAAAAATGTCTAGCAAAGTATATATCAGAGAGTTGAAACCATGATCATGATTATTTCGACACCTTTGCTACCGAAATATGAGAATAGGACCAACTAATGTGCACTCAAAACATTAGAATAGGACCATGGCTGAAACCCATAGAAGTAAAAATAAAAATAATAAACTTCAGCAGCCACTTTTGGAACTCGCAATCATTTAATACTGCAAATAAACTGTGTGCTTAAAAACAATATTGAACAAACAAAACATAATGGCTGCAAACTTGACTAACAAACTATCCTTCAACAGTGAAATGGACCACTAAATCAGAGTGCACACAATCAGCATAAATCCACAGTTTAACACGATTGTAGGAACAAGACACATTTATCTCTTCAAAAGTAAAGAAAGGGTTTCTAACAAATGAAACAAAAGCCTCCAGTTCCACTTAAGTACGTTATCTGTACTAACCTATATCCATATCAAACATGCAATTCAGTTGCAGAGAATTATGTCCATCTCACTACATTATAATTTTCAACCGTATCGTGACCATTCATCTAACAACCAATGATGTACTCAAAATCTCCGAATTAAAAAGTGTTAAGTTTTTTACTCCTTCACACTAATTTCTAACTACTTTGCCTATCTAAAAAATATAGGCGTACGGGGTTCGAACCCCGCTCCCCCCTCCCATCTAACAACTAACACACTAATTTCTAACTACTTTGCCTATCTAAAAAAAATTCACAGATTCAATAGTTTCAACTATTCCACTGAAAAAAAATTCACCCCAACAGTTGAATAGTGACCCATACTCCTAAATCCTAAATTTATCATCTTGATTTAATTCATCCATTTCAAAAATCTAGACAAGTCTCGCTTCGCTTTATCATTTTAGAACATTCCCAAAGCATACGACTATATTCAAGCTCGCACTGACCAAAGCATATATCTGATTGAGTACTCATTCTCTTTCAACTACATCAGCTTTCTAAGATATAATACTTCTAATAGTACCAACGATTTCACTTCAGACCTCTGAAATTTCTCACAACTAGGCAACAGCATTTACCTAAACTAGCATTCTAGAACAAAACTACAATCTTTAAGTTCAAGGTGCACAGTTGCAAAATCAGTCAAACTTATCAAAAAACACAACAGAATGTTGTGTAAACTTCTAACTAGTAAACAGGACAACAATGAGAACAAAACAATTCAAAATACTAAGAACTCACACACCTACATTGAAAGAAGAAAAATCAAATGAGTAAACCAAAAACTCAAAGAAGACAAAGAAGAAGCACCACCAACCTTTAGCAGAGGCATATGTATATGAGCCAACGTGTCATTGGGTGTAAGAAGAGCAGTTTCAAACTCTTCAGCAGAGAATTCTACTGATATATTCAAAAGAGGCCTAAATAGCTGCAAAAAACAAACACAATGAGTAAAACCTTAAAAACAAAAGAATGCACAGCAAGAACCCTAGAAACCTAAAAATCAAAGCTTTGAAACCTTACATGCAAAAAATTGAGAATAGAAGCTAATTCCCACATGGAACGAAGGTTCCACCGTGGCAACTGTGCCGGCGTGGGAGGTTCAACAAGCGATGTCACGATCTTGCTACATTGCTGCAGTGGTGAAGGTGAGGGAGAACGCGACGGCGATGGACTGTAGTCGCGTCGACGCTGCCGCTGCTGCCGCTGATCCTTTTTCGCGGCTTTGTTGGTTCTGCGCACAGTCGCCGGCGGGGAATAGAGGCGAGCGGCGGCGCGAATGGTACAGGCGCGAGAGGGACGAGTGCGGGTTCCGGCAGGCGGAGCGGCGGCGGGTTCCTCATTTTCCGGCGAGGGTTCGGCGGTGGCTTGCACAGGCGGAGATGGAGAAGGAGATCCTTGGGACATGGCGTTTTTGTATGAGAGAGAAAGAGAGATCAAAAGGGTTTTAGGTTAGGTTACGGTGGGATTACATGTAGAGGATCATGGGTTAGCATTGAGGAAGGAAAATCAAAGAGAAGGGATTATAGAGAGGGAGAGGAGAGAGAGCGAGGGCGGAGGGAGACGAAGAGCAAGAGAGAGATTCTTTGTCTTTAAGAGAGAGAGAGAGAGAGAGAAAGTAAATAAAAGTAATTTATTATTTTTTGGGAAGAACCATGGAATTTGAAATGGTTATGACCCCATCAAATACAAAGGTGAATATTGACTTGATTGTAAAAAAAATCAAAGTTTAAATATATGTCACCGATAAATGTTCTAATTATCCATTTACCCTCTGCAAAAAAAAATTTGCAAAATATAAAATTATCCAATTATCACCCTCTTTTCAAGGGGAGTTGTTCCGGACTGGGCCGAAATCTCACAAGGATTGGACCTGACCCAAGTCCACAATTAAAGCAAAACTCATTGTGCGGCCCCACATCGGGAACCCGTATCCAATGTCAAGATCTGTCCTCCAAATCCAACGCTCCAAGTACGACGCCTTGTCCTATAAATAGAGGTGCAACCCTCTGAATTCAGGTACGTCCTCATTCCATACCCCTCTCACCAATTCTCATACTGACTTAAGCATTGGAGTGTTTGCAGTTACATCCTAGGGGTGTTCGCGGTGCGGGTTGGTTCGGTTTTGAGCAAAAAATTGAACCGAACCACAATGTAAAAATAAATGCGGTTTGGTTTGGTTCGGTTGGCTTCCGGAAAAAAAACCAAACCAAACCAATGCGGTTTGGGTTGGTTCGGACGAGACAAAACACAATTTAGGGCCTGTTTGGATAGAACTTATTTTAAGCTTATCGAAATCAACGTATGCAAATAAATAAGTTTTTATGTATTATTATAAGCTTTTCAAGGTAGTTTATGGAAAAATAAATAAGTTTCTATGTATTATTATAAGCTTTTCAAGGTAGTTTATGGAAAAACAACTTAAGGAGATACTATTTTTGTTAGTGAGAACTTATGAATTAACATAAAAACTTACTTATCTTCATAAGTTGCTTTTCATAAGCTCAAAAATAAGTTAATCCAAACGGCCCCTTAAATAAACAGTTTTTCTTATTTTCTACATATATTGCTTTGTCTAATTTTATTTTTGTATATAGAATTTTGCGGTTTGGTTTGGTTTGGTTAGGTTTCAGTAATCAAAACCGCGGACCGAACCAAACCGCGTGGTTCACTAATAAAAAAACCGAACAAAACCAATAGAAAGCGGTTTTTTGCGGTTTTCGGTTTTGTTTGGTTCGGTTTGTGGTTTTCTATTGGTTTGGTTCGGTTTTGAACACTCCTACACCCCACCCGATGTGGAAGATCAAGTTACCTGGGACCGTCTGATCTCCATCTTCAATCATCCAAAGCCCATCTTCAAGCTCTACGAAGCAACTCAACATGTACCTCGGATCTAGTACCGAACAATGGCGACCACAATGAGAGCCTAATCATTTGCTTCCACACTTTCATAAATGACTTCACTATCCACGATGGTAGTAACATGTGGTTACTCTGTCTCTTCCGGCGAGACAAAACGCATGCTGAAGCGCAAATGGGAAGAGATCGCCAGCCTAACTACCACTCTCACCTCCATGTCTGCCTTCGTCCAGGCAACCACTTTTCTTCTCCGATGAAGACCTCCTACTCGGGAGACCGAACGAATACGTTCCTTTGATCATCTCGGCTTCAATGTTGGGAATCGAGGTAAAGCGAATCATGGTAGACCAGGGAAGTTCTGCGGACATCATATTCCAGGATCGACTTCCAAGCCTCTCTCGACCTCTCTCACGCCGACCTAAGCCCTTACCCTACATTGCATCCGTCCAAGAGATGGGTGAAGAACAAGCTCGATTTTTGGGCTATCTCCGCACTTTTGGTGACTTACGGCGAAAAGAAGCTCGCCCGAACCATACAAACCACCTTCCTGGTCGTACCGATGGTCTCTCCATACAACTGCATAGTGGGTAGGCCGACCTTGGCCAGACTGGGTGCTGTGGCTTCCACAGTCCACCTGAAGATGAAGTTCTATTCAGCCACGGATGAGATCGTCACGGTCGCAGCCGACCTCGAGGTTGCCGAAAGATGCCACTACCTCTCCTTGAAAGGAACCAAATGTCAACTTCAGGAAGTATCCGAACCACCTCTCTCTACTGTCGAGGTAAACCTCACCGAAGTAGACGCCCGCTATGACCCCAGATAGCTCCGAGGACGAAGACGACAATGAGTTAGCCAATGAGCTCAAGAAAAAGATAAAACGCCCCGAGCCGCATGGCGAGTTCTTGGAGATTCCCCTGGGGGATGACCCCGCGAGAACGGTAAAGCTAGGCACCGACCTCAGTGACTTTGTGAGGGAAGTCGTAATCGCGTGTCTGCAATAGAATGCTGATTTATTTGCCTGGTCCGCTTCCGAGATGCCAGGCATCCCGCTCGAGGTAGCATGCCACCACTTAGCAGTCAACCCCGACGCTAAATATGTGGAACAACGGCGAAGGGTCCAAGGCGAGGAAAAGGCCGAGGCCGTTGCCAAAGCCGTTGTCGACCTAATCCCAGCTGGATTTGTCAAAGAAGTGAGGTACACAACATGGCTCTCCAACGTTGTGTTGGTCAAAAAGAGCAATGGGAAATGGAGGATGTATGTGGATTACACCGATCTCAACAAAGCATGCCCTAAGGACGCATTCCTCGTTCCAAATATTGACAAGTTGGTGGACAATGCCTCCGGGTTCCGACTTCTCTCCTTCTTGGATGCCTACTCAGACTACAATCAAATCACAATGAATCCGCCCTACCAAGAAAAGACGACATTCATGATCGACTGGGGTAACTACTGCTACCAGGTCATGCCATTTGGCCTCAAGAATGCAGGGGTCACGTATCAACGAATGATGGATAAAATCTTCCAAGACCAAATCGGCAGGGTCGTCGAGGTCTATCTCGATGGCAGGGTCGTCGAGGTCTATCTCGATGGCATGATCGTCAAGAGCATGGCTGATGAGGACCACTTGGCCGACCTTCAAGAGATATTTGCCGAGGCAAGAAAAAACAACCTCAGATTCAATCCTGAGAAGTGTATCTTTGGCGTCAGAGCAGGAAAGTTCCTTGGCTTTTGCCTCACCGAGAGGGGAATTAAGACCAATTCTGACAAATTCAGGGTCGTGACCGACATGCCTCCCCCAACCACTAAGAAGGAGGTTCAGAAATTAACTAGTATGATTGCTACCCTTTCCAGGTTCTAAGGCGGCGAATCGATTACTCCCTTTTTCAAAATCCTAAAGAAGGGGGTCGAATTCAAATGGATGCTGAAGTGTGAAAATGCTCTATCCGAACTCAAGCAAATACTTTCAGAACCCTCAATACTACTGAAGCCAGCAGAGGGGGCAACCCTCTACCTTTACCTCGCCGTGGCCGAGGAGATGGTCAGGGCAGTTCTAATTCGAGGAATCAAGAAGGGCACGCCGGTGTACTTTCGTCGCCAAAGTACTACTACAGAGCCGAGTCCGGATACCAAAGGATAGAGAAAGTAACACTGGCTCTAGTCGTAGCAGCTAGGAGACTAAGACCGCATTGCCGTGGCGCACTGATCGTGGTAAGGATAGACCAACCTATCCGCCAAGTATTGCACCGGCCTGACCTGGCAGGGAGAATCATTAAATGGGCAATGGAATTATCTGAGTTCGGCATCAAGTATGAAGCCCAGTATGCTCTCAAAGCTCAGGTATTAGCTAACTATATATTTGAAATGACACTGATGCCCACCAGCTCGGCCACTTTGCAATGGACACTCCACGTCGACGGGTCTTCGAACTCGAAGGGTAGTGGGGATGGACTCGTACTCGAAAATTCATAAGGGTTGATGATCGAGGTCTCCCTCAGTTTGTCATTCACAACCTCAAACAATCAAACAGAATATGAAGCTTGCATTGCCGGGCTAAAGTTAGCCTTGGACTTTGGAGCGAAGATCATCGAGTTGAACACTGACTCATTACATGTGGTCTCCCAAGTCAAGGAAGAATTTGTAGCAAAAGACCCCATATATCCTGCAGAGATATTTAGCTCGGGTGCGGGAGCTACTCCTTCGGTTCCAACAGGCGGACATGAGGCATGTACCTCGGTCTGAAAACGCCCGAGCTGACGTTCTGGAAAAGTAGCCAGCACCAAACCAACAGGTAACCTTCGAAGCATCATCCAGGAAAACTTGGCGAAACCCAACGTTGACCTCACGCCCCTCTTGGCATCGGATGTTCACACCATAACACTACAAAAAAATGTCATTTAGTAACCAATAAATCGGTCACTATATGGGAATATCGGTCACTACAACATAGTGACTGAATTTGCGACCAACAAAAATCGGTTGCTAAATCACTGGTCGCTAAGCTTAGCGACTGATTTGTGACCGGAATTTTAGCGACCGTTTTAGTGACCGAATTTAGCGACCGATTTAGTGACCAATTTTAGCAACTGATTTAGTGACCAATTTTAACAACCGATTTAGTGACCTAAAATAGCGATCGTTATAGTGACTGATCCATTTTAGTAACCAATTTTAACAACTGAATTTTAGTGACCGATTTTGTGATTGATTTCAACAACTTCTTTAGCAACAAATGGATATAATAATAGAATTAGTGTCTAGAGACTATATTATGCGACCAAATTCACTAGATTTTTTATTTTTTTTACTTGGTAATTCGATCTCTAACATGACGATAGTAATTTAAAACATAATAAAAATAGTGTTATACCGAGTTGATTCACTGTTACTTCTTTGCAAAATAAAAAAATATCATTGCATTAAAGATGTTAGTGTGTTTATTAAATTACATAATTGATATTTCAAATGATGTCCTACAGTTGATATCCTTTCTCTTATTTTCTGAAACTATTTCTTCAGCTACAAATGCTATAATTCCTGAAATGGACTATGTGTGAAGAGAGTTCCCATGTATTCCCATTAGAAAATTGCTTAGACTTGATGAAGCCAAGCTGCTCCACTGTTATCTTTTTAGATAATTCTCCAACATCACATCCATAATCCAATCAACTTAAGAGTTCCTCCTTGGTTCTTTAAATTTATAGTAAGCCCCACTTGCATATCTTCAACCCTGCAAACATATAAAGTTGTTCATATCCTACCTATATAGGTATGAGTTCTTGTGTAGCTCAGCAAAGTTAATTCTTATATAGTTGCTTCTTGTGCTTCAGAGGTAACCTCCAGCATCCAAGTATGAATTGGATTTGATCTCCCTCTTGTATACGCCATTTAGAGGTTCACCTTCTTCAATGACTGGCAAGATTATAACTAATCTTGATTTATTGCACTCCATTGATTCCCTACACCAAGAAGGAATGCTTTACTTTGCTGAAAAACCTTGATTGATAAATCATAAGTATTATCTAGTACTAATCACAGACTATAGATGGTTCAAACCTCAAAGTAATTGACCGGATGAGAACAATGTCGACCTAAATAAATAGAGGCCTACCTGTGCACACTATTTGAATCTGCAGAGTGGCATCTTGGCTTCAGCCTTCAAATAAGCATTAACCACTTGTAAAATGTCATCACCACTTTCTAAATTATTCTCACCTCCTACATAGACAAAAAAATAAAAAAAAACGGTACACACTTTAAGAGATGACTGAAAAACTTCCACTTTACAAAAGAAAATACTAAAATGTCAGTCAACCTCTATATACCAGTTGATCCACAATACAATCTATAAAACACAAGCATATAAGTCCCACCATTCCATCAACTGGATTAGAATTAGAATTATAAAAAATGCTTGAAAACCCAACAATTGTTTAACTTGGCATACATCAGAGTATAAAGATTCTTGTTTTAGATATTGAATTGACCAAAAACTCTCAAATCCTAATCAAAGAGTCATAAACATAATATAGTCCAGAGTTCAATAACCCAAAACAAGACAAAAGCGGAAACAGTTTATCCAACTTAGCATATTTGTAAGTTACATAATCCAATTACAGAAACTACAGGGAAAAGTAAACATAGACAAAGGCAAAATGTCTTCATCAATTCCATAGTCACGCCACCTACTCGTGCCGCATCGCATTGAGTTTTCCCTGTTTATCTTTAGAACAACAACATATGATAGGGTGAGATAACATATTACAGTGAGTCTTACTGTGACCCCTTACCTATCACTCGATCCATTTATAAAACCATAATTAGTAATTCAAAAAGAATTACAATATACAATCAATTGCTTGTGACATGTCACCAACAACCTAAAGAAGCTCGAGTGACAAAATCACAATATACACACTTAAAAGTTTTAGCACATCACCAACTCCGCAAGCTAGAGTGAACCCCACATAGCTAATAGGAGTGTAAATCCTAAGAGCAACATAAATATATGAAATGTGGCCTAGGTCAAGGGCTCATGACTTCCCTCACCTAGCATGCTAACAAAAACAGGGTCGTCACCCCGACTCGATATTTTTTATATATCATACCCGCATTGGGTCGTCTCCTATACTCGATATAATTTATATATCGAAACATAATTCAATCTATGATATGTTATAATACCATACTAGAACAATCAAGAAATTATATCAGTCCAAGCATCACTTTATATTCAAAAGTTTGATTCCCACACGTATACTAGATTTTACGATTTTTCAAGAGATTTGTAAATTCAACCAAACCAAACCAAACCAAACATTTGAAAACCACATTCAAAACATAGACATATCAATCAAATATTGTCACAATTGATTGAGTAAGGGATTAAAGGGAGTTTGGAGTCGAAAGGAGTGTCGAAACGGGAATTCGGGCACCGGGACGATTCGGAGCGCATCGTCGTGCTCAGGCGCATTGCATCGTGCTTGGTGTGCAAAATTGAACCTGAGTTACAGGGGTGCATGTAACGCCCCAAAAATAATTTAATTAATTATTTAATTAAGTTATTTAAGTATTTCGTGGGTTAATCATATTAAAGTTGATAATATGTATTTTATTATGTTAGGGAGTAGTGGAAGTAAATGAAGGAGGTGTAAAAGGGGCCCGAGACACTAGAACCCAATTACTTAAAGTTAGGTTAGTGTCTCATTCAATTAGAAACAAAAGAAGAAGAAAAAAGGAGAAGAAAGAAAGAAAGGGAGCGCGCGCCGTGAGAAGAGAGAAGAAGGGATCGCGAATTGAGGGAGAGAAGACCATCGTTGCTGCGTTGTTGGTGTTTCGTGGAAGGAGTTCTCATCTTCGGAAATTGTTAAGGTAAGGGTGGGTTAAATTGTATAAGGGGATGCATGATGGATGGTATGTGGGAATTAGGACCTACCATGTCTATAACCTGTTTGACTTTATGTTTTGATCGAATTATGATTATATGTATGTTGTTGGTGTCGTTTGAGTGTTGAAGGCTTGAATGGATTGTTGGTAAAACGTTGCACATAGGGTGTTTGATAGAATGTGTAAGTGATGTTTAGAATGCATGCTAGGTGTTTGACAAAATGTTGATTGAATGCCCACTTGTTGTGTGACGAAATGTGTTGCTGAATTCAAAGGTTGTTTGATGTTAAAATTGGTGAAAAATCAAGGAATATGCATTTTAGGCGCCACTAGGCACCATATGTCACTGTGTCTGGCGCCCCTAGGCAACATGTTGCTGCTGGGCGCCATGTTGCTGCTGTTTTGGCGCCCTAGCGCAACCCAGGTTGCTGTCTGTTTGGCGCCCAGGGTGGCGCAGGTTGCCTAGGTGCCAAAATGTGGGTCTGAGTGCGCCCAGTGTGGCGCAGGTTGTGTAACACCCCCTTTTCTCAATAGATAAATTAATTTAGAAATCAGAGTTCAAAAATTATTTTTCTTTTAAAAAGATACATCCTCAAGGGAATGCTACGTTCACCAAAAATATGACTTTAAATAGTCAACAAATACTTCTCATTAATAAATATAATTGCGTGATACATAACACGACTTAAAGGGGCGAACCCTCAATACATCGATTCTTTAATAATTCTTACATCACCTAATATATTTAAATCTAACTAAATAATAACAAGACACTATAACTACTCATCCCCCCACAGTGCTACGCATCAGAGCAATACGCCACACCCAGACTGAGTAAGGAAGAACCTTCACTTGGATAGCAGCCTTCATCGTCGCTTAATGCATATGGCATGCATGAGACACCATGAACATCACCTCGGAAAACAATCAACAACACCAATAGCCTTTCGGCGCAAACGTCGCTTTGAGCATAGCTCCAAGACCGCAGCCTTCATCGCTTAATTCACCAACACCTCATCACTAGCTCTATGGCTAACATCAACACATCATCACTTAGCTCTATGGCATACACCACACATCGTCACTTAGCTCTATGGCTTACACCAACCTATAGCTCTAAGGCTAACATCACTACACCAATCCATAGCTCTAAGGCTAACATCATTACACCAACCCATAGCTCTAAGGCTAACCTCAATACATTGGTCACTAGACCTATCGTCCTCAACAACAACAACCTCATCACCATACTCGGCAAAGACACCTTTGACGCCGTATCACCTCAACTTGACGCCCTGGGCAACCTGGCGCAACACAGCGCCACAACAGCTCAACTCGGCTCCCTAAGACAACCTGGCGCAACACAGCGCCACAACAGCACAACTCGGCTCCCTAGACTTCAACACAGGCGCACTGGGCAGCGCGCAATGGCGCCCTGCTCTTCACCACACTCCCACTGCTCTTCGACACCAAAAGTAGTAGACTAAACTGTCACTACAAGGACCTAACCATCACATAAGGACCAAAAGTCACCTAAGGACTAAACGTGCTTCACAATTCAACAACTTAGACGTACTCGACACCCAAACAACACCCAAAACTGCGCCTGGTAGCATCCTGCGCTACACTGGCATCAGAACGGCACCTCGGCACACTCACTCTGCACCTAGGCACACTCACTCTGCACCTCGGCACACATACACTACCCTTCGTCGCACCACACTGCACTTTGGCGCACCACATTGTACCTCGACAACACCACCTCGGTTACTCTACACTTGAACACACCATACTTAAGCGCAACACCTCACTTCGGCAACTACACTTAGGCACACTACACCTTAGCACAACACTTCACCTCGGCTACTACACTTAGGCACACTACACCTAAGCACAACACTTCACCTCGGCTACTACACTTAGGCACACTACACCTAAGCACAACACTTCTCGGCTAATACACTTAGGCACACTACACCTAAGCACAACACTTCTCGGCTACTACACTTAGGCACACTACACCTAAGCACAACACTTCACCTCGGCTACTACACTACCTCGGTTCACTATACTTCGACACATTACGCTTTGATACACCTACCATTCAACACCTACACTTCGATACCTTCACACCTCGGTAATTAGGCACTATACCTCAACAACTGCACTTCAGCAACTACACTTATGTATATATATGCGCTACACTTCGGCAACCACACTTCGGTTTACCTACGCTACACCTCGGCAACTACAAGTCGACTCCTATGCTTCAACTCACACACCTTAACACTTCGTCACCTATACTTCATTACACCCTTCGTCACTTACGTTCAACACTTACGCTTCGTCATGTCTAAACAACGACGCTTACACTCCAATACATCTACACCTCAATCCATACACGCGGCAGATGTATACACTATACCTCAAGAACTACATTTTAGCCTACATTCACTACACTTCAATTCATCCATACCCCTGTTACACTACATTCGATGGGCCACTCCTTCACTTCACCATCAATCACCCTGGTTATACTACTTCAAAGACTTACATACTGGACGCACACACGCCACGACGCACGCACACAATACTACACTTCAACACACCCACTCTTTCTAAGCACACACCTACTTCGACGCACATATACTACGACGCACATCCTTACACTGACACACTTATGCTTCTCGGCACACAGTAGTATTTCACTACGCATGGCGCAACACTTCTCTTCGAATGGCGCACTAGACGCCTGACCCTCATCTTCCCTCTTCTCTTTGGTTCTCATACTAAGATCAAACTTAAACACAAATACTACACACATATTCATTCTAAATTTATTCAACACACGTCAAAGTACTTTACAAAGGGCCAACACCAACAGTGTCGCCCTGGGACTGAGGGTTCCTCAGCTCCCATTTCTCTTCTAGGTCTCTCATCTGACCAACTCACCAACAACACATACACACATCAAAACTTCACCAAAGTGAAGCAAACACAACATCAAATCACACAACAAGTAACACAAACAACTCAGAAATCATCCTAGAGTCTAACTCACACATAACACTCATCATATACTCTATTATAGATGAAAGAGAGCCCCCTTACCTAAATAGATTGAAGAATAGGTACTCTTTCCACCAAGACTTCAAGATCCCCCCAAAAATCAGCTCCTCTTCCTTGAACTTAAGCTCTCCACGCCAAACTCCTCTCTTCTTCTTCCTCGGCTATCGCTCTCTCTCTCTACTCTTTGACTTTTCTTGGTATTGAATGCAAATGAGCTTCTCTCCATCGACACTAAACATATATCCAGCACATGGGCCTCTTAATGGATCATGGGCCGCTAATCACACTCCCTCCATTACTTGCACTACTCCCTCTTTTAATTAACTTACCACTCACTTTTTACTAACCACTACTCCTCATTTACATCCAACACCTCCTAAATACAATAAAACTCCAAATTAATCCTTTGACTTAATAAAATGTTGTAAGCCTTAAATAACCCAACTAAATAAATAATTGAATTATTTTTGGGGCGTTACAACTCTCCCCCACTTAGAATATTTTCGTCCTCGAAAATCTCATCAATTACATGAACACACCAATTCCCTCAATCTTATTCCTGCTCCAACTATCAACAACACCTTTTTGTACACTGAGTACTAGGTCATACACACCTCTCTACGCCCTTACCTTATACCGAAACTCTATTCCAAGGGTCACCAAGGTCTCACTCGATTATCCAAACACCATTAATCTACCGTTAGGGAACTACACTATAGCAATTACTTAAAGTACTAATGCTCATCTCTTACGTCAATCCATATCCAAGCTACAAACAATGCCCTCCTCATCTCTGCATCCTATTCCGCGTACTGAATTCTAATCCTTTAATCACCAAATTTACACACGACCACCCAGATCCTATATGCGTACTTATTCGACTACCATACTCTTAATAACAATTATCTTACCTCAGGTTTCCCAGAAACTGCATTTCTAAACTTTTTCCAAAAAGGCATGCTTTATCACTTTGCATGAACTTCAAACTCAAAGTGTCGATCCTTATCTCTACATCTCCCTACTATCAACCCCCAAATCAAAACACAAACATCCATAAGGCACCTAGTTATCTAAAATTAAGAATCAACCAAACTTGCACACACCACTCATTTAATCAAGTTAAAATTTGTACATATCCAAAATGTATAATAACCACGAGTTATTGTCGCCTCTTTCATTGGGGATGAGTTATTGGGGTGATCAGTCCCTCCTACTCACTCAACCAATTAGTTAAGGTCACAAAACTACTTCTTTTCAAATTTTCACCACTAAGAGACTTTTAACGCAGTCTAGAGTGCGAAGGCGTCGTCACGACTCCCACTCTTTTAACGTCATTAAAACCCTTCTAATCACACATACCTCAATAATACAAACAACAGTCACAAACAACTACAAGCAAAATCTACAACAAAGTCTCTATCAGAGATCAACAAGGGATCTCTGAGACACTACGACTGGACAACTTGGCTGGACAGACCGAACTGCTCTGATACCAACTTGTAACACCCCCTTTTCTCAATAGATAAATTAATTTAGAAATCAGAGTTCAAAAATTATTTTTCTTTTAAAAAGATACATCCTCAAGGGAATGCTACGTTCACCAAAAACATGACTTTAAATAGTCAACAAATACTTCTCATTAATAAATATAATTGTGTGATACATAGCACGACTTAAAGGGGCGATCCCTCAATACATCGGTTCTTTAATAATTCTTACATCACCTAATATATTTAAATCTAACTAAACAATAACAAGACACTATAACTACTCGTCCCCCCACAGTGCTACGCATCAGAGCAATACGCCACACCCAGACTGAGTAAGGAAGAACCTTCACTCGGGATCACCTGCACGTTGCCGACATAAGAAGCAACATAAAAGCAGAAGGGTGAGTCTCTAACACATATAATAAAATGTATGATAAACATTATGCTAGAGAAAACAGCTAAAAGCACCTCGACATTAATAAACAAAACACACCACATCAATTCAGAACACCTCAACTCATAAACAACCAGAAGCATCATAAATCACATGTGTGTATGCATGAATGCAACCCAACACTCAGGGTATAATGCATGTGTACCATCACCGGCTTAATGGTACCTTCATCGTCGCTATTTTGCCTTTTGGGCACAAACGTCGCTTTGATCATAGCTCCAAGACCGCAGCCTTCATCGTCGCTTAATGCATATGGCATGCATGAGACACCATGAACATCACCTCGGAAAACAATCAACAACACCAATAGCCTTTCGGCGCAAACGTCGCTTTGAGCATAGCTCCAAGACCGTAGCCTTCATCGCTTAATTCACCAACACCTCATCACTAGCTCTATGGCTAACATCAACACATCGTCACTTAGCTCTATCGCGTACACCACACATCGTCACTTAGCTCTATGGCTTACACCAACCTATAGCTCTAAGGCTAACATCATTACACCAACCCATAGCTCTAAGGCTAACATCATTACACCAACCCATAGCTCTAAGGTTAACCTCAATACATTGGTCACTAGACCCATCGTCCTCAACAACAACAACCTCATCACCATACTGGCAGCACACCTTTGGCGCCAGAACAACCCAACTTGACGCCCTGGGCAACCTGACGCAACACAGCGCCACAACAGCTCAACTCGGCTCCCTGAGACAACCTGGCGCAACACAACGCCACAACAAAGACAACTCGGCTCCCTGACTTCAAACAGGCAAGACTGGCAGGCAAGCGCAATGGCGCCCTGCTCTTCGACACCAAAAGTAGTAGACTAAACTGTCACTACAAGGACCTAACCATCACATAAGGACCAAAAGTCACCTAAGGACTAAACGTGCTTCACAATTCAACAACTTAGACGCATTTCGCAGACCCAAACAACACCCAAAATCGCGCTGGTAGCATCCCGCGCTACACTAGCATCGTAATCCGCACACCTAAGACACTCACTCGCACTCCAGCACACTCACTCGCACCGGCACACATACTACACTACCCTTCGTCGCACCACACCGCACTTTGGTGCACCACACTGCACTCGACAACACCACCCTCGGTTACTCTACACTTGAACACACCATACTTAAGCGCAACACCTCACTTCGGCAGCCTACACTTAGGCACACTACACCTTAGCACAACACTTCACCTCGGCTACTACACTTAGGCACACTACACCTAAGCACAACACTTCACCTCCCTGGGCTACTACTTAGGCACACTACACCTAAGCACAACACTTCACCTCGGCTACTACACTTAGGCACACTACACCTAAGCACAACACTTCACCTCGGCTA
This sequence comes from Oxytropis ochrocephala, assembly GCA_020916435.1. Lineage (NCBI taxonomy): Eukaryota > Viridiplantae > Streptophyta > Magnoliopsida > Fabales > Fabaceae > Oxytropis > Oxytropis ochrocephala. The sequence goes on from CM037089.1 coordinate 103,037,890, forward strand.
CTACACTACCTCGGTTCACTATACTTCGACACATTACGCTTTGATACACCTACCATTCAACACCTACACTTCGATACCTTCACACCCTGTAATTAGGCACTATACCTCAACAACCGCACTTCAAAGAACTACACTTATGTATATATATGCGCTACACTTCGGCAACCACACTTCGGTTTACCTACGCTACACCTCGGCAACTACAAGTCGACTCCTATGCTTCAACTCACACACCTTAACACTTCGTCACCTATACTTCATTACACCCTTCGTCACTTACGTTCAACAGTTACGCTTCGTCATGTCTAAACAACGACGCTTACACTCCAATACATCTACACCTCAATCCATACACCTCGGTATATATACACTATACCTCGGCAACTACATTTTAGCCTACATTCACTACACTTCAATTCATCCATACCTCGGTTACACTACATTCAGTTACACTTCTTCACTTCACCATCAATCACCTCGGTTATACTACTTCAGCACTTACATACTTGACGCACACACGCTACGACGCACACAATACTACACTTCAACACACCAACTCTTCTCGGCACACACCTACTTCGACGCACATATACTACTGTTTGCTGGTGTTTTTAGCAAACAATCACTAGTTTTCAATATTAAGACTGTGAGATCAAACTAGGAAATCTCTTTGACAATTGCCGTTAGGTTTTGTGTCTTTTAGCGCATGTAAGAACGTAAAAATAGTAGAAAGAGATAGTTTGAAAGCGTAATGATAGCAAGAAGTGCAACAAACGTAAAAAACAAGTAAAAAGTGCATTAAATGATAGAGAGAAGAAGGTGGTGCACCAACACGCATAATGTAACCGATTCACTCTTGTTTCGCTTTGGCTTGGAAGTTGAGTTTCACGAGTTTTTGTAAAGATGTGGTGACCCCGCTTTTCCTATTACAAGCGGAGTATTTATACTCATATACAATCGTGGGCAAGCACGATAACCACTTCCTAAAAACTAGGAAATAACCGCCCACTAATTGCCGCTCGCGCTTCGACCAACTTGTTGTCAAGAATTTGGCGAAGCATTGGACCCGCTTTGTCGAACAACCGGGCCTTCTCTTGTCGAAGGTTCCCGGCCTTGCCTCGTAGTTGAAGAACTAAGTCCGCCAAGTTTGCTTGCATTGTCGCGACTTGTACAATCGCATCGTTGAATTTATGGTATATTGACTTGAACGCTGACCGCAAATTTCACGTAATATTATTAAATGTGCAACAACACCATTTAAAGCTTAATTTAATGCCCTTGCCGAAATTTTGAGGTAACAGATTGCCCCCAAAAATGTTTTTTCGATTTTAATAAGGAATGGAGGGAAGAAAAGGCATTTTTGAATACCGTGCAATGGTCACTTCTACCGCCTTTATGCGTTTCAACAAAGGGTCGAGAAGACAACCATCATTACTTGCACAGTAAAACGAACCGCCTTATTGGCACACGCTGCATAGTTGGTGGGCCATCACGCTCTCAAACGTCGCGAACGCGGCGAAAGTTATGGCTTAACGTGCCAATAATCGTAGTTTCCTAACAACATATATAAACGGCTACAACCTTTCATATTCCTCTTTACTCGGTTTGAACTCTTGTGAAACCTATCTCGTATTCTTCATTCTCTCAGATTTTGCAAAAATCCCCAAAATCACTAAAGTTTCAAACTTTCATTCCTTCCTTTCAACCTACGCTTGAATCTCGCCTCGCATTTGCTTTTATCTCTCATGGCTTCCTCATCCGCAAGGTCGAATGTTCAACGAAGAACGACGAGACCAAATGCACCTAAAACCCTTGATGGCTTTGTTGATGAGCCCGATATTCGCGATAGTCGAGCGCTTCATCGCAAACCTGTATTGATCCTCTACTAGTGGTTTATACTCATGCATATCTAGGTCCTCTTCCTAATACCCTTTTAGAGAACATCAAGTCTCCGAAATTTTCCCTAGTCATGCTTGTCTTCACTTTGCATTTTCACCAAGACCCCTTTCCATTTAGAATTTCGAATAGTCCTTCCAGGTCTTTAGGTCCGCTCTCCCAGCTCGACCAACAGATTTACATAGATTGGCTCGACAAGGTAGAGGCTAAAAAGGCCGACGTCCGAAAAAACAAGGTATTTTTGACCTTATCCAGCTTGTCTAGGTATGGGCCTAAGTATGACAAAGACCTTGATATTGGCCGCTATGCATTCGGGATCGTGCCACTCATAGTCTTCACTGAGATGTGGCATGCCGACTCCCACTTTACTAGATGTTGCCGCCATCACCGGGCCCAAAACCCTAGGTGAGACTTTTGACCCCGCCAATCCCGAGTATGTATACCCGCTTACTTTCAATAATGCCACTTTTGCTCCTTACATCACGTAACACCATAACCGTGACATCGATACGTTGTCTTCTAAAGAACACGTAGCCTTCTTAACCCTTTGGTTATCTCTTTTGTTTTCTCGCACCTGCTCACCTGTGTTTCTAAAACCTATATTCCATCGGCAAATTTCAACTCCACGAGAAAGAAAACATTAATCTTAGCAAATCGTTGCCGGGTTCTCTCTATCGAGCTTGACAATGCCGCCTTAGAATCGAAAGAAGATGAACCCACCAACAAGTTTCTCGCTTCTCGCCCCTGTGGTTATTGCAATTGTGGTCATTAGCCACTTTTGAGTCTCGACTAGGTCTGCTTATTCCTAAGTCTGCTCACCAACTTGAAGTCTAGAGGATCAAGGTATTCGACTAGCCTGGGTTGAAACCCAAACAGATAAACATTCCTCCGTAAGAGTCTTTCAAATTCACTTCGACATGTTCCTGAAGTGCACAAGTTTCAGAGACTCTATGGCTCCCTTTTCAGGCAAAGGCCTTTTGGTCCAACTTGGTTTGGCAGAACCATTTCCTCTTCTTCGTCGAACAAGTCGAGGAGATTTCCCAACCGCAAGCCTACCTCTCTCCCGCTATTCTTTCTACCAGACTTACCCCGCAAAGCTAAAAACAACTTTGAATTAAGAGATACTTCCCAAGTTACTCGCTGCATAGTTTGGCCTTTGTCGATTCGACCGCACCAAAAGATGTTTTCATAGGCGAGAATTTTCGAATCCAGACAAATGGCAAATTTACAAACACGCCTTCAAGAAATTCCACTATAGGGCCTCGAGCTCGAGCCCTCAAATTCAACCCCAGATTTTCATGTACTAAGGAATTTCATGAATGGTGGACTAATTACTATACCACGGTCACTGGGAGGCTAGTGACACCTTCGCAGAAAATATCATGAAGAAATTGGTGGCACTCTTCCTTCAACAACCTGTATTTACATCTTGATCTCCACATCTTTCTCGAGTCTTAAACATCTCAGAATTTAGTTTTATTTCTCGCTTTCTTACCAATGTTTTTCGACGTCAGTCAACCTGCACTCAAGCCAAAACCAAAGTAAGCAAGGCTACCACAAAGACCATCTCCTCCAAAGAATTAAGAAAACAAAGGACACGAGATCCACCTGCACATTGTCTTAAAGAAGGTATGTTGCCATTTATTCGCTTCGAGTTATTTTTTGATCACGACTTTTACTCATGTCGAAATCCTTCTTTCTAGAAAACAACTCAAGCACAGTCCCCTCAGCAGACCAAAGCTAAAAGGAAAATGGTCCTCCCTGAAGATGAGGTACTATACTCTTGCCTTGTTAATCCGTCGAAATTTCTCTTCCCTTTGTCATCCACTTTCCGTCATAACCCAAATTCTTTTTGTAGGACATCGAAAGTGATGATAACATCCCCTCACTCAGAGGTCAAAGAAAAGAAATCTTCCTGAGATTCAAAGGGCAGCTCAAGGCATCACTATTGATGAGGCTCCTGAACCACCTTCTTCTCCTCCAATCAAGAGACTTAAGGTACAAGAGGTAAACTCCCTTTCGACATTAGTTTAAACTTCTTCGATCTCACCTTTCCCACTCTTACCTTAAATGATACACCTGGCTGTGCATAGGTGGGTGGATTGCTCGTGAACAACCCCAAGTTCGGTCTATGGTCGAGGTCGCCGATCTAGAGTTGTCGTGCCCTATGCTTCCTTTTCCTTCATCTCCTCAAGGTGCAATCAAGAAATTTTCCAAGCATTGGAGAACCCCGAGATTCCCATCTTCAAGAGCTTGCGCCAAGTGGCCGGAAATGTCGAACAAGAGGCGGTCGTCAAGAGAATGCTCTCGTTATGGAGGAGGCTACCCAACCATCGGGTAGCGCCGACCCGAGGTCGTTGTTGGAGAAACCGCCAAGTTCCGTAACTTACTATTCCAACAACCGAAGGACTGGTAGCGGCTCTCTCCGTCGAACTTCCTCAAGCAAATATGGTCGATCAAGAACCGTAGGGGCCCAGAGTAGAGGTAGCCGCAGATCAAGGTGAGCCGCCAAGGAGTCATCCAACAAATACCGCTGGGCCGATCAAGAATTGGCCGAGTTAAAGAAGACGGATCCCTCGCGAACTTTGAAGATCATGCTAAGCCTCAAGAGCTCGCCGAGCCGCTTGGTTTGCGATTCCTCAAACAATTCTCTCGAGTTCTATCAACCAAGAGACGGCCGAAAGCCCGCTTTGCGCTTGAAGACGGAAGGTGTTAGAAGGGGATTTGGTGGCAACCATTGAGAATGACTCATCCGTGTATCTTGAGGTAAAATCCTCATTCGTAAGATCACCAGATTAGACCCTCCTCCAAATGTCCTTGCGTTCTTCATGGAATTTGGCCCTATTTTTGAGCAACTTTCTCTTTTGATCAACCAACGGCCGACCACCTCTAAGCGCAAGGTTCAAGAGACTCAACTCGCGAGGTGGAACTCGCCTCTCTTAAGGTCGATCAAGGCGACATCAAGCTCTTGAGACCCAAGCAACTAATGATGAGAAAGCAATCGCCGAATGGGATGCGAGATTGCGCGCATCGAGGAAGAGATAAAGACCCTTCAACTCAAATTGTCTAATGCTAAGCATCATCGGCGGCGTGATCATCGAACGCATGAGTGTCGCTTCTTCGCCCACCAAAACTACCAAAGCAATGGCAGCTATAGAGCACTTGGAGAAGATTGACAAGCACCAAGCTATTCTCGCGATCTCGACAAAGAGTCGTATCTTCTCGACACCTCCATTTCTCTAAGTGTTAGCATTATGGAGAGGCATAAGGCTACCTTGTCGACCTTCTAAGACTGTAATAGCTTAGCATTCGAAAATGGTCGTGTAACTTTAACAATTTCTTTATACATTGCCATTTATGAGCAACTTTCATTTACTTACAATTGCTCAATCTTTATTTCTGCTAACGTTGGCTTGTATCGTTTTAAATACTTGCCATTTATTCTAAAGGTCCTATTTTCGCCACCTAACTCTTCGATTTCATAAGCGCCATTCGAAAAGCAACGCGAACACGCGAAATGGGCCTTCCCACCCCGTGACCATTTGCCCAAAACTCTATCTTTTTATCCATAGGTAATAGGACTTTCCACACTAACTCCCCTTCCTCAAAGGTTTTTAACTTAACCTTTTATTGTAAGCTTTAGCTACTCTTTCTTCTCGTCGAATTAGCATTTCTAAAGCTAACAACCTCTCTTCGCCTACATTAACTAATTCATCAATCATCATATTCCAATAATGATCAAAAGGAATTTCACATCGCTTTTTGAATCCTTGTTGATTGTAAACAAATTTCGGCTGTGTAACACCGCATCATGTCCAAATGTTAACTCGTAGGGAGTAGTGTTTATAGACTCTTTAGGTGAAGTTCGACAAGCCCATAACACTTGGTCAAGAGAATCGTACAACTTCTAGGCTTACGCCCAACGTGCTTTTAATCAAATTAATAATGATTTTATTGGCAATTTCTACTTGGCCATTGGCTTGTGCGTAGTATGGCGTCAAGTCAATAACTTGAAACCAACTTCAAGAAATAAATCTACCATTTTTCGACCCGCTGAAACACAGCATCTTGGTCTGTAGTAATGGTTTCGGAATTCCATATCTATAAATGATATGATTTTGAATAAACCTTATCATCGCTTCGATCTACATTGGCTAAAGGTATCGCCTCTACCCATTTAGTAAAGTAATCAATCCCCACTAGAATGTATCTGTGGCCTTTCGACGGTTGGTTTTATTTCTCCAATCACATCTAAAGCCCAACCCTGAATGGCCAAGGTTTCACTATAGAATGCAACTCATTTGCAGCACATGTTGTATTCCAAAGATGTTTTTGGCATTCTTGGCACCCTTTGGCAAATTCTATACAATCTTTTAGCATAGTTGGCCAAGACATTCCTTGTCGAAATAACAACCATTTCATTTTGTGGCCTACTTGATGTGAGCCACATGCTCCACTATGTGTATCGAATCGCCAAATATGCCTCGCTTTCACTAAGACATTTTATTAGCACCCTTCAGGAGTTTGTTTGTACAATTGTTTCCAATTAACACGTAGCTTAGAGCTCAGACTTTACTTTTTGTTAGTGTTCCTCGAGGATTTTGCAAATATTCTACAATGGGTTTTCGCCAATCATCATCAACCATATTGTCAATAGCAAAAATTTCTGCCAAGTCAATATCGTCGAAAATGTGACGTTCTTCGACGCTCACTTCACTTGTATTTATTGCCCCCCCAATTTTTGGTGTTGACAATAACGTTGAAGGGGTATTGTAGAGAGTCTTCCGAGATTAATTTATCTTTTATCTCAATTAACTCTTTCTAGGCTTTGCTTCGATACTTTGTAACGGAAGCAATTTGTGCCAGTTCATTTGCCACGTGATTTTCAATTCGTGGTAAGTGTTCTAGGTGAACGAATGTAAACCTTTTTAGCAAAGTATTGGCAATAACGAAATATTTAATAAGATGTTCATTAATACATTTGTATTCTTTAGTCAATTGTTTGACCACTAGTTGAGAATCACCTTTTATTTCGACATAACTTGCCCCCAATTCGAGTAAAATTTTAAGGCCTACTATTAAAGCCTCATATTCACTTCATTATTTGAGCAAGAATCTCGAATTTTAAACTTATACTTCGTTGGAGTATTTTTCGGAGAGATAATCAAAATTCCAATGCTCGCTTCCATTCTTATGGCTTGAGCCATCAAGTATAATCTCCAAGGACGACGCCTACTAAATGTATTTCACATTCGACAAATGTAATGGTTCGCTATAAAATCAGCAACCACTTGTCCTTTAATTGATTTAAGGGGTTGGTAAGTTAGTTAAGTTGTACTCTAGCAAAGCTAAAGCCCATTTGCCAATTCGACTATGCAACATTGGTTTTGACAACATATGTTTAATAACATCAAAATGCGAATAAACATAAACATCTCACGATTTTATATATTGCTTCAATTTTGTACAAGAAAAATACAAGCAAAGGCACTGATTTCTCAATTGACTATACCTAGTTTCAAAGATCAATCAAAACCCTACTAAGGTAATAAATGGGTCTTTCGACACCACTATCATCCTCTTGCGCTAGCATGCTACCTATTGTGTTATCGTAAGTCGCTATATACAATTTCAAAGAATTTATTTCCAATAACAGCAATAAAATTGGTGGCTTGACCAAATAAGACTTGATTGCGCCGAAAGCATCTTGGTGAACTCGCTCCCACTTGAATTCATCTTCTTTCTTCAATCTCAAGAATGGCGAAAAAGCTTGTGTTTTGCCACTTAGATTTGAGATGAATCTTCAAGGAAATTGATTTTCCCAAGAAGGATCGTAGTTCTTTTTGGTCGAAGGAGCCTTCGTTTCCATAATTGCTTTAGTCTTATTTTCGTTGATCTCTATGCCTTTCTTGTGTACTACAAAACCCAAGAATTCACCGCACGCATACGTAAAGCACATTTGGTTGGATTCATTTTCAATCCATATTTCCTCATTCGCTCGAAAGAACGTCAAGATGGTCTAAATGACCACTTTCTCGAGGATGACTTAACCACCACATCATCTATGTATACTTGCATAAAATCATCAATAAAATCGTGAAACATAGAATTCATTGCCCTTTGATAAGTGGCACCAGCATTTTTAAACCAAAAGGCATGACCACCCATTCATAAACACCTAATGCCCCCGACATCGAAAAGCGCTGACACGCCCTCTTCTAAGAATGAAGATTTGATTATACCCTCGAGTAGCCATCTAGCAACCGAGATAATCAAATCTCGCCGCCGAATCTATTAGCATTTTCGCCACGGGCATAGCGTATTCATCTTTAGGTGTTGCATTATTTAAATCCCTAAAGTCTACGCAAACTCTAAGTTTTCCATTTTTCTTCATTATCGAACTATATTGGCTAACCAATCAACGCACTCGCGCTTCGATGAATTTGCTTTTGAACACCTTTCTATTTCTTCCTTGATCTTAGCCAATATCCGAGGAGCAAATCTTCTTGGTGTTTGCTTCATCGCTTCTTCCCGGTCGAATGGGTATTTGTAATTCCACCACTTCGACTCAAACCGGCATTTCACAGACTCCCAAGCAAAGCAATCCTTGAACTCCGCGTAGTGAAATGACTTGGGGTCAAGGCGCATCAAGATGTGCACTAATATAGGTTGGCCTTTTGATCAAGCCATCTCCCAAATCCACCTCTTCGATCGATCTTGAGCTTGCATGCGCTTTGTAGAATCTCTAGGGTCTTTTTCAAAACCCAATGGTTCGTCGTCATAAATGCAATCCGCTTTGTCATTTATGACTTCACCATTTTCTTCAGATGAAGTTATGGCTTCGATGTACCATTGTTTGTTGATTTAACTCCGCCCAAAGCCGCTTTTATTTTATTTTCGCCATGTAGGCCGTAATTTATCCCAAGCATCGGGTAATCGACATCTAAACCTTCTAAGAGTCGGTGTCCCATCCCCGTTGGAGGCAACACACCATCGGGATAGACATTAGCACCTTCTATTTCCTCCCTTTCCCACACAAAACCATGTGTTGGGTATAAGTGAATGGAGGAAAGCACATTATCCGAGGAGGTGTATGCTTGGCTCGAAGATGAACATGGCGCAATGTTCGCCATTTGCTTCTCAAAATTCTCCCGGTGACGTTGTTCACGCCAACAAGGAAATAACTCGTCCGCTTCGACGCACTCTACCGCACCATCATCCTCCACATTACCGCTTTTTGGTGTAGGCTTGAGGCACAGCCTCCTACGCCATGTATCCACTCTCTCCCAAGGAGTAGATTGTAGCTTGCTTTTGATGCTATCACAAAGAACGTGGTGGTTCTTCTTACAAAGACCTACCACCACCTTCTACCTCGACGCCTCCCAACGACCGCCGATTTCCCCTCATAATTGGTTAGCATAATGTTATGAGGTCTAAGGTCCGTATCAAATGACCTATTGTTTTCAAAGATGGCCCGAGGCATCAAGTTAACCGCAGCCCTCCATCGATCAAGATCTTGTTAATGCCTACGCCATTAACTTTTGCTTGGACGCATAAGGGCTTCAAATGATGCCGCATGCCCTCGCCCGCCTCTCGAAAGTGGCCATTTGTTCTTCTACGCAGCCGTTGTTCATGACATAGTAGCATTGGCTTGTGGTTAGCCATATCCCCAATGAAGTCCTCTTCGACGCCATTTGGGGATCAGAATAAAGATCGCACTCACTCGGCAAAATGGATACCACGCTGCAGACACGCCAAGCTAGCCTCGAGTCGCCGAAATCGATGTGACATCTTCGCCCATGTCGAATGAAGCACTTTTCTTCTTTAAAGTCGTTAATGGAGGAAAATCCTCTCCATAGCAGCCTTCTTGGTTCCTCTATAACAATAGATTTCCCTTTAGCCTTGTTTCCAACCTCACTTGATTGGCAGCTCCTATACTTATCTTTGTGTTCTACGGTTTTAGGAGTTACACCCTTAACCGCTTTTTTGGCGTTGGCTCGTTAGCAACCCGTGTTGCCTTCTTTTCGAGCTACCGTATCGACGCCATCGGGTCTTCGCCATGGGATTCTTCCCTTATAATTGTTTTTATAATTATACTTTGAAGCCTCGCTCGTGATTGGCTTGGCTGCTTCAAACTGTTGAACAAAGATTTTTGTAGTGTCTACATCCAAAGCCAGGTATCCACTTCTCATTTGATGGATCTGTTCTTGAAAAAATGGTTTGGCAGAGAGGAGACAAAGACAAACTCCTTCTTGGCTATACCTTGCCAAAGAAACCGCGCTTACTTGTCGTAAGCCCCGCTTGAATTCTTTACCTTGTAAGGGAGGTCCTCTCTTGAAGTGAAATTTGGCCTTTTACTTGGCCATTTCCTTTTCGTGGGGTGGTCGAACTTCGCAAAGATTCGACACTCTTAGCCGCTTCTTTGTCAAACACAAAGATCGCACTTGGACATAACATGACCTCAGAGCTCAATTTACACCGATTCAGAAGTCTATCGATCTTCCTCACTGGGGTACACAGATTGTACTTTTCCTCATATTCTTCTTGAGTAACCTGCTGCACACCTCACTCTTTTTGTACCACACTTTTGATTTTTTCAAGCAGGAGGTTTGGTAGACTTAGAGAATCCACCATTTTTACGTCTACCATATTGATACTCATCTCAATTGGTTCCGCATACATCGCTCCACTTGATGGAGGGGTCAAGATCAATCTGCATCGGTGCTTTATTCTTTTTATCTCCAAACTTGAGTCTTCCTCTTCAATCGTCAACCATATCCCCTAAAAAGAACACAACGGCCAGTTGTATGTCCCAAAAAATTATGAAACTTACAATAACCCTTTTTCTTCCTCTGCTCGAGAGGAGGAACTTTCGTGCCATTTGGCACTATTATTTGGCCATCACCACTAGCAAATCAAGATCTCATCACATTTAGTCACATCAAAAGTGTATGTTTTAGGCACAAATCTATCGCTTTTAGGCTCTACAGATTATTCCCATTTATGTGCCTTAATAATTTGCAAGCATAAGGAGGACCAGCTTAAGTTCACCACGCCTATCTTCCTCAGATTCGACATCACCGAATGCGAAGTCGAATTGCTCGCCTACATAGGCTATCTTTTCTTTTTGTGAAAACCCACCGAGTTTTCTTTTTATTGTACTTATTCACTCTAGCCTTTTCCTCTTTAAGTCTTTCGACTTGTCGAACTCTATCGGCTAGTTGGGCCATGTCTCTCAAATGAGACGATCCAATTTCTTTCGAATTGAATAGTCAAGGCCACCGCACCATTTCGACAAGCTCATGTTCGTGCACTTGTGTAAAACATCTTGCCTTCAAGAATCTGAATCTATTCAAATAATCATCGATAGCCTCGTGTACTTTACGTCTAACACCGCCAATTCTTTGAGGCTAATCTTCGATCGCCCATGTAGAATTGCTCATGAAACGCCTTTTCTAATTGCCCCCATGTGTATATGGAACCTGGGGTAGAGTGGTAAACCACGTAAAGGCATTTTTGGTTAGAGAATTTGGAAAATACTTCATTTTCAAACTCTCATTTTGAGCTATGTCTCCCGCCTACCATGTACCGGCAATATGTTCGATAAAGCTGGACTCATTGGTATCACCCCAAACTTAGTGAATTTAGGGATTTTCCAACCTCTTGGCAATTCCGCCCGCAAGATATACTCACACAGTGGGCGATATGAAATTAGGCCTATGTAAACCTACGTTAAGGCCATTTTGCGCCATTATGGTTTCGACCAAAGTGGCTATGTTGTCTTGAGCGCAAACGTTATTTCGTTGCACTTGTCGAACAACTTCATCAGCGTTTTGGTTTCGATTCACCATAACTACTTGTGGATGTGATTCTCATTTGTTGCTTTCGCCCATAACCGCCTGGCTTTGATAACATCGATCTTCGTGGGGCGTTAGGCATATTGTTCCCACAATTTGGTAATCGCTATTATTTCCGTAGGAGCCCTAAAGAAATCGCAATCCTACCCATTTGGTCCGCTAACATCCGATAATCGGTATTTGTGTTTCAATCAAAGGATTGAACACTTGTATCAATTTGTTGAGTCAAGATATTAACCATATCATGATTGTTGGCCCACTTGTTGTCTTAACGCCAACAAGGACGCATTGGTTAATGCAAAGAGGATTTCACCAAGTACACCTCGTAAGACACGTGTGAAGGAGAAAAGGTCGACACATGTGGCATTCCAAAGAGAGCATGCCATATACCCCAAAAGTGGTATGGTGGTAGACTCATATTTTGGAAACGTGTTTCCGCACTATTCCTCGTTGCCACATAAGGACTCGAAGGAAGTCTCACGCTTTGTGGCAGGCCATGCAGACGATGTCGAACCAACATTGGTCATTGACATCGTGGGGAACGGTTATTGATGTCACCTGGGCCGTAGTCCCCGCAACATTTCCACCGCCACATTGGTAGAATCTACCGCTGTTCCTTGCACTTGCGATATCACGTGGTCGAACTAGAGGCGTTGTTAGAATTGGTACGCACCATTCTACCACTCCTCAAGTGCATACAAATTTATACACTTAATGTAAACGACACAAAATAATCGCAAGGGTCCCACCGGCGTGCTAATTTGTTTCTTTGGTGTTTTTAGCAAACAATCACTAGTTTTCAATATTAAGATCGTGAGATCAAACTAGGAAATCTCTTTGACAATTGCCGTTAGGTTTTGTGTCTTTTAGCGCATGTAAGAACGTAAAATAGTAGAAAGAGATAGTTTGAAAGCGTAATGATAGCAAGAAGTGCAACAAACGTAAAAACAAGTAAAAAGTGCATTAAATGATAGAGAGAAGAAGGTGGTGCACCAACACGCATAATGTAACTGATTCACTCTTGTTTCGCTTTGGCTTGGAAGTTGAGTTTCACAGAGTTTTTTGTAAAGATGTGGTGACCCCGCTTTCCTATTACAAGGAGTATTTATACTCATATACAATCGTAAGGCAAGCACGATAACCACTTCCTAAAAACTAGGGAAATAACCGCCCACTAATTGCAAGCAAGCTCGCGCTTCGACCAACTTGTTGTCGAAGAATTTGGCGAAGCATTGGACCCGCTTTGTCGAACAACCGGGCCTTCTCTTGTCGAAGGTTCCCGCCTTGCCTCGTAGCTTGAAGAACTAAGTCCGCCGAAGTTTGCTTGCATTGTCAAGACTTGTACAACCGCATCGTTGAATTTATGGTATATTGACTTGAACGCTGACTGCGCACTTCACGTAATATTATTAAATGTGCAGTCAACACCATTTAAAGCTTAATTTAATGCCCTTGCCGAAATTTTGAGGTAACAACTACGACGCACATCCTTACACTGACACACTTATGCTTCTCGGCACACAGTAGTATTTCACTACGCATGGCGCAACACTTCTCTTCGAATGGCGCACTAGACGCCTGACCCTCATCTTCCCTCTTCTCTTTGGTTCTCATACTAAGATCAAACTTAAACACAAATACTACGCACATATTCATTCTAAATTTATTCAACACACGTCAAAGAACTCTACAAAGGGCTAACACCAACAATGTCGCCCTGGGACTGAGGGTTCCTCAGCTCCCATTTCTCTTCTAGGTCTCTCATCTGACCAACTCACCAACAACACATACACACATTACAACTTCACCAAAGTGAAGCAAACACAACATCAAATCACACAACAAGTAACACAAACAACTCATAAATCATCCTAGAGTCTAACTCACACATAACACTCATCATATACTCTATTATAGATGAAAGAGAGCCCCCTTACCTCAATAGATTGAAGAATAGGTACCCTTTCCACCAAGACTTCAAGATCCCCCCAAAAATCAGCTCCTCTTCCTTGAACTTAAGTTCTCCACGCCAAACTCCTCTCTTCTTCTTCCTCGGCTATCGCTCTCTCTCTCTACTCTCTTACTTTACTCTTTGACGTTTCTTGGTATTGAATGCAAATGAGCTTCTCTCCATCGACACTAAACATATATCCAACACATGGGCCTCTTAATGGATCATGGGCCGCTAATCACACTCCCTCCATTACTTGCACTACTCCCTCTTTTAATTAACTTACCACTCACTTTTTACTAACCACTACTCCTCATTTACATCCAACACCTCCTAAATACAATAAAACTCCAAATTAATCCTTTGACTTAATAAAATGTTGTAAGCCTTAAATAACCCAACTAAATAAATAATTGAATTATTTTTGGGGCGTTACAGGTTGCCCCAGTGTGGCACAGATTGCCACAGGGCGCCAAATTCCTGTCTGTGAGGCGCCCAGGTGGCGTAGGTTGCCACAGGGCGCCAGTTTGTTTGCTGTTTGGCACCCAATGTGGCGCAGGTTGCCACAGGGCGCCGTTTTGCGTGTCTATGCGCGCCCAGGGTGGCGCATGTTGCCCCCAAGCGCCAATTGCTGTGCTGGGTTGCGCCCAGAGTGGCGCAGGTTGCTGCCAGGCGCCAATTTTGGTGCTGTTTGGCGCCTGTCTATGTTGCTGATTGTGTTGCTGAGGGGTGCCATACCATGCTGCCTGGTGTTATGACGTCTTGTGGTGTCAAATAATGACTAAATAATTGTTGACGTTGTTGTTGTGAGTCAATAAGACCAAGACTGTTGATGTTGTGTTGTGAGACCATAAGACTAAACTGTTGAGGTTGCTGTTGTGAGTCAAACAAGACTAAAATTTGATGTTGTTGCTATTGGGTCAAAAAAAATGATCAGATGATGATGTTGTTGTGCATAACGTAGAACTGTGTTGTTGATTGTTTCCGATGCGTTGTACATGGTGTCTCATACATGACATAATGCATTATTACGTTGATGTAGGCTTTGGACTTAGAGCTTTGCTCAATGTTGATTATGAAGCCACAAAGGCTATTCACGTTGATTGGTACCACATGCATATACCCGTCGGTATGGGTCGCATGTCATCCATTGTTCATATAATGATGTCGTCGTTGAGTGATGTGGTTCCTTATGATTGATGTTTACTGTTGGTTGTATCCTGTTGTGTTTGTTTTATGGTAAATGTAGCTGTCTGAGTTTCTAGCATACTACTTATCAATCTCTTCTTTTATACTGTTGGACTCACCCCTTCTGTTTGAATGTTACCCTATGTGGTAACGTGCAGGTACACGCGTGTGAATGACTTCTCTTCCTTCACCTATCGAGTCTGTGTCGTTTTGCTCTGATAAGTAGCACTTGGGGAAATGAACACTAGTTATTAGCTGTTTTATTATAGACTGTTGTTTCTATTATATTGTTGGTTTTCTGGATTGTATTACCGGAGACGTTGAGATGATATTATGAGAGTTACCTTATTCCGCTGCGTAGTGATAGATTTTACGACGTGCTACGTATCTCATTATCATTAAATGAAGAACTACATTATTGACTTTTGAATGTTCTATTTGATCATACGTTGTTTGAATTTTAAAATGTCGATATGTGATACTCCAATGCATGCTTAGTTGTAAATTCCGCACTCTGATGTTTAACAAAACGAATGGGTAGAATTGGGGTGTTACATAGTTGGTATCAGAGCAGTTTGGTCTGTCCGACCAAATCGTCGAGTTGTAGTGTTATTAGTTCTAATTGTTGGTTATGTTGTAGTGATGAGCTGTAATGGCCGGACGGAATGATGTTGCTATTGCTGCTGCCTTGGGCGCTATGGTTCAAGCTTTGGAGAATAATCAACAGAACGTTGGCGAGCATGCTGGGTCTCGCAGTCTGGCTACCTTTCAGAGGGAGAATCCGCCTACATTTAAAGGCAAGTATGATCCTGATGGTGCACTGGCATGGTTGAAAGAAATGGAGCGGATCTTTCGTGTGATGGATTGTACTGAAGCTCAAAAGGTCCAGTATGGCACACATATGCTGGCTGAGGAAGTTGATGATTGGTGGTTAGGGATGAGGCAGAGGTTGGAAACTGCGAATGAAGAGATTACTTGGGTTGTTTTCCGCAGAGAGTTTCTGAGAAAGTATTATCCGGAAGATGTCCGGGGCAAGAAGGAAATTGAGTTCTTGGAGCTGAAGCAGGGAAACACGTCTGTGACTGAGTATGCTGCCAAGTTCACTGAGTTGGCAAAGTTCTATCCGCACTACGATGGGGCTAATGATGAGTTTTCTAAATGCATCAAATTTGAGAATGGGCTGCGACCTGAGATCAAGAAAGCGATTGGGTATCAGAAGATCCGTGTTTTCTCCGAATTGGTTGATAGTTGCAGGATTTATGAGGAGGACAACAATGCTCACTACCGGATTATGAAAGATAAGAGGAGCAATTTTCTGCCGTAGTAAAGTTTGTATGAAGTTCCTATTTGGTAAAAGTGTGAAGGTTTTTGCTGGCAAAAAGCCTAGTGGGGGAGATGCTCCTGCTGGCATCGTATGTTTTAAATGTGGAAAAGCTGGTCACAAGAGTACATAGTGTAAACCTGAAGTGAAAAGGTGTTTCCGCTGTGGTAAATAGGGTCATATGATGTCTAATTGTGATTGTAAGGATATGGTCTGCTTCAACTGTGGTGAAGTGGGACACATTAGTGCCAAATGTCCAAAACCGAAGAAGGAAAGGTCTAGCGGGAGGGTGTTCGCCTTGGCATGTACTGAGCCTACTGAGGATGATGGTCTTATTAGAGGTACATGTTTCATTAATGGTACTCCTCTGAATTCTATTGTTGATACTGGTGCTACTCACTGCTTTATTGCTATTGAGTGTTGTGAACGTTTGGGTCTCGTCTTGTCTACTATGGATGGAGAGATGGTTGTCGACACTCCAGCTAAATGGTCGGTAACCACTTCTCTGGTATGTTCTCAGTGTCCCTTGGTGATCTTCGACAGACTATAAACTTTGTTTGTTTGCCGTTGAGTGGATTGGATGTAATTCTGGGTATGGACTGGTTAGAGCATAACCATGTTCACATTAATTGCCGTAGCAAGTCGGTAAGTTTTGGAAGTGATGAGTCCAATTTGTTGTCAGCTAGTCAGTTGCGAAGGTGGATGAAGGAAAAAGCTCAGTTATTCGCGTTAGTGGCTTCGTTGTCTGTTGAGAATCAAGCCATCATTGATGGAGTGCCGGTAGTGTGCGATTTTCCTGATGTCTTTCCTGATGAAATCCCTAGTATTCCGCCATAGAGGGAAGTTGAGTTTTCTATTGATCTTGTACCTGGTACCAGACCTGTTTCTATGGCACCGTATAGGATGTCCGCGTCAGAATTGTCAGAGTTGAAGAAACAACTTGAAGAACTGCTTGAGAAGAAATTTGTGAGGCCGAGTGTGTCGCCATGGGGAGCTCCTGTGTTGTTGGTTAAGAAGAAGGATGGTAGTAAGAGGTTATGTGTAGACTACCGTCAATTGAACAAGGTAACCATTAAGAATAAGTATCCACTTCCAAGGATAGATGATTTGATGGATCAGTTGGTGGATGCGAAAGTGTTTAGTAAAATCGATTTGAGGTCGGGTTATCATCAGATCAAGGTAAGAGATGAAGATATACAGAAGACAGCTTTCAGAACTCGTTATGGCCATTATGAGTATTCTGTGATGCCTTTCGGTGTTACCAACGCGCCGGGAGTATTTATGGAGTACATGAATCGTATCTTCCATACTTACTTGGACCGGTTGGTGGTGGTATTTATTGATGATATTCTAATATATTCTAAGTCAGAAGAAGAGCACGCGGAGCATTTGAGGTTAGTGTTGGAAGTCCTGAAGGAAAAGAAACTGTATGCAAAATTGTCTAAGTGTGAATTCTGTGGTAAGTTTTTTGGGCCATGTCATTTCAAGTAGCGGTATTGCGGTGGATCCAGCTAAGGTAGATGTGGTGTTGCAATGGGAGAGTCCGAAGTCAGTTGCTGAGATTAGGAGTTTTCTAGGTTTGGCTGGTTATTATCGAAGGTTCATTGAAAGTTTTTCTAAACTGGCACTTCCGTTGACTCAGTTGACTTGTAAAGGGAAGGCTTTTGTTCAGGACGCCCGATGTGAAGAGAGTTTCACTGAATTGAAGAGGCGATTGACGACGTCTCCTGTTTTGACGTTGCCCAATCCGGGTGAATCTTTTGTGGTGTATTGTGATGCTTCCAAGATGGGCTTAGGAGGTGTACTTATGCGTAATGGTAAGGTAGTCGCCATGCGTCTGCAGCTTGAAGACCCATGAGAAGAACTATCCTACGCATGATTTAGAGCTAGCCGCAATTGTCTTTGTCTTTGAAAATCGAGGCACTATCTCTATGGTTCTAGATTTGAGGTATTCAAAGTGACCATAAGAGTTTGAGGTATCCTGCTTGATCGAAGGAGTTGAATATGAGGCAGCGACGGTGGTTGGAGTTGTTGAAGGATTATGATTTCAGCTTGAATTATCACCCAGGCAAAGCTCATGTCGTGGCTGATGCCTTAAGTCGAAAGACCTTGCATATGTCGGCAACGATGATTAAGGAGTTGGAGTTGATTGAGCAGTTCAGAGATATGAGTTTGGTGTAACACCCCCTTATATTTAATGCTAGTTCAATTAATAAAAATCAGAGTTTTTCGAAAACTTTTCCACGCACCTCAAAGAGGGTGGTACATTTAATAAAACACCGTCACAACACAAAAGAAATATCAAATGCATCAGGTGCATAGCATTAACATCATAATCAAGTGGGTTGGATGCATCAAAACACGCTTAGTGTTTACAAGAATCCATCAAATAGTTTTGCAAAGACAATGAAATGAAACTGAGTTCACATACTCAATACATAATTCAAAATCAGTTTAATACATAACCATAATAAAATAATACTAAGATCCCATCCCCGGTGTTACTATCAGAGCTGACTCAATAAACCCAAGAGGCATGGCACCTTCACTCGGAATCACCTGTTTGTCGCCACGAGAGCAGGCAACATAAAATGCTAGGGTGAGTCTCTTTACATAAATAATAATAAGTAAGATAAGCCTTATATAAAGAAAGCATCTAGCATCATCAAATCACAGACAGCAAGGCATATACCGTTCGAATATAAAATCAGGAAGCAACAATAGAGGATTAACTAGACATTAACAATCATTCAATGAGAGTATGAATTATATGCATGTATGCAATATGCATGTGGATCCATAACCACCATAATAACCCCGTCGGGCAACCACCTTGTTTGGCCGAAGCCACCCACCATGTTTTGGCCGAAGCCACCCACCTTGTTTTTATGCATATGAGGTATGTGACGCCATGACAGATGCATCACAACACAATAAAATACATCACATCAAGTATTACCCACCTTGTTGGCCGAAGCCCACCTCATTTATTAACCATCTTGTTTTGGCCGAAGCCCACATCATTTAAACCACCTTGTTGGCCGAAGCCCACATCATTTATTAACCACCATTCCATCATATTCTCACCACCACACCTAATTTATTGAATTAAATCCCACCTAAGGCATAAAACACCCCATAAGGACCTTTTCCACACCTAAGGACCATTTTGACACGCCAAAGATTAATTTAGCATCTAAGGACTATTTTGACACGTTATGGTTAATTGTGGTACTTAGGAATTATTTTGACTCATTAGGCTTAATTGGATACTAAGGACTATTTTATCACTCCAAGGATTAATTTAATTCTTAGGGACTATTTTGTCGCACCAAGGATTAAGTTAATTCTTAGGGACTAAATATGTCACTTAGGTCCCATTTAAGCACCCTAGGCGCCAAGGGGCAGCCATTTTGGCGCCTCACCTAGCGCCACACACACACACACAAAGACCACACTCTCACAGGCAGCCACGGCACCCAGGTAGGCGCCATTTTTGCCAGCAACCCGCGCCCCTCCTGCACAAACCCACTTAATCGCCTAGTAATAAAGACTTCTGGCGCCATTTTGCTTAGCAAATGGCGCCCCTTCCTGCCAACCCGCCCAAACCGAAACATGCCCATACAACGAGGATGTGGCGCCACTTTGCCTAGCAAATGGCGCCCGCCAACACCAAACATGACCAGCCAGAAACTGTACTTCTAGCGCCATTTGCCTAGGCATTTGCGCGCCCCATCAACACCCTCACCCAAAACACTTCAAACTCAATTTTCTCTCTAACAATTTATTTATCACTTTAATAAACACCCTTTTAAACACTAATTCAACATCATTAGTTCATCATACCCACATACTCATGTTCATAGGGCCATTTCCTCAAAAACACATAACATGTATAATTTCACACTTCACATTTCCACATTAGCAACAACATGGTATTATCACAACAAGCATTTCATATATCAACCAACATATAATCACATCAAATTCACACAACAATTCATTCCTAGAGCTATTCTACCTACAAAACATATCCTACAAATTATCATAAATGCAATAGAGAGCCCCCTAACCTTGGGTGAGCTAAAAACCCTCAAAGCAAGCACCAAAGTCACCCAATGAAGCAAGCCTCCTCCAATGTACAGCTAGGCCGAATGCTCCCTCTCTCTTGGGTGGAAATGGAATTCAAAAATAACAAGGATGAGCTTAAGGAACTCATGGAAATGGAACATGGAATGAAAATAAGGGTGTTTAGGACCAAAGCCTTCACTTACCAACACAAAACTTGAGAAAAGTTTCCTCCTTTCCCCTACAAGTCAAACGTGGGTCTCCTTCTTTTGGGTGTCCATGAAAAATCAAAAAGGCAAGGAATGAGCTTAGGAAACTTAAGGAAATGGAATGGGAAGAAGAAATGATGAAGAATGAGATCAAAATCTCACTTACCAACCAAGAATCAAGAAAAAGCTCTCACCTTTCTTCCCTCTCCTTTACGCAGCAGCTGTTCTTCCTCTCTCCCCACTTCCTTCGTTGCTTTCTTTCTTTCAAATGAGGGTTTGGTTACTTTAGCTTAGGACCCCTACCCTTTATGACTACTATTGGGCCTAAATAATGGCCCTTGGGCCTTATTCTCCACTCCTACTATTAATTCATCCCACCTCCTGTAAATAAAATAAATCCAACTTAGTAACTTATTTAAAATAAATTAGACCCCTTTTAGGTAAAATAACCCAACTTAATTAATTAATTTAATTAAGTGTTGCAAGCCTTAAATAACTTAATTAATTAAATAATTAAATTATTTTGGGCGTTACAACTCTCCCCCACATAAAGAATTTCGTCCTCGAAATTACCTGAATCGAACAACTCTGGATAAGCCTCCTTCATCTTGCTTTCCAACTCCCAAGTCATGCTTTCTCCCACAGCTCCTAACCAAACTACCTTCACCAAATTGATCTCTTTGCCTCTTAAGACCTTCACCTCTCGATCCGCAATCCTAACTGGCATAGTCTCCACCGTAAGGTTCTCCCTCACCTCTACATCGTCCATCTGCACTACATGAGATGGGTCTGGCACATACTTCCGCAACTGAGACACATGGAATACATCATGCAGATTAGCAAGATTAGGTGGCAAGGCCACCCGATAAGCAACTTTCCCCACTCTCTCTGAAATCTGATATGGTCCAATAAAACGCGGAGTTAACTTCTTAGACTTCAACGCACGACCTACACCTGTCGTTGGAGTAACTCTCAGAAATACATGATCACCAGCCTGAAACTCTAGATCCTTTCTCCTCTTATCATGGTAACTCTTTCCGCCTCACTCTGTGAGGCCTTCATTTTCTCTCTAATCATCTTCACTTTCTCTGTGGTCTCACGCACCAACTCGGACCTAGCACCACACTTTCCCGGGCCAGTACCAACACAATGGAGTCCTACACCTCCTCCCGTACAATGCCTCAAAAGGCGCCATCCCGATACTCGAATGAAAATTGTTATTGTAAGTGAATTCAATCAGTGGCAAATGTGAATCCCATGAACCTCCCTGCTCAAGAACACATGCTCTTAACAAATCCTCAAGTGATTGAATTGTCCTCTCCGTCTGCCCATCTGTCTTGGGATGATATGCTGAACTCAATCTCAATTTGGAACCCAAAGCCTCTTGCAAACTCCTCCAAAACTCGGAAGTGAACCTAGGATCCCTATCAGACACAATACTCAGAGGCACACCATGCAGCTTTACAATCGTCTTGACATAGATATCCGCTAACCTCGGAACTGGATAAGTAATATTAATTGGTAGAAAGTGCGCAGACTTAGTCAACCTATCAACAACTACCCATATGGTATCAAACCCCCTCGCTGTAGTCGGCAAACCAGTCACAAAATCCATGGAGATACTATCCCACTTCCATTCAGGAACATCCAATGGTTGCATCAATCCTGCTGGCTTTTGATGCTCTATTTTCGATTTCTGACAAGTCAGGCAAGCATACACAAACTGAGCCACATCACGCTTCATACCAGGCCACCAAAACAACTTCTTCAAATCTTGGTACATTTTCGTAGCTCCCGGGTGAATACTCAACTTACTACGATGACCCTCTTCTAGAATTGCCTTCTTAATCTCATCATCATCAGGAATGCAAATCCTCCCACGGTACCTTAACACATCATGCTCATCTATTACATAATCTTCACTCTGAGAGTGGTCAATTCCAACTGCAATCTCAACCAACTTAATATCCTTCTTTTGAGCTTCCCGAATAACACTCACAAATTCATTGTGGATCTTCAACACACCCAATCTCACACTCTTAGGTGTCACTTCGCAGACTAGACTCAAATCTCGAAACTGTTCAATCAAATCAAGTTCTTTCACCATCATTGCGGATACATGCAAGGACTTTCTACTCAAAGCATCAGCCACCACATTAGCTTTCCCCGGATGATAGTTCAAACTAAAGTCGTAGTCTTTCAAAGAATTCCAACCATCTCCTTTGTCTCATATTTAATTCTTTCTCGTCAAACAGACATCGCAATCCCTTATGATCACCGAATACCTCAAACTTAGAACCATACAAATAATGTCTCCAAATCTTCAAGGCAAAAACAATTGCGCAAGCTCCAAATCTTGGGTGGGGTAATTCTTTTCATGAGTTCTCAATCGTCTTGAGGCATACGCCACAACCCTACCATTTTGCATCAAAACACCTCCTAGCCCCATTTTAGACGCATCGCAATATACAACAAAAGGTTCTCCAGTGATTTGGGCAAGTGTCAAACAGTGATGTTGTCAACCTTCTTTTCAATTCTTGAAACTTTCTTCACATTTGGAATCCCACACAAACGCCTTTCCTTTACAAGTCAATTGAGTTAGCTGGAGTGCCAACTTTGAAAACCCTTCAATAAACCTTCTATAATATCCCGCCAATCCAAGAAAACTTCTAATCTCCAGAATCGACTTAGGAGCCTCCCATCGCATCACCGCATCAACTTTGGATGGATCTACCGCAATCCCATCACCGAAATAATATGACCTAGAAAGCTCACTTCCTTCAACCAAAAGTCACACTTTGTGCTTTAGCATACAACTTTTTCTCTTTCAACACTTCTAGCACTAACTTCAAATGCTCGCATGATCCTCTTCGGACTTGGAGTACACCAAAATATCATCTATGAAAACCACCACAAATCGATCCAAGTAGTTATGGAAAATACGGTTCATGTACTCCATAAATACCCCCCGTGCGTTAGTGACACCAAACGGCATTACTGTATCACTCATAATGTCCATATCTCGCCCCGAATCTTTGTCTTCGAATATCCTCATCTTTCACTTTAATCTGATGATAGCCCGATCTCAAATCAATTTTGCTAAACACCTTAGCACCAACTAGCTGGTCCATCAAATCGTCAATTCTCGGAAGTGGATACTTGTTCTTGATTGTTACTTTGTTCAGCTGTCTATAATCAATGCAAAGCCGCATACTTCCATCTTTCTTCTTCACTAAAAGTACCGGCGCTCCCCAAGGTGACACACTAGGTCTTATGAACTTCTTCTCAAGCAAGTCCTCCAACTGACTCTTCAACTCAGATAATTCGGATGCAGACATCCTATACGGAGCCATGGACACGGGTCTAGTGCCAGGCACTAAATCAATACTAAACTCTACTTCTCTTTCAGGCGGCACATCTGGGATTTCGTCAGGAAACACTTCAGGAAATTCACGAACTATTGGCAACTCTTCAATCTTAGCTTGGCTCTCCACGGACAATGATGCCATCACTGAAAACAACTTAGCTTCCTCCTTCAAAACTCTATGCAGTTGACCAGAATGTAACAATGCGGATTCTTCCTCCTTAGAAGAAAGAAAGCTCACGGATCTACTAGCACAATTAATATGCACTTGGTTATCAACTAACCAGTCCATACCAAGAATGATGTCCAAACCTCCTAAAGGCAAGCAAATAAGATCGACAAGAAACTCTCTGCCAAAAACTGACAGAGGACATCTAGCACACATTAGGGAAGTAGTTACTGAACCTTTGGCTGGGGTATCAATAACCATGTCCCTTCTCATAGTAGACAAAACAAGACCCAAATTCTCAGCACACAATGCAGCAATGAAAGAATGTGTAGCACCTGTATCTACTATAGCAATCAAAGGAGTGCCGTTAATAAAACAAGTACCTCTAATTGCGTTGTCCCCCTCTGATCCCGCTAAAGCAAATACCTTCCCTTTAACTTTTTCTCTCTTGGGCTTAGGACAGTTAGTGCTAACATGTCCCACTTCACTACAGTTGAAACAAACCACTTCCTTCTTCTCACAGGCAGTAGACTTGTGGCCCCTCTGTCCACACTTGTAGCAACGAACTTCAGTACACTCACTGCTCCTATGGCCCGGTTTCTTGCAAGCAAAGCATACAATACCTGCAGCTCCACCTCCCCCACTAGAACTCTTACCTTCACCTGCCTTCCATTTCCCCTTGCCTCCACTCACATCATATGGTTTCCCTCGGAATTGAGCATTCTTTCTCTCTCTTACCACCTTGTAGGCTGCAGCACTGTCTTCTTCGAAAATTCTACACTTGTCCACTAGCTTGGCAAAGTCTCGAATCTCCTGGTATCCAATGGCTTTCTTAATCTCTGGCTGCAGACCATTCTCAAACTTCACACACTTTGAAAATTCTGAATCAGCTTGGTTGTCATAGTAAGGGCAAAACTTGACCAACTCCTCAAACTTTGCTGCATATTCCGCTACAGACTTGTTTCCCTGTTTCAGTTCCAAAAACTCCACCTCCTTTTTAGCACGCACGTCCTCCGGATAATACTTCCTTGTGAACTCCTCTTTGAATACCTCCCAAGTAATTTCCTCATCCGCAGCTTCTAGTCTCTGTTTCTTCCTCATCCACCAATCATCCGCTTCCTCTTTCAGCATGTGAGTCCCAAACTTCACCTTTTGTGCTGGGGTGCACGCCATCACACGGAAGATTCGCTCAATTTCCTTCAGCCAGGTCAGTGCTCCATCTGGATCATATCTACCTTTGAAGGTAGGTGGGCTCTCACGCTGAAAAGTAGCCAACTTGCGATCCTCAAGATCTTCTTCGCCACCCTCTCGCTCCCCATAGCTTTGTGCTATGGCTTGCGAGCCTCGCCTAGAGCAAAGATCACCCCTTGGTCATTCTCAACCTAACACTGCAAAGCATTAACATTCGTTAAGAAACAATTAACACTACCTAGTTGTCATAGATGCTATGACAGCAGACACTTGGGCGATTGCATCGAATCGCTCGATACCACTAATGTAACACCCCCTTATATTTAATGCTAGTTCAATTAATAAAAATCAGAGTTTTTCGAAAACTTTTCCACGCACCTCAAAGAGGGTGGTACATTTAATAAAACACCGTCACAACACAAAAGAAATATCAAATGCATCAGGTGCATAGCATTAACATCATAATCAAGTGGGTTCAGATGCATCAAAAACCTGTTTAGTGTTTCTGAGAATCCATCAAATAGTTTTAAAGACAATGAAATGAAACTGAGTTCACATACTCAATACATAATTCAAAATCAGTTTAATACATAACCATAATAAAATAATACTAAGATCCCATCCCCGGTGTTACTATCAGAGCTGACTCAATAAACCCAAGAGGCGTGGCACCTTCACTCGGAATCACCTGTTTGTCGCCACGAGAGCAGGCAACATAAAATGCTAGGGTGAGTCTCTTTACATAAATAATAATAAGTAAGATAAGCCTTATATAAAGAAAGCATCTAGCATCATCAAATCACGCATGCAATAAAGGCATATACCGATTCGAATATAAAATCAGAAGCAACAATAGAGGATTAACTAGACATTAACAATCATTCAATGAGAGTATGAATTATATGCATGTATGCAATATGCATGTGGATCCATAACCACCATAATAACCCCGTCAGTCGCAACCACCTTGTTTGGCGAAGCCACCCACCATGTTTTGGCGAAGCCACCCACCTTGTTTTTATGCATATGAGGTATGTGGACGCCATGACGGATGCATCACAACACAATAAAATACATCACATCAAGTATTACCCACCTTGTTGGCCGAAGCCCACCTCATTTATTAACCATCTTGTTTTGGCCGAAGCCCACATCATTTAAACCACCTTGTTGGCCGAAGCCCACATCATTTATTAACCACCATTCCATCATATTCTCACCACCACACCTAATTTATTGAATTAAATCCCACCTAAGGCATAAAACACCCCATAAGGACCTTTTCCACACCTAAGGACCATTTTGACACGCCAAAGATTAATTTAGCATCTAAGGACTATTTTGACACGTTATGGTTAATTGTGGTACTTAGGAATTATTTTGACTCATTAGGCTTAATTGGATACTAAGGACTATTTTATCACTCCAAGGATTAATTTAATTCTTAGGGACTATTTTGTCGCACCAAGGATTAAGTTAATTCTTAGGGACTAAATATGTCACTTAGGTCCCATTTAAGCACCCTAGGCGCCAAGGGGCAGCCACTTTGGCGCCTCACCTAGCGCCACACACACACACACACACCACACTCTCACAGGCAGCCACGGCACCCAGGTAGGCGCCATTTTTGCCAGCAACCCGCGCCCCTCCTGCACAAACCCACTTAATCAGCTAGTAACAGCACCCTGGCGCCATTTTGCTTAGCAAATGGCGCCCCCTTCCTTGCCAACCTGCCCAAACCGAAACACAACCATACAACAGGATACAGGGCGCCACTTTGCCTAGCAAATGGCGCCCCTGCCCAGCACCAAACATGACCAGCCAGAAACTCAGCCCTAGGCGCCATTTGCCTAGGCATTTGGCGCCCCCCATCAACACCCTCACCCAAAACACTTCAAACTCAATTTTCCCTCTAACAATTTATTTATCACTTTAATAAACACCCTTTTAAACACTAATTCAACATCATTAGTTCATCATACCCACATACTCATGTTCATAGGGCCATTTCCTCAAAAACACATAACATGTATAATTTCACACTTCACATTTCCACATTAGCAACAACATGGTATTATCACAACAAGCATTTCATATATCAACCAACATATAATCACATCAAATTCACACAACAATTCATTCCTAGAGCTATTCTACCTACAAAACATATCCTACAAATTATCATAAATGCAATAGAGAGCCCCCTAACCTTGGGTGAGCTAAAAACCCTCAAAGCAAGCACCAAAGTCACCCAATGAAGCAAGCCTCCTCCAATGTACAGCTAGGCCGAATGCTCCCTCTCTCTTGGGTGGAAATGGAATTCAAAAATAACAAGGATGAGCTTAAGGAACTCATGGAAATGGAACATGGAATGAAAATAAGGGTGTTTAGGACCAAAGCCTTCACTTACCAACACAAAACTTGAGAAAAGTTTCCTCCTTTCCCCTCTACAAGCTGAAACGTGGGTCTCCTTCTTTTGGGTGTCCATGAAAAATCAAAAAGGCAAGGAATGAGCTTAGGAAACTTAAGGAAATGGAATGGGAAGAAGAAATGATGAAGAATGAGATCAAAATCTCACTTACCAACCAAGAATCAAGAAAAAGCTCTCACCTTTCTTCCCTCTCCTTCACGCAGCAGCTGTTCTTCCTCTCTCCCCACTTCCTTCGTTGCTTTCTTTCTTTCAAATGAGGGTTTGGTTACTTTAGCTTAGGACCCCTACCCTTTATGACTACTATTGGGCCTAAATAATGGCCCTTGGGCCTTATTCTCCACTCCTACTATTAATTCATCCCACCTCCTGTAAATAAAATAAATCCAACTTAGTAACTTATTTAAAATAAATTAGACCCCTTTTAGGTAAAATAACCCAACTTAAATAATTAATTTAATTAAGTGTTGCAAGCCTTAAATAACTTAATTAATTAAATAATTAAATTATTTTGGGCGTTACATTTGGTCTGCGAAGTAACACCTCAGAGTGTTAGGTTAGGGATGTTAAAGATTGATAACGACTTTCTGAATAGTATCAGAGAGGCCCAGAAGTCAGACGTTAAGCTAGTAGACTTGACGGTTGGGGATGATCAATCTGAGGACGCAGACTTCAGGTTGGATTCCCAAGGTGTGTTGAGGTTTCATGATAGAATCTGTATTCCTGATGACGTAGAGATGAAGAAGACAATTCTTGAGGAGAGCCACAGAAGTAAGTTGAGTATCCATCCGGGAGCTACAAAAATGTATCAAGACTTGAAGAAGCTGTTTTGTGGCCGGGAATTAAGCGGGATGTGGCACAGTTCGTGTATGCGTGTTTGACTTGCCAGAAGTCAAAGGTTGAGCATCAGAAGCCTGCAAGGCTGATGCAACCGTTGGACATTCCAGAGTGGAAATGGGACAGCATTTCCATGGACTTTGTGACGGGTTTGCCTAATACAGTGAAAGGGCATGATGCAATTTGGGTGGTTGTTGACAGGTTAACAAAGTCGTCTCATTTTGTTCCTATTAACATCACGTATCCAGTATCTAGATTGGCGGAGATTTATATCCGGGAGATTGTGAAGCTCCACGGTGTTCCTAAGAGTATCGTTTCGGATAGAGATCCAAGGTTCACTTCAGAATTCTGGAAGAGTCTGCATGGAGAGTTGGGATCGAAGTTGAGGTTGAGTTCGGCTTATCACCCTCAGACGGATGGTTAGTCAGAGAGGACTATTCAGTCATTGGAGGATCTGCTGAGGGCTTGTGTTTTGGAATAGGGAGGTTCGTGGGATTCCTACCTTCCACTGATTGAGTTCACATACAGCAACAGTTATCATTCAAGTATTGGGATGGCACCTTTTGAAGCATTGTATATGAATCTGGAGAGAGTGTGGTGCTTGGACCGGAAATTGTTCGCGAAACAACTGAGAAGGTGAGGTTGATTCGTAAGAAGATGAAAGCGTCGCAGAGTCGACAGAAGAGTTACCATGATAAGCGGAGAAAGGATTTAGAGTTCCAAGCGGGGGAGCATGTGTTCTTGAGGGTCACTCCAGTGACCCGTGTTGGTCGTGCCTTGAAGTCAAAGAAGCTCACTCCTCGTTTCATTGGTCCGTGCATCGATTTGAAGAGGTTGGAAATGTTGCTTATAGGGTGGCCTTGCCGCCTAACCTTTCGAACTTGCATGACGTGTTTCACGTGTCGCAACTTCGGAAGTATGTCCCAGACCCGTCCCATGTGATTCACATGGACGATGTGCAGGTGAGGGATAATCTCACGGTGGAGACAATGCCGATGCGAATTGAAGATCGTGAGGTGAAAACTTTAAGGGGTAAGGAGATAAACTTGGTGAAAGTAGTATGGTTGGGAGCTACTGGTGAAAGCATGACGTGGGAATTGGAGAGCAAGATGAGGGAATCCTACCCCGAGCTGTTCAATCAGGTAACAATTTCGAGGACGAAATATTCTAAGTGGGGGAGAGTTGTAACGCCCCAAAAATAATTTAATTAATTATTTAATTAAGTTATTTAAGTATTTCGTGGGTTAATCATATTAAAGTTGATAATATGTATTTTATTATGTTAGGGAGTAGTGGAAGTAAATGAAGGAGGTGTAAAAGGGGCCCGAGACATTAGAGCCCAATTACTTAAAGTTAGGTTTAGTGTCTCATTCAATTAGAAACAAAAGAAGAAAAAAAAAAGGAGAAGAAAGAAAGGGAGCGCGCGCCGTGAGAAGAGAGAAGAAGGGATCGCGAATTGAGGGAGAGAAGACCATCGTTGCTGCGTTTTTGGTGTTTCGTGGAAGGAGTTCTCATCTTCGGAAATTGTTAAGGTAAGGGTGGGTTAAATTGTATAAGGGGATGCATGATGGATGGTATGTGGGAATTAGGACCTACCATGTCTATAACCTGTTTGACTTTATGTTTTGATCGAATTATGATTATATGTATGTTGTTGGTGTCGTTTGAGTGTTGAAGGCTTGAATGGATTGTTGGTAAAACGTTGCACATAGGGTGTTTGATAGAATGTGTAAGTGAAGTTTAGAATGCATGCTAGCCAACGGTTCTGTTGATTATTCTCCAAATGCAACATGCAAGGCTAAAAACCGAAATCCTTTGCACTTTAAATTCTAAAACAGAATTTGAAGCTCTTCAATGCTAACACTTGAGCTGAAATTTCCAAAACTAAAACAATTTCACTCCCTACCTTCCTAGCCTTCAAACCCACGAGTGTGAAGCCCCAGAACCCTAACTTTGGCTCCATTTTGCATTTCCTAACTCAAATCCTCTAGTTTGAAGACTTTCCTACAAACCTGACAGCTCACCCAAACTCCAATTCTCAAAAACCTCCACATGCAACTTGATTTTTGGGACCTTATAACTTGTTCTTAAAAATTGTTTTGGGTTCTGTTTTCATGGGAGATTTTGAGAGTAGAAGAAGTAGAAATAAAGGCAAATGGTGTGTGATTTTGGAGATGAAAAGAAATTGCAAGCTTCCCTTTCTTCCTTCTCTCCCTCTCTCGGCCATCTCTCTTTCTCTCTACTTTCCCTTTCTTAATTTTTGTGATTTGTGAATAGAGGAGAACATGTTCTTTTTTAAATGGTTGAGCTGAAGATAGGTGGGTGGAAAATTACCTTGCTACCCTTGAGAACTAATCTCCACTAAAATCCATTTTTACCCCAAAAAAATTACATTCAATTAATACAATTCAATCAATTATGTATTTAAATCATATACCCTAGCAATTATAAATTGCTTTCGCAACAAACTCGTAGCCGAGAATTGATTTATTATTTATTCGAATAATAAATCACTCGTTAATTTCTTAATTCGAAATTAACGAAACTAGGAATGTTACAAATAGTCACCGGAATACATATGCTTCCAGATCTGTACCTTTGAGGGCCTAGTCATTGGTTGAATCTGCAATCAATCTAAGTTGTTTTCCCGATCTAAATCAAACAAACACAACAATAAGACAGGAAATAAAAAACGCCGCACCAAGACGATGAACACCAATAACGCCCCACTCAGACAACAAAAAAAACAAAATAAAAGCTAGAAATGTGTAGTAAACAACTTATTTTGATAAAAAGAAAACAAAAGCGATGATATAGAACGAATGTTGGGTTACACTACTAGGATTTGGGAGAACTGTATTTTTCATAGGAATCTTTACTATTTTTTATAGGGGTGTGTGTAGTAAATGATCTTGAACTTAGCATTAAATTCTATATTGAATACTATTAAATGCATTTTTTTGACCAAATACTATTAAATGTCATATTTAGCGGTATTTGGTCAAACATATAGCATTTAATAGTATTAAATGCTTTTGGTAAAAAAAATAGTATTAAATGCTATAAATTTAATATTATTAAATATACATATACTAGACATAAATATACTATTTATTTTGTTTGACCAAAAGTATTAAATATACTATTAAATGATGTATTTAATACTATTATATGTATATTTTATATGATTAAGTGCTATTTTATGTTTTTATAGGCACAAGTGATAAATATTTTGATCTCTTAATCACTTTATTATGGGTTCTATACCTGGTTAATGTGTGTGGAAAAACAATTGCTGAGGGAGGTCAATTGTTGCCATGGATGAAACATTGGTTTACCAACAAAAGAATGATTAGTATATAATTAGCGTTTTAGATGTTAGAAAGGAGGGGGAGCAGGGTTCGAACACTATACACCTACGTTTTTACCAAGAATCTCTTTCAGTCAACCATGAATGCAGTTCACTAATAAAATGAGAATGATACAAAATTTTGCTTTCATTTCTCTATCCTCGTACTAAACCTGCCACAAACTCATAAATATTTATTTATATGTATAAACATAATTGTAATATTAAAAGAAATATAAAAATTAATCAAAAACTAATATTTATCGAGAATCATAATAGTGAATTTTGGGCGTAGTCCCTCTATCAATTATAAAAAAAGTGTAAGAATTAACTATCTCAAAATTGAATGGTAACATTTACTCACCGCTGAAACAAAATATTTATTGTATTTAACCTTTTTATGTTGAGTTAAAATTGAGTTAAGTAGTTTTGCTTGTAAGATTTTATCGCTAAATTTCAAAAATCTTCAAAAAGTTTTTCAATTAATGTACTTATATTTCAATGAAATTTTTTATTTATGAACTCTTTTTATTCCTTAAGTGTAGATAACTGTCGCATACACATATAATTAGTAGTGCTGTAAAAATGGAACACGGGGTTTGGTCTATTGAGTCAAAACATAAAAGGGGGTGAAGTTAGGTCGGTTCGATCGTCTATTGGAATATGTTTTTGTAGCTTAGTCCACTCAAACACCGAAGTCACCGGCCAAGTCGATCGATCTAACATTGAACAAAATAAACCACAAAAAGTGTTAAAAAAGACATAAAAAAAAAGAGTCCAACTTGACGTTTTCACAATTTCTCTACAAACGGTATATTTGTTTACAATGTTTTCTTTTTAAAAATTTGACAGGAGTATGCTGTTCAAGTTGATGATATTGAAGAACAAAGAAATCTAGGTTGTCCTAAAGCTTATCAAAATTCTCGGGTGGGTGACGAATACCAGACTGAACTTCCACCACTAATGTCACAATCTGACTACATTAAGCAACATGAATTTAAAGTGGGATTATCAAATCAAATAAATTGGATCAAGAATCTTGTTTCCGAGTTTTCAAATAACACCAATTGGAATGAAATAGAAGTGGACAGTTTCACCCTTGGATTGTATATATTTGGGAAGAATCTAGTTCAAGTGAAAACATTCATTGGTAATAAGACAATGAGAAATATCTTGATATTCTATTATACCGAGTTTTAGAACTCTGAAAATCATTCAAGGTGGTCTAGCTTCATTTTCCTATATCTAAACCACCTTGAATGATTTTCATTGTTGTAAAACTCGCTATAATAGAATATAAATATCTCTCTCATTGTCTTATTACAAATGAATCTTTTCACTTAAACAAGATTCGTCCCAAATATATAATTCCAAGGGTGAAACTGTCCACTTTTATTTCATTCCAATTGGTGTCATTTGAAAACTCAGGAACAATATTCTTGAACCAATTTATTGGAATTGATAATACCACTTTAAATTCATGTTGCTTAATGTAGTCAGATTGTGACATTAGTGGAGGAAGTTTAGTATGGTATTCTTCACCCACCCGAAGATTTTGATAAGTTTTAGGACAACCTAGATTTCTTTGTTCTTCAATATCATCAACTCTAACTGCATACTCTTGTCAAAATTTTAAAAAGAAAACATTGTAAACAAATATACCGTTTGTAGAGAAATAGTGAAAACATAAAGTTGGACTCTCTTTTTATGTCTTTTTTTTAACACTTTTTGTGGTTTGTTTTGTTCAATGTTAGACTAGACCGACCGACCGATAGGCTCGGTGTTTGAGTGGACTAAGCTACATAAAACACATCCCAATAGACAATTGGGCCAACCCAACCTCTCCCCCTTTATATTTTGACTCATTAGAACAAACCACGTGTTCCATTTTGACTGCACTACTAATTATATGTTTATGTGTAAGTTATCTATACTTTAACGAATATAAAGAGTTAATAAATAAAAATTTCATTTAAATATAATTACATTCAATTGAAAAACTATTTGAATATTGTTGAAATATAGTCATAAAATCTTACAAGAAAAACTATTTAACTCAATTTTAACTACACGTAAAAAGGTTAAATACAATACATAGTTTGTTTCAACGGTGAGTAAATGTTACCATAAAATTTTGAGACGGTTAATTCATATACTTTTTTTTTTGTAAATGATAGAGGGGCTAAGCCTAAAATTCATATATTATGATTCTCTATAAATATTAGTTTTTGATTAATATTTTTATTATTTTAATATTACAATTATATTTATATCAATAAATAAATATGTTTGAGTCTGTGGCAGGTTAAGTACGAGGATACAGTATTGAAAGCAAAATTTTGTATTATTTCCATTTTATGATTTTTTGGTTAGTCTACGTAGATGCTTACTCAGTTTAAAAACATGAAAAAGTAATTGTCATTTTTTGATTGTATGAAGCCATGATTGATGAAGGTAGTTGATAGATTACGAAAAAGATGAATCTACAAACAAACTCAAACATACAAGTTAATAGCATAAAACAGCAAAATGCCTACAAATTTGACAAAGTAATAGTCACCAAAATACCTATGCTTCCAGATCTGTAGCTTTGAGGGCCTAGTCATTGGTTGAATCTGCAATCAATCTAAGTTGTTCTGTCGATCTAAATCAAACAAACACATCAATAAGACAGGAAATTAAATACGCCGTACCAAGACGATGAACATCAATAACGCCGCACTCAGACGACGAAAAAAACAAAATAAAAGCTAGATATGTGTAGTAAACAACTTATTTTGCTAAAAAGAAAAGATAAAGTGATGATATAGATGGGTGATTCCAGGCCAAAAGATGACCCAAAATCACCCTCTTGTGGGTGAGCTAGAAATAAGAGAGGAGTAGAACGAAATGTTGGGTTACACGACTAGGATTTGGGAGAACTGTATTTTTCATAGGAATCTTTACTATTTTTTATAGGGGTGTGTGTAGTAAATGATCTTGAACTTAGCATTAAATTCTATATTGAATACAATTAAATGATTTTTTGACCAAATACTATTAAATATCATATTTAGCAGTATTTGGTCAAACATATAGTATTTAATAATATTAAATGCTTTTGGTAAAAAAAAAAAGTATTAAATGCTATATATTTAATATTATCAAATATACATATAGTTGACATAAATATACTATTTATTTCTTTTTTCCAAAAGAATTAAACATACTACTAAATGATATATTTAATACTTTTATATGTATATTTTATACGATTAAATGCTACTATATGTTTTTAAAGGCACAAGTGATAAATATTTGGATGTCTTAATAACTTTATTATGGGTTTTATACCTCAGGAACTGTTGTCGTGGATGATACATTGGTTTACCAACAAAAGAATGATTAGTATATAATTAGCGTTTTAGATGTTAGAGAGGAGGGGGAGCAGGGTTCGAACACTATACACCTATGTTTTTACCAATAATCACTTTCAGTCAACCATGAATGCAGTTCACTAATAAAATGAGAATGATACAAAAATTTGCTTTCATTTCTCTATCCTCGTACTAAACTTGCCACAGACTCATACATATTTATTTATATGTATAAACATAATTGTATTATTAAAAGAAATATAAAAATTAATCAAAAACTAATATTTATCGAGAATCATAATAGTGAATTTTCGGCGTAGTCCCTCTATCTATTATAAACAAAGTGTATGAATTAGCTATCTCAAAATTGAATGGTAACATTTACTCACTACTGAAACAAAATATGTATTGTATTTAACCTTTTTATGTTGAGTTAAAATTGAGTTAAGTAGTTTTGCTTGTAAGATTTTACGGCTAAATTTCAACAATATTCAAAAAGTTTTTCAATTAATGTACTTATATTTCAATGAAATTTTTTATTTACGAACTCTTTATATTCCTTAAGTGTAGATAACTGACGTATACACATATAATTAGTAGTGCTGTAAAACTTGAACACGTGGTTTGTTCTATTGAGTCAAAACATAAAAGGGGGTGAAGTTAGGTCGGCCCGACTGTCTATTGGAATATGTTTTTTGTAGCTTAGTCCACTCAAACACCGAGTCAGCCGACCGGTTGGTCCAGTCTAACATTGAACAAAATAAACCACAAAAAGTGTTAAAAAAGACATAAAAAAAAGAGTCCAACTTGACGTTTTCACAATTTCTCTACAAACGGTATTTTTGTTTACAATGTTTTCTTTTTAAAAAATTTGACAGGAGTATGCTGTTCAAGTTGATGATATTGAAAAACAAAGAAATCTAGGTTGTCCTAAAGCTTATCAAAATTCTCGGGTGGGTGAAGAATACCAGACTGAACTTCCACCACTAATGTCACAATCTGACTACATTAAGCAACATGAATTTAAAGTGGGATTATCAAATCAAATAAATTGGATCAAGAATCTTGTCCCGTGTTTTCAAATAACACCAATTGGAATGAAATAGAAGTGGACAGTTTCACCCTTGGATTGTATATATTTGGGAAGAATCTTGTTCAAGTGAAAAGATTCATTTGTAATAAGACAATGCGAAATATCTTGATATTCTATTATACCGAGTTTTAGAACTCTGAAAATCATTCAAGGTGGTCTAGCTTCATTTTCCTATATCTAAACCACCTTGAATGATTTTCATTGTTGTAAAACTCGCTATAATAGAATATAAATATCTCTCTCATTGTCTTATTACAAATGAATCTTTTCACTTGTACAAGATCCGTCCCAAATATATACAATCCAAGGGTGAAACTGTCCACTTTTATTTCATTCCAATTGGTGTCATTTGAAAACTCAGGAACAATATTCTTGATCCAATTTATTGGAGTTGATAATACCTCTTAAATTCATGTTGCTTAATGTAGTCAGATTGTGACATTAGTGGAGGAAGTTCAGTATGGTATTCTTCACCCACCCGAAGATTTTGAGAAGTTTTAGGACAACCTAGATTTCATTGTTCTTCAATATCATCAACTCTAACTGCATACTCTTGTCAAAATTTTAAAAAGAAAACATTGTAAACTAATATACCGTTTGTAGAGAAATAGTGAAAACATAAAGTTGGACTCTCTTTTTATGTCTTTTTTTAACACTTTTTGTGGTTTGTTTTGTTCAATGTTAGACTAGACCGACCGACCGACAGGCTCGGTGTTTGAGTTGACTAAGCTACATAAAACACATCCCAATAGACAATTGGGCCAACCCAACCTCACCCCCTTTTATATTTTGACTCATTAGAACAAACCACGTGTTCCATTTTGATTGCACTACTAATTATATATATATATATATATATATATATATATATATATATATATATATGTTTATGTGTAAGTTATCTATACTTTAACGAATATAAAGAGTTAATAAATAAAAATTTCATTTAAATATAATTACATTCAATTGAAAAACTATTTGAATATTGTTGAAATATAGTCATAAAATCTTACAAGCAAAACTATGTAACTGAATTTTAACTCAACGTAAAAAGGTTAAATACAATACATAGTTTGTTTCAACGGTGAGTAAATGTTACCATAAAATTTTGAGACGGTTAATTCATATGCTTTTTTTTGTAAATGATAGAGGGGCTAAGCCTGAAATTCATATATTATGATTCTCGATAAATATTAGGTTTTGATTAATATTTTTATTTATTTTAATACTACAATTATATTTATATCAATAAATAAATATGTTTGAGTCTGTGGCACGTTAAGTACGAGGATACAGTAATGAAAGCAAAATTTTGTATTATTTCCATTTTATGATTTTTTGGTTAGTCTACGTAGATGCTTACTCAGTTTAAAAAAATGAAAAAGTAATTGTCATTTTTTGATTGTATGAAGCCATGATTGATGAAGGTAGTTGATAGATTACGAAAAAGATGAATCTACAAACAAACTCAAACATACAAGTTAATAGCATAAAACAGCAAAATGCCTACAAATTTGACAAAGTAATAGTCACCGGAATACCTATGCTTCCAGATCTGTAGCTTTGAGGGCCTAGTCATTGGTTGAATCTGCAATCAATCTAAGTTGTTCTGTCGATCTAAATCAAACAAACACATCAATAAGACAGGAAGTAAAAAATACCGTACCAAGACGATGAACACCAATAACGCCGCACTCAGACGGCGAAAAAAACAAAATAAAAGCTAGATATGTGTAGTAAACAACTTATTTTGATAAAAAGAAAACCAAAAGTGATGATATAGAGGGGTGATTCCAGGCCAAAAGATGACCCAAAATCACCCTCTTGTGGGTGAGCTAGAAAGAAGAGAGGTGTAGAACGAATTGTTGGGTTACACGACTAGGATTTGGGAGAACTGTATTTTTCATAGGAATCTTTACTATTTTTTATAGGGGTGTGTGTAGTAAATGATCTTGAACTTAACATTAAATTCTATATTGAATACTATTAAATGCTTTTTTTGAACAAAGACTATTAATATCATATTTAGCAGTATTTGGTCAAACATATAGTATTTAATAGTATTAAATGTTTTTGGTCAAAAAAATAGTATTAAATGCTATATATTTAATATTATTAAATATAAATATAGTAGACATAAATATACTATTAATTTCTTTTGTCCAAAAGAATTAAATATACTATTAAACGATATATTTAATACTTTTATATGTATATTTTATACGATTAAATGCTATTATATGTTTTTAAAGGCACAAGTGATAAATATTTGGATCTCTTAATCACTTTATTATGGGTTCTATACTTGGCAATGTGTGTGGAAAATAATTACTGAGGAAGATCAACTGTTGTCGTGGATGATACATTGGTATACCAACAAAAGAATGATTAGTATATAATTAGCGTTTTAGATGTTAGAGAGGAGGGCAGGGTTCGAACACTATACACCTACGTTTTTACCAATAATCCCTTTCAGTCAACCATGAATGCAGTTTACTAATAAAATGGGAATGATACAAAATTTTGCTTTCATTTCTCTATCCTCGTACTAAACCTGCCACAGACTCATACATATTTATTTATATGTATAAACATAATTGTAATATTAAAAGAAATATAAAAATTAATCAAAAACTAATATTTATCGAGAATCATAATAGTGAATTTTCGGCGTAGTCCCTCTATCAATTATAAAAAAGTGTATGAATTAGCTATCTCTGTAACATCCCTAATTTCGTTAATTTCGAATTAAGAAATTATCGAATGTTTTATTATTCAAGTAAATAATAAGATACATTTTGGATATGAGTGTGTCTCGAAATTGTGTCTCGAAATTAAGGAGTATCGTTAAATCATAGGATTAAATAGCTTTATTGATTAAATGGTGTTAATTGGATGTAAGAGTTTTGGGGTAAAAATAGGATTAGTGAGATTTGTGAGCCAAGGGCATTTAGGTCTTTCCTCCAATTAACCCTTGACCCACCAATTAATTTTGGGTCAAAGAAAAGGAATAAGAGAAAGGAAGTAAATAAAAGTCAAAGAAACAAAGAAAGGAAAGAAAGAGAAAGTGAGAACAAAGAAAAAAAATAGAAACAGAGAGAGAAGTGAGAACTGAGAGAGAAGAGAAAGAAGAAAACGAAGGGAGAAGAGAAAGAAGGGAGAAGATCTCTCTCAATTCTTCACTAGGTAAGGGGCTTTTGGTACCGTTCTCTTCCATTTTTCCTCCTCTTTCTATTGGTGTAAATTTTATCACCTAATTTTTACTCGTTTTCGTTTTACCATTGTTGAAGCTTGAAGCTCAACTGGAGAAGATGAAGCTTTGAACCTAAGGGAAGCAATATTAAGGCTTTGGAAGGCTTGGGTTGCGGATTGGGACTGATTTTGAGGAGTTGCAGTTGATGGGTTTCGATTGGAAGGCGGGTGGAGCTAAATTTGTGTTGAGTTCGCGTTTTGGAACGATTGGATTTCGAGAATTTTCGGTATTTCGTGATTTTCATCACGATAGGTGAGTTTTACTCACGTTTAGGGTTTTTGATTAATTTCTTGTGTGATTGGTTTGAAGAGTTTTCAAAATTTCGCGCCAGTAAATTTTTGAGTCGAATACGATTTTTTGAAAATTTTGTGTTTTGAGAATTATAACGAAACCACTATTCTAATTGATTGGATGTTGGAATGTTTGGGGTGCGAATATGTGGATATATCATCTGTTTTGTGATTGAAATTGGATTGGGAACGATTGGATTCAAGCGGAAAGTTAAACGGGCAAAAACGAGCAAAATTGGGATTCTCGACGATCAAGACGGTCGTCGTGCAACTTCTTTGCACGGTCGCGTGCGACTTCAGTCACCTATTACCAAAAATTCGTTTCTGCGCTCCGTTCGACTTCAAACTTCTTCCAATCCTTTTCCTAACCAATTATAATTATATAAGGATGATATTGTTATGATTTGGATGTGGTTGTAAGTTGTTTGGTTTGATTTGGTTGAATTTACAAATCTCTTGAAAACCGTAAATTTTGTATATGTGCGGGAATTAACGATTTTCGAACAAATTGATGTCTGGACTGGTTAAACAGGTAAATGTATTATTTTGGGATGTCCATATTTCAGAGGAAGCTCTGCCAAATTTTGGTTAGAACTTTTGATACATATCCAAAGTGGTTTTGAATTAAGCGGTTAATGTTATGAATATTTCGAAAAACCGTAAAACCTAGAGTACGCGTGGGAACCAAATGTTTTATAACTTAAATGTTGATTGGATTGATTTCATGAATTCATTGATATTATAACCTATCATAGAATGAGTTATGGTTGTATATATGGAAAGTGAATTGAACAAAATGTTCCATTTCTTAATTTATAAATTGACTCGGGATGATTATGTTCATCTAAACCGGTCCACGTTTTACGATATATAAGAAATATCGAATTGAGGTGACGACCTCCATGCGTTTAGTACACTAGGAGAGGGAAGTCATGTGCCCTGGTCCTAGGCCCCCATGTTAAAATTATAGCTATCCGCCTTTAAGAGTTGTACACTTATTGGCTATGTTCAGTTCACCCATGCTTCCTTATGTGTTGTTGGTGATGTACTAGAATTGATAAAACTTTTAAATGTGTATATTGTGATTTTGTCACTCGAGCTTCTTTAGGTTGTAGGTGACAAGTCAAAAGTAATTGATTATATATTGTAATTCTTTTTGAATTACTAATTATGGTTTTATAAATGGACCGAGTGATAGGTAAGGGGTCACGGTAAGACTCACTGAGACAAGTTATCTCACCCTACAAATGTTGTTGTTTTTCAGAGAAACAGGGAAAGAAGATCCTTTATGGCACGGGTGGATGGCGTGCTCGAGAAGGATATTGAAGACGTAGTTCTTCTATTATTAGTTATGATTTTTCCCTTGTATCTTTGTATTCGATTTATAACTTGAACTTGTATTTGAGTTATGTAATCGTTTCCGCTGTTGTCTTGTTTTGGGATATTGAACTTCTGACTATATTATGTTACGACTCTTTGATTTGGATTCGAGAGTTTTTGGTCAAATCAATATCTGAGACAGGAATTTTTATACTTTGATGTATGCCATTAGGTACACTTTAGTATTATCTTGTGCATGTTTGATTCCGTGGAAGAATCCTTCTATTTTGATTATTTCTTTGATGTTATAATAATTAGCTCAACTCCGTGATTAATCCAAATATGCACGTTCCGCCTAGAATAGTCAACAATACAACATGATGGAACAAAGTTTAGAATTTTCTAGTAAGTCTTACTTAACTAGGAAAGTTGTTATGTATCAAGCAAGAGATCTTTATTGTTTAGATCTTCTCATACTTATGTGAATGAATAGTAGACTCAGTTCAAGAGAATAGTCGGTTGACTTATAGGCTCTGAAAAGCCATACATCTGTGGGAGACCATCCGAATTTAGTAATTGAATTCAAAGACTGAGTCGCGAGGTGAAGATACGTCTTATTAGTATTTTGGGTTAGTGAATAAATAAACTCCTATGGGTAAGTAAGAAAATTATTTCATATTCAAACTTTTTCAAGAAACTTTTACATAACCTTTACCCACTTGTGAGTCAGTAATGAACACTGTAGTGACAGAGTTTAACCCGAAGTTCTAATAGTACTATATCCAATAAAACCGAAAGGTGATGTTCCCCAGTTTATTACAAGTTGGGGTGCTCCAGTGTTACTTGTTGAAAAGAAAGACAGGAGCAGGAGGTCGTGTATGGATTACCTCTAGTTGAACAAAGTTATCATTAGGAATAAGTATCCTTTGCCAAGAATAGGTGATTTGGTTAATCAGCTTTGAGGTGCAGCAGTGGTTTCAAAGATTGGTCTAAGGTCGGGTTATCTTTAAATTAAAGGTTAGGGCTTTAGTTACTCCGAAGACAACTTTTCATATTAAATATGGACATTACAAGTGAGTAGTGATGCCCTTTGGTCTAACTAATGCTCCTACGGTATTCATGGAGTACATGAACCGTGTTTTCTACCCGTACTTAGATTAGTAGTTGAAATTTTCACTGATAACATCTTGATGTACACTAAGTCCATTGTGGATCATGATTAGCATCTCCGCATTGTTCTGAATGTACACTGAGAGAAGAGGTTGAATGCTAAACCTTTGAATTGTGATTTCTTAGGTGCGTCGAGTGCCTCGTAATATATATAAATCAGCTTGAGTATATTTTCCCTCACATGTGATATTTTATTTTTCCTTACTGCGGTCATTTCTTAGAATCAAATAACGGGTCATGAGTGCCATCCGCTTATCGCGCCATGTCCATTACATAGCTTGATGGGAAACGAGTTTTCGGGAATGGAATAAAAAGATGTTAATCAAGTTCCTATAAGCTGTATGGGGAAGTGGAAACCGCTGTAGGAAAAGTACAGGAAGGTTAAGGTCAATGCCTTAAATGATGATTCTGAGGACAATGATGATGAGGCTGCTGAAGTATATAATATTGATAAGCAGAAACTGTACGAGGCTGTAAATATGGAGGAGAGTACGAGAAATATCTGCGATATTGTAATGAGGCTTTGGCTATATATAATGTAACTGATATCTATGGTATTCAAAAAGGAATCAGTCAAGAAGTGTTGTTTTGCATGGAAGGTAACTGGTTCAGCTCTATGTCGTTTCTATTAAATAAAACAACGTCAAAGGGTTTTGACCTGTAATCTACCTGTAATGCGTGAGATTGTTGGTTCATAAGCTGCATTAGTAACTCTTATCGTTACTACCATTAATGATTAATGAGTTAGTCCCTAATTTAATGAATATTTTGATACTTAAGATCGGTAGATCCTTGTATAGCTATGGTTGATGGATTCCAAGTGGACGAAACTGTTCTCCTAGAATTTTCTTTATTTGGTAACCATGTAAATTTCAAATGGAATTCTCTTAGCATCAAAAGACTGCTGGACTATTGCAACCACTGGATAAACCAGTGTGGAACTGGGAAGATAGCTCAGAGTTGTTCAACAGAAATATGTTGTCAAAAGGAGTAGACCACTAGAGTTAAATCTGGTGACCCGTGATTGTAAGAGTTTCATCAATCATTGTTCTGAAGAGAACACCGTCTTGGTATATTGGATCTTTCCAAATCATCGAGCGTATTGTGCTAGTGTGTGTGTCTTTGTATAGCTTTACCTTTTGTATTGTCCAATCTACGTGATGTGTATTACGATTCCAATTGAGGAAATACCTTTCCAATCCAAGTCATATCATAGAATGTAGAGAGAAGATGCTTCGGATGAGAACAACTCCAATTGTTAAGTAGTTGGGATGGTTCTTCGGTCAAGGAAGCTATGTGGGAATTGGAGAACGAGATGCGGACTAGATATTCGTATTTGTTCTCTTGAGGTGTGTTTGTTCAATTTTGAGGACAAAATTTTAAAAGTTGGAGTGATTGTAACATCCCTAATTTCGTTAATTTCGAATTAAGAAATTATCGAATGTTTTATTATTCAAGTAAATAATAAGATACATTTTGGATATGAGTGTGTCTCGAAATTAAGGAGTATCGTTAAATCATAGGATTAAATAGCTTTATTGATTAAATGGTGTTAATTGGATGTAAGAGTTTTGGGGTAAAAATAGGATTAGTGAGATTTGTGAGCCAAGGGCATTTAGGTCTTTCCTCCAATTAACCCTTGACCCACCAATTAATTTTGGGTCAAAGAAAAGGAATAAGAGAAAGGAAGTAAATAAAAGTCAAAGAAACAAAGAAAGGAAAGAAAGAGAAAGTGAGAACAAAGAAAAAAATAGAAACAGAGAGAGAAGTGAGAACCGAGAGAGAAGAGAAAGAAGAAAACGAAGGGAGAAGAGAAAGAAGGGAGAAGATCTCTCTCAATTCTTCACTAGGTAAGGGGCTTTTGGTACTGTTCTCTT
Source organism: Oxytropis ochrocephala (assembly GCA_020916435.1). Taxonomy (NCBI): domain Eukaryota; kingdom Viridiplantae; phylum Streptophyta; class Magnoliopsida; order Fabales; family Fabaceae; genus Oxytropis; species Oxytropis ochrocephala. The sequence continues at coordinate 103,082,077 of CM037089.1, forward strand.
CCATTTTTCCTCCTCTTTCTAATGGTGTAAATTTTATCACCTAATTTCTACTCGTTTTCGTTTTACCATTGTTGAAGCTTGAAGCTCAATTGGAGAAGATGAAGCTTTGAACCTAAGGAAGCAATATTAAGGCTTTGGAAGGCTTGGGTTGCGGATTGGGGACCGATTTTGAGGAGTTGCGGTTGATGGGTTTCGATTGGAAGGCGGGTGGAGCTAAATTTGTGTTGAGTTCGCGTTTTGGAACGATTGGATTTCGAGAATTTTCGGTATTTCGTGATTTTCATCACGATAGGTGAGTTTTACTCACGTTTAGGGTTTTTGATTAATTTCTTGTGTGATTGGTTTGAAGAGTTTTCAAAATTTCGCGTTTCGTAAATTTTTGAGTCGAATACGATTTTTTCGAAAATTTTGTGTTTTGAGAATTATAACGAAACCACTATTCTAATTGATTGGATGTTGGAATGTTTGGGTCTGAATATGTGGATATATCATCTGTTTTTGTGATTGAAATTGGATTGGGAACGATTGGATTCAAGCGGAAGCTTAAACGGGCAAAAACGAGCAAAATTGGGATTCGCGCGATACAAGACGGTCGTCGTGCAACTTCTTGCACGGGTCGTGCCAGCTTCATGTCACCTATTACCAAAAATTCGTTTCTGCGCTCCGTTCGACTTCAAACTTCTTCCAATCCTTTTCCTAACCAATTATAATTATATAAGGATGATATTGTTATGATTTGGATGTGGTTGTAAGTTGTTTGGTTTGATTTGGTTGAATTTACAAATCTCTTGAAAACCGTAAATTTTGTATATGTAAAGTGGAATTAACGATTTTCGAACAAATTGATGTCCTGGATGGTTAAGCAGTAAATGTATTATTTTGGGATGTCCATATTTCGAGAGGAAGCTCTGCCAAATTTTGGTTAGAACTTTTGATACATATCCAAAGTGGTTTTGAATTAAGCGGTTAATGTTATGAATATTTGAAAAACCGTAAAACCTAGAGTACGCGCGTGGGAACCAAATGTTTTATAACTTAAATGTTGATTGGATTGATTTCATGAATTCATTGATATTATAACCTATCATAGAATGAGTTATGGTTGTATATATGGAAAGTGAATTGAACAAAATGTTCCATTTCTTAATTTATAAATTGACTCGGGATGATTATGTTCATCTAAACCGGTCCACGTTTTACGATATATAAGAAATATCGAATTGAGGTGACGACTCCATGCGTTTAGTACACTAGGAGAGGAAGTCATGTGCCTGGTCCTAGGCCCCCATGTTAAAATTATAGCTATCCGCCTTTAAGAGTTGTACACTTATTGGCTATGTTGGGGTTCACCCATGCTTCCTTATGTGTTGTTGGTGATGTACTAGAATTGATAAAACTTTTAAATGTGTATATTGTGATTTTGTCACTCGAGCTTCTTTAGGTTGTAGGTGACAAGTCAAAAGTAATTGATTATATATTGTAATTCTTTTTGAATTACTAATTATGGTTTTATAAATGGACCGAGAGTGATAGGTAAGGGTCACGGTAAGACTCACCGAGACAAGTTATCTCACCCTACAAATGTTGTTGTTTTTGAGAAACAGAGGAAAGAAGATCCTTTATGGCACGGGTGGATGGCGTGCTCGAGAAGGATATTGAAGACGTAGTTCTTCTATTATTAGTTATGATTTTCCCTTGTATCTTTGTATTCGATTTATAACTTGAACTTGTATTTGAGTTATGTAATCGTTTCATTGTTGTCTTGTTTTGGGATATTGAACTTCTGACTATATTATGTTACGACTCTTTGATTTGGATTCGAGAGTTTTTGGTCAAATCAATATCTGAGACAGGAATTTTTATACTTTGATGTATGCCATTAGGTACACTTTAGTATTATCTTGTGCATGTTTGATTCCGTGGAAGAATCCTTCTATTTTGATTATTTCTTTGATGTTATAATAATTAGCTCAACTCCGTGATTAATCCAAATATGCACGTTCCGCCTAGAATAGTCAACAATACAACATGATGGAACAAAGTTTAGAATTTTCTAGTAAGTCTTACTTAACTAGGAAAGTTGTTATGTATCAAGCAAGAGATCTTTATTGTTTAGATCTTCTCATACTTATGTGAATGAATAGTAGACTCGAGTTCAAGAGAATAGTCGGTTGACTTATAGGCTCAAAAGCCATACATCCGTGGGAGACCATCCGAATTTAGTAATTGAATTCAAAGATCGAGTCGCGAGGTGAAGATACGTCTTATTAGTATTTTGGGTTAGTGAATAAATAAACTCCTATGGGTAAGTAAGAAAATTATTTCATATTCAAACTTTTTCAAGAAACTTTTACATAACCTTTACCCACTTGTGAGTCAAGAATGAACACCTGTAGTGATGAGTTTAACCCAAGTTCTAATAGTACTATATCCAATAAAACCGAAAGGTGATGTTCCCGATTTATTACAAGTTGGGGTGCTCGGTGTTACTTGTTGAAAAGAAAGACAGAGAGCGAGGAGGTCGTGTATGGATTACCTCTAGTTGAACAAAGTTATCATTAGGAATAAGTATCCTTTGCCAAGAATAGGTGATTTGGTTAATCACTTTGAGGTGCAAAGAGTGGTTTCAAAGATTGGTCTAAGGTCGGGTTATCTTTAAATTAAAGGTTAGGGCTTTAGTTACTCTCAAGACAACTTTTCATATTAAATATGGACATTACAAGTGAGTAGTGATGCCCTTTGGTCTAACTAATGCTCCTACGGTATTCATGGAGTACATGAACCGTGTTTTCTACCCGCATTTAGATTAGTAGTTGAAATTTTCATCGATAACATCTTGATGTACACTAAGTCCATTGTGGATCATGATTAGCATCTCCGCATTGTTCGAATGTACACCGAGAGAAGAGGTTGAATGCTAAACCTTTGAATTGTGATTTCTTAGGTGCGTCGAGTGCCTCGTAATATATATAAATCGGCTTGAGTATATTTTCCTCACATGTGATATTTTATTTTTCCCATCACTGCGGTCATTTCTTAGAATCAAATAACGGGTCATGAGTGCCATCCGCTTATCGGCGCCATGTCCATTACATAGCTTGATGGGAAACGAGTTTTCGGGAATGGAATAAAAGATGTTAATCAAGTTCCTATAAGTTTGTATGGGGAAGTGGAAACCGCTGTAGGAAAAGTACAGAAGGTTAAGGTCAATGCCTTAAATGATGATTCGAGGACAATGATGATGAGGTTCTTTGAAGTATATAATATTGATAAGCGTAAACCGCACGAGGTCAGTAAATATGGAGGAGAGTACGAGAAATATCTCGCGATATTGTAATGAGGCTTTGGCTATATATAATGTAAGCGATATCTATGGTATTCAAAAGGAATCGATCAAGAAGTGTTGTTTTGCATGGAAGGTAAATCGGTTCAAATTTCTATGTCGTTTCTATTAAATAAAACAACGTCAACGGGTTTTGACTGTAATCTACCGTAATGCGTGAGATTGTTGGTTCATAAGTCGCATTAGTAACTCTTATCGTTACTACCATTAATGATTAATGAGTTAGTCCCTAATTTAATGAATATTTTGATACTTAAGATCGGTGAGATCCTTGTATAGCTATGGTTGATGGATTCCAAGTGGACGAAACTCGTTTCTCCTAGAATTTTCTTTATTTGGTAACCATGTAAATTTCAAATGGAATTCTCTTAGCATCAAAAAAGCTGGCTGGACTATTGCAACCACTGGATAAACCAGTGTGGAACTGGGAAGATAGCTCAGAGTTGTTCAACAGAAATATGTTGTCAAAAGGAGTAGACCACTAGAGTTAAATCTGGTGACCCCGTATTGTAAGAGTTTCATCAATCATTGTTACAGTAGAACACCGTCTTCGGTATATTGGATCTTTCCAAATCATCGAGCGTATTGTGCTAGTGGTGTGCTGTATAGCTTTACCTTTTGTATTGTCCAATCTACGTGATGTGTATTACGTATTCCAATTGAGGAAATACCTTTCCAATCCAAGTCATATCATAGAATGTAGAGAGAAGATGCTTCGGATGAGAACAACTCCAATTGTTAAGTAGTTGGGATGGTTCTTCGGTCAAGGAAGCTATGTGGGAATTGGAGAACGAGATGCGGACTAGATATTCGTATTTGTTCTCTTGAGGTGTGTTTGTTCAATTTTGAGGACAAAATTTTAAAAGTTGGAGTGATTGTAACATCCCTAATTTCGTTAATTTCGAATTAAGAAATTATCGAATGTTTTATTATTCAAGTAAATAATAAGATACATTTTGGATATGAGTGTGTCTCGAAATTAAGGAGTATCGTTAAATCATAGGATTAAATAGCTTTATTGATTAAATGGTGTTAATTGGATGTAAGAGTTTTGGGGTAAAAATAGGATTAGTGAGATTTGTGAGCCAAGGGCATTTAGGTCTTTCCTCCAATTAACCCTTGACCCACCAATTAATTTTGGGTCAAAGAAAAGGAATAAGAGAAAGGAAGTAAATAAAAGTCAAAGAAACAAAGAAAGGAAAGAAAGAGAAAGTGAGAACAAAGAAAAAAAAATAGAAACAGAGAGAGAAGTGAGAACCGAGAGAGAAGAGAAAGAAGAAAACGAAGGGAGAAGAGAAAGAAGGGAGAAGATCTCTCTCAATTCTTCACTAGGTAAGGGCTTTTGCATCGTTTCTCTTCCATTTTTCCTCCTCTTTCTAATGGTGTAAATTTTATCACCTAATTTCTACTCGTTTTCGTTTTACCATTGTTGAAGCTTGAAGCTCAATTGGAGAAGATGAAGCTTTGAACCTAAGGGAAGCAATATTAAGGCTTTGGAAGGCTTGGGTTGCGGATTGGGACTGATTTTGAGGAGTTGCAGTTGATGGGTTTCGATTGGAAGGCGGGTGGAGCTAAATTTGTGTTGAGTTCGCGTTTTGGAACGATTGGATTTCGAGAATTTTCGGTATTTCGTGATTTTCATCACGATAGGTGAGTTTTACTCACGTTTAGGGTTTTTGATTAATTTCTTGTGTGATTGGTTTGAAGAGTTTTCAAAATTTCGCGTTTCGTAAATTTTTGAGTCGAATACGATTTTTTCGAAAATTTTGTGTTTTGAGAATTATAACGAAACCACTATTCTAATTGATTGGATGTTGGAATGTTTGGGTCTGAATATGTGGATATATCATCTGTTTTGTGATTGAAATTGGATTGGGAACGATTGGATTCAAAACAGAGTTTAAACGGGCAAAACGAGCAAAATTGGGATTCGCATCAACAAGACGCGTGCAACTTCTTTGCACTGGTCGTGCACGACTTCATGTCACCTATTACCAAAAATTCGTTTTCTGCGCGCTCGTTCGACTTCAAACTTCTTCCAATCCTTTTCCTAACCAATTATAATTATATAAGGATGATATTGTTATGATTTGGATGTGGTTGTAAGTTGTTTGGTTTGATTTGGTTAAATTTACAAATCTCTTGAAAACCGTAAATTTTGTATAAGTGAGGAATTAACGATTTTCGAACAAATTGATGTCCTGGACTAGTTAAACAGTAAATGTATTATTTTGGGATGTCCATATTTCAGAGGAAGCTCTGCCAAATTTTGGTTAGAACTTTTGATACATATCCAAAGTGGTTTTGAATTAAGCGGTTAATGTTATGAATATTTCGAAAAACCGTAAAACCTAGAGTACGCGTGGGAACCAAATGTTTTATAACTTAAATGTTGATTGGATTGATTTCATGAATTCATTGATATTATAACCTATCATAGAATGAGTTATGGTTGTATATATGGAAAGTGAATTGAACAAAATGTTCCATTTCTTAATTTATAAATTGACTCGGGATGATTATGTTCATCTAAACCGGTCCACGTTTTACGATATATAAGAAATATCGAATTGAGGTGACGACCTCCATGCGTTTAGTACACTAGGAGAGGGAAGTCATGCGCCCTAGTCCTAGGCCCCCATGTTAAAATTATAGCTATCCGCCTTTAAGAGTTGTACACTTATTGGCTATGTTGGGGTTCACCCATGCTTCCTTATGTGTTGTTGGTGATGTACTAGAATTGATAAAACTTTTAAATGTGTATATTGTGATTTTGTCACTCGAGCTTCTTTAGGTTGTAGGTGACAAGTCAAAAGTAATTGATTATATATTGTAATTCTTTTTGAATTACTAATTATGGTTTTATAAATGGACCGAGTGATAGGTAAGGGGTCACGGTAAGACTCACTGAGACAAGTTGTCTCACCCTACAAATGTTGTTGTTTTTCAGAGAAACAGGGAAAGAAGATCCTTTATGGCACGGGTGGATGGCGTGCTCGAGAAGGATATTGAAGACGTAGTTCTTCTATTATTAGTTATGATTTTTCCCTTGTATCTTTGTATTCGATTTATAACTTGAACTTGTATTTGAGTTATGTAATCGTTTCCACTGTTGTCTTGTTTTGGGATATTGAACTTCTGACTATATTATGTTACGACTCTTTGATTTGGATTCGAGAGTTTTTGGTCAAATCAATATCTGAGACAGGAATTTTTATACTCTGATGTATGGCATTAGGTACACTTTCCTATACCGAGTTTTAGAACTCTGAAAATCATTCAAGGTGGTCTAGCTTCATTTTCCTATATCTAAACCACCTTGAATGATTTTCATTGTTGTAAAACTCGGTATAATAGAATATAAATATATCTCTCATTGTCTTATTACAAATGAATCTTTTCACTTGAACAAGATCCGTCCCAAATATATACATTCCAAGGGTGAAACTGACCACTTTTATTTCATTCCAATTGGTGTCATTTGAAAACTCAGGAACAATATTCTTGATCCAATTTATTGGAATTGATAATACCTCTTAAATTCATGTTGCTTAATGTAGTCAGATTGTGACATTAGTGGAGGAAGTTCAGTATGGTATTCTTTACCCACCCGAAGATTTTGAGAAGTTTTAGGACAACCTAGATTTCTTTGTTCTTCAATATCATCAACTCTAACGGCATACTCTTGTCAAAATTTTAAAAAGAAAACATTGTAAACAAATATACCGTTTGTAGAGAAATAGTGAAAACATAAAGTTGGACTCTCTTTTTATGTCTTTTTTTAACACTTTTTGTGGTTTGTTTTGTTCAATGTTAGACTAGACCGACCGACCGACAGGCTCGGTGTTTGAGTGGACTAAGCTAAATAAAACACATCCCAATAGACAATTGGGCCAACCCAACCTCACCCCCTTTTATATTTTGACTCATTAGAACAAACCACTTGTTCCATTTTGACTGCACTACTAATTATATGTTTATGTGTAAGTTATCTATACTTTAACGAATATAAAGAGTTAATAAATAAAAATTTCATTTAAATATAATTACATTCAATTGAAATATTATTTGAATAATGTTGAAATATAGTCATAAAATCTTACAAGCAAAACTATTTAACTCAATTTTAACTCAACGTAAAACGGTTAAATACAATACATAGTTTGTTTCAACGGTGAGTAAATGTTACCATAAAATTTTGAGACGGTTAATTCATATACTTTTTTTTTGTAAATGATAGAGGGGCTAAGCCTGAAATTCATATATTATGATTCTCGATAAATATTAGTTTTTGATTAATATTTTTATTTATTTTTGATCGTACCGTAGACCAATGAAATCTATTCTTGAGACCAGTAGGACCGGATTGCTCGGTGAACCTTACTTCCCGATTATGTGGAGCGAGGCTCATTTCTTCAGGCGGCCCAGTGACTACTTCTACACCACCAAAGATTGTAAGCGCAGTCGACCTGGAGTCTCTGCAGATGATTAAAACACTTGCGAGCCATATGCCCCCCGACCCTGAAGGCGACCTACCTTGTCGTCCTTTCACACTGCTTGTTGGTCGTGCTTTGGAGGCCAAGCTTGGTTTGTTTTCAAACTCATCTTTCTATCTTGGTTATTGATCGTTCCTTCTAACCCTTGAATCGTTCTATTTTGTAGGAAAAATGGCAGGAAAATCTTGGGCTGAACTGGAAAGGGTCTTGAAACCCTCCTCAACGCCTTCTTCTTCTCGGCCGAATCCCAAGGTGGTCGATTTGGAGGGCTCGTCTAAGATGTCGCCGACCCCCCGTAATCAAGGAAAGAAAACGGCTTCCAAAGGCCGGTCCCCTCCACACCCGGGGCCTTTCGAACCCCTAGCGGGGCAGAGTGCAGATTCTCGAGCATATCCGTGAGGTTCCTGATGGTGATATTCCTGTCGTCTCGATTGAGAACTTGGGGCTGATCGACTTCGAGCGATTCAAGAAGGAGCCCATGGAAGTCTGTGCTTCCATGTGTATGGGCGTTGGGAAAGCCATGCGAGAAATGTCAGCAACGAGCCAAAGGTATTTTAATTTTCTAGCTCGCCTTGATTTTGCCTGTCGGTCATCTTAAATAACCTTTGTTGCTTTTCTTTGCAGAGGCTCGAGCTGAAAGGGACACTGCCCTTGCCAACCTCGAGGCCGTTAAGAAGAAATTGGAGAAAGCCGTTACTTCGAAGAAGGAAGATTTGAACCAGGCCGAGGAGGACAAGGGTAAGCTGGCGAAGAGGAACAAAGAGCTCATTGCTCGGTGAAGGAATTGAAGAACCATGCGAGGCATACTGGGGAGAAAGCGAAGGCCGATCACGGAGAGCAGAGAAGGCTAAAGCGGAGGATAGAGTGAAGGAGGTGGTGGTGGCTAAGGATCGGTGATCTACCAATTCCAAAATGCTCGACCCGGTGCGCGTCTTTGGTCGGCGACACGAGCATCAGCTTTGTGATCGAATCTTTGGCTTTGAGCAACTGCGTGGAAAGGCAGCGAGCTCGTCTTTGCTGAGGAGAGCGGACAAGCAAGGTAACATCATTCGGCGCTTTTCGGTCTGTTTTGAAGCACTTTGCAGCGGTGTATCTCTTGTAACCTTTTGGCTAGCCAACCGGGCATAACAATATTCTTTACTGCGCTTTGGCGGTTTAGGCGCTCGGTTTCGGCCAGGGCATCTCATTTGTAATGAAACGACTTTTCACTTTGCTTATTTTACTTGTGATTTACTTGCTTTATTCGTTCGCATTTTTCTAAGTTTCGACCTTTAGGCCGATCGGGGGCGCAGGAGCCTTGCGAAGGCTCGTTTTGAGTTGTCGTCGATCAATTCGTGCTTTTGAAAGCATTAGTTCGTTAGTTTTAGAACTCATGAAAATCATTCAAGGTGGTCTAGCTTCATTTTCCTATATCTAAACCACCTTGAATGATTTTCATTGTTGTAAAACTTGGTATAATAGAATATAAATATATCTCTCATTGTCTTATTACAAATGAATCTTTTCACTTGAACAAGATCCGTCCCAAATATATACATTCCAAGGGTGAAACTGTCCACTTTTATTTCATTCCAATTGGTGGTATTTGAAAACTCAGGAACAATATTCTTGATCCAATTTATTGGAATTGATAATACCACTTTAAATTCATGTTGCTTAATGTAGTCAGATTGTGACATTAGTCGAGGAAGTTTAGTATGGTATTCTTCACCCACCCGAAGATTTTGATAAGTTTTAGGACAACCTAGATTTCTTTGTTCTTCAATATCATCAACTCTAACTCCATACTCTTGTCAAAATATTAAAAAGTAAACATTGTAAACAAATATACCGTTTGTAGAGAAATAGTGAAAACATAAAGTTGGACTTTTTTATGTCTTTTTTTTAACACTTTTTGTGGTTTGTTTTGTTCAATGTTAGACTAGACTGACCGACCGACAAACTCGGTGTTTGAGTGGACTAAGCTACATAAAACACATCCCAATAGACCATTGGGCCAACCCAACCTCACCTCCTTTTATATTTTGACTCATTAGAACAAACCACGTGTTCCATTTTGACTGCACTATACTAATTATATGTTTATGTGTAAGTTATCTATACTTTAACGAATATAAAGAGTTAATAAATAAAAATTTCATTTAAATATGATTACATTCAATTGAAAAACTATTTGAATAATGTTGAAATATAGTCATAAAATCTTACAAGCAAAACTATTTAACTCAATTTTAACTCAACGTAAAAAGGTTAAATACAATACATAGTTTGTTTCAACGGTGAGTAAATGTTACCATAAAATTTTGAGACGGTTAATTCATACTTTTTTTTTGTAAATGATAGAGGGGCTAAGCCTGAAATTCATATATTATGATTCTCGATAAATATTAGTTTTTGATTAATATTTTTATTTATTTTAATATTACAATTATATTAATATCAATAAATAAATATGTTTGAGTCTGTGGCAGTTTAAGTACGAGGATACAGTAATGAAAGCAAAATTTTGTATTATTTCCATTTTATGATTTTATGGTTACTCTCATGTAGTTGCTTACTAAGTTTAAAAAAATGAAAAAGTAATTGTCATTTTTGATTGTATGAAGCCATGATTGATGAAGGTAGTTGATAGATTACGAAAAGATGAATCTACAAACAAACTCAAACATACAAGTTAATAGCATAAAACAAACAAAATGCCTACAAATTTGACAAAGTATTAGTCAGGAATACCTATGCTTCCAGATCTGTAGCTTTGAGGGCCTAGTCATTAGTTGAATCTGCAATCAATCTAAGTTGTTGCATCGATCTAAATCAAACAAACACATCAATAAGACAGAAATAAAAAGCGCAGTACAAAGACGATGAACACCAATAACGCCGCACTCGCACGGCGAAAAAAACAAAATAAAAGCTAGATATGTGTAGTAAACAACTTATTTTGATAAAAAGAAAACAAAAAGTGATGATATAGAGGGTGATTCCGGGCCAAAAGATGACCCAAAATCACCCTCTTGTGGGTGAGCTTGAAAGAAGAGAGGAGTAGAACGAAATGTTGGGTTACATGACTAGGATTTGGGGAGAACTGTATTTTCATAGGAATCTTAACTATTTTTATAGGGGTGTGTGTAGTAAATGATCTTGAATTTAGCATTAAATTCTATATTGAATACTATTAAATGCTTTTTGACCAAATACTATTAAATATCATATTTAGCAAGATTTGGTCAAACATATAGTATTTAATAGTATTAAATGCTTTTGGTCAAAAAAATAGTATTAAATGCTATATATTTAATATTATTAAATATACATATAGTAGACATAAATATACTATTTATTTCTTTTGTCCAAAAGAATTAAATATACTATTAAATGATATATTTTAAAACTTTTATATGTATATTTTATACGATTAAATGCTATTATATGTTTTTAAAGGCACAAGTGATAAATATTTGGATCTCTTAATCACTTTATTATGGGTTCTATACCGCAATGTGTGTGGAAAAATAATTCTCGAGGGAGGTCAATCGTTGTCGTGGATGATACATTGGTTTACCAACAAAAGAATGATTAGTATATAATTAGCGTTTTAGATGTTAGAGAGGAGGGGGGCAGGTTCGAACACTATACACCTACGTTTTTACCAATAATCCCTTTCAGTCAACCATGAATGCAGTTCACTAATAAAATGGGAATGATACGAAATTTTCCTTTCATTTCTCTATCCTCGTACTAAACCTGCCACAGACTCATACATATTTATTTATATGTATAAACATAATTGTAATATTAAAAGAAATATAAAAATTAATCAAAAACTAATATTTATCGAGAATCATAATAGTGATTTTTCGGCGTAGTCCCTCTATCAATTAAAAAAAATGTGTATGAATTAGCTATCTCAAAATTTAATGGTAACATTTACGCACTACTTACCCAAAATATGTATTGTATTAAACCTTTTTATGTTGAGTTAAAATTGAGTTAAGTAGTTTTGCTTGTAAGATTTTGCAGCTAAATTTCAACAATCTTCAAAATGTTTTTCAATTAATGTACTTATATTTAAATGAAATTTTTTATTTATGAACTCTTTATATTCCTTAAGTGTAGATAACTGACGCATACACATATAATTAGTAGTCTTTGAAAAAAAATGGAACACGTGGTTTGTTCTATTGAGTCAAAACATAAAAGGGTGAAGTTAGGTCGTTCGATCGTCTATTGGAATATGTTTTTGTAGCTTAGTCCACTCAAACATCGAGTCAGCCGGCCAAGTCGGTCAGATCTAACATTGAACAAAATAAACCACAAAAAGTGTTAAAAAGACATAAAAAAAGAGTCCAACAGCGTTTTCACAATTTCTCTACAAACGGTATTTTTGTTTACATTGTTTTCTTTTAAAATTTGACAGAGTATCTTTGTTCAAGTTGATGATATTGAAGAACAAAGAAATCTAGGTTGTCCTAAAGCTTATCAAAATTCTCGGGTGGGTGAAGAATACGGTGAACTTCCACCACTAATGTCTAATCGACTACATTAAGCAACATGAATTTAAAGTGGGATTATCAAATCAAATAAATTGGATCAAGAATCTTGTTCCGAGTTTTCAAATAGCACCAATTGGAATGAAATAGAAGTGGGCAGTTTCACCCTTGGATTGTATATATTTGGGAAGAATCTTGTTCAAGTGAAAAGATTCATTGGTAATAAGACAAAGAGAAATATCTTGATATTCTATTATACCGAAGTTTTAGAACTCGAAAATCATTCAAGGTGGTCTAGCTTCATTTTCCTATATCTAAACCACCTTGAATGATTTTCATTGTTGTAAAACTCGGTATAATAGAATATAAATATATCTCTCATTGTCTTATTACAAATGAATCTTTTCACTTGAACAAGATCCGTCCCAAATATATACATTCCAAGGGTGAAACTGTCCACTTTTATTTCATTCCAATTGGTGTCATTTGAAAACTCAGGAACAATATTCTTGATCCAATTTATTGGAATTGATAATACCACTTTAAATTCATGTTGCTTAATGTAGTCAGATTGTGACATTAGTGGAGGAAGTTTAGTATGGTATTCTTCACCCACCCGAAGATTTTGATAAGTTTTAGGACAACCTAGATTTCTTTGTTCTTCAATATCATCAACTCTAACTCCATACTCTTGTCAAAATTTTAAAAAGAAAACATTGTAAACAAATATACCATTTGTAGAGAAATAGTGAAAACATAAAGTTGGACTCTCTTTTTATGTCTTTTTTTTAACACTTTTTGTGGTTTGTTTTGTTCAATGTTAGACTAGACCGACCGACCCAAATGCACTCGGTGTTTGAGTGGACTAAGCTACATAAAACACATCCCAATAGACCATTGGGCCAACCCAACCTCACCTCCTTTTATATTTTGACTCATTAGAACAAACCACGTGTTCCATTTTGACTGCACTATACTAATTATATGTCTATGTGTAAGTTATCTATACTTTAACGAATATAAAGAGTTAATAAATAAAAATTTCATTTAAATATGATTACATTCAATTGAAAAACTATTTGAATAATGTTGAAATATAGTCATAAAATCTTACAAGCAAAACTATTTAACTCAATTTTAACTCAACGTAAAAAGGTTAAATACAATACATAGTTTGTTTCAACGGTGAGTAAATGTTACCATAAAATTTTGAGACGGTTAATTCATATACTTTTTTTTTTGTAAATGATAGAGGGGCTAAGCCTGAAATTCATATATTATGATTCTCGATAAATATTAGTTTTTGATTAATATTTTTATTTATTTTAATATTACAATTATATTTATATCAATAAATAAATATGTTTGAGTCTGTGGCAGTTTAAGTACGAGGATACAGTAATGAAAGCAAAATTTTGTATTATTTCCATTTTATGATTTTATGGTTACTCTACGTAGTTGCTTACTAAGTTTAAAAAAATGAAAAAGTAATTGTCATTTTTTGATTGTATGAAGCCATGATTGATGAAGGTAGTTGATAGATTACGAAAAACATGAATCTACAAACAAACTCAAACATACAAGTTAATAGCATAAAACAGCAAAATGCCTACAAATTTGACAAAGTATTAGTCACCGGAATACCTATGCTTCCAGATCTGTAGCTTTGAGGGCCTAGTCATTGGTTGAATCTGCAATCAATCTAAGTTGTTCTGTCGATCTAAATCGAACAAACACATCAATAAGACAGGAAATAAAAAACGCCGTACAAAGACGATGAACACCAATAACGCCGCACTCAGACGACGAAAAAAACAAAATAAAAGCTAGATATGTGTAGTAAACAACTTATTTTGATAAAAAGAAAACAAAAAGTGATGATATAGAGGGGTGATTCCAGGCCAAAAGATGACCCAAAATCACCTTCTTGTGGGTGAGCTTGAAAGAAGAGAGGAGTAGAACGAAATGTTGGGTTACACGACTAGGATTTGGGAGAACTGTATTTTTCATAGGAATCTTAACTATTTTTTATAGGGGTGTGTGTAGTAAATGATCTTGAATTTAGCATTAAATTCTATATTGAATACTATTAAATGCTTTTTTTGACCAAATACTATTAAATATCATATTTAGCAGTATTTGGTCAAACATATAGTATTTAATAGTATTAAATTCTTTTGGTCAAAAAAAATAGTATTAAATGCTATATATTTAATATTAATAAATATACATATAGTAGACATAAATATACTATTTATTTCTTTTGTCCAAAAGAATTAAATATACTATTAAATGATATATTTAAAACTTTTATATGTATATTTTATACGATTAAATGCTATTATATGTTTTTAAAGGCACAAGTGATAAATATTTGGATCTCTTAATCACTTTATTATGGGTTCTATACCTGGCAATGTGTGTGGAAAAATAATTACTGAGGGAGGTCAACTGTTGTCGTGGATGATACATTGGTTTACCAACAAAAGAATGATTAGTATATAATTAGCGTTTTAGATGTTAGAGAGGAGGGGGAGCAGGGTTCGAACACTATACACCTACGTTTTTACCAATAATCCCTTTCAGTCAACCATGAATGCAGTTCACTAATAAAATGGGAATGATACGAAATTTTGCTTTCATTTCTCTATCCTCGTACTAAACCTGCCACAGACTCATACATATTTATTTATATGTATAAACATAATTGTAATATTAAAAGAAATATAAAAATTAATCAAAAACTAATATTTATCGAGAATCATAATAGTGATTTTTCGGCGTAGTCCCTCTATCAATTATAAAAAATGTGTATGAATTAGCTATCTCAAAATTTAATGGTAACATTTACTCACTACTTACACAAAATATGTATTGTATTAAACCTTTTTATGTTGAGTTAAAATTGAGTTAAGTAGTTTTGCTTGTAAGATTTTGCAGCTAAATTTCAACAATCTTCAAAATGTTTTTCAATTAATGTACTTATATTTCAATGAAATTTTTTATTTATGAACTCTTTATATTCCTTAAGTGTAGATAACTGAAGCATACACATATAATTAGTAGTGCTGTAAAAATGGAACACGTGGTTTGTTCTATTGAGTCAAAACATAAAAGGGGGTGAAGTTAGGTCGTTCGATCTATCTATTGGAATATGTTTTTTGTAGCTTAGTCCACTCAAACATCGAGTCAGCCGACCGGTCGGTCCAGTCTAACATTGAACAAAATAAACCACAAAAAGTGTTAAAAAAGACATAAAAAAAAGAGTCCAACTTGACGTTTTCACAATTTCTCTACAAACGGTATTTTTGTTTACATTGTTTTCTTTTTTAAAATTTGACAGGAGTATGCTGTTCAAGTTGATGATATTGAAGAACAAAGAAATCTAGGTTGTCCTAAAGCTTATCAAAATTCTCGGGTGGGTGAAGAATACCAGACTGAACTTCCACCACTAATGTCACAATCTGACTACATTAAGCAACATGAATTTAAAGTGGGATTATCAAATCAAATAAATTGGATCAAGAATCTTGTTCCCGAGTTTTCAAATAACACCAATTGGAATGAAATAGAAGTGGACAGTTTCACCCTTGGATTGTATATATTTGGGAAGAATCTTGTTCAAGTGAAAAGATTCATTGGTAATAAGACAAAGAGAAATATCTTGATATTCTATTATACCGAGTTTTAGAACTCTGAAAATCATTCAAGGTGGTCTAGCTTCATTTTCCTATATCTAAACCACCTTGAATGATTTTCATTGTTGTAAAACTTGGTATAATAGAATATAAATATATCTCTCATTGTCTTATTACAAATGAATCTTTTAACTTGAACAAGATCCGTCCCAAATATATACATTCCAAGGGTGAAACTATCCACTTTTATTTCATTCCAATTGGTGTCATTTGAAAACTCAGGAACAATATTCTTGATCCAATTTATTGGAATTGATAATACCACTTTAAATTCATGTTGCTTAATGTAGTCAGATTGTGACATTAGTGGAGGAAGTTTAGTATGGTATTCTTCACCCACCCGAAGATTTTGATAAGTTTTAGGACAACCTAGATTTCTTTGTTCTTCAATATCATCAACTCTAACTCCATACTCTTGTCAAAATTTTAAAAAGAAAACATTGTAAACAAATATACCATTTGTAGAGAAATAGTGAAAACATAAAGTTGGACTCTCTTTTTATGTCTTTTTTTTAACACTTTTTGTGGTTTGTTTTGTTCAATGTTAGACTAGACCGACCGACCGACAGACTCAGTGTCTGAGTGGACTAATCTACATAAAACACATCCCAATAGACCATTGGGCCAACCCAACCTCACCTCCTTTTATATTTTGACTCAATAGAACAAACCATGTGTTCCATTTTGACTGCACTACTAATTATATGTTTATGTGTAAGTTATCTATACTTTAACGAATATAAAGAGTTAATAAATAAAAATTTCATTTAAATATAATTACATTCAATTGAAAAACTATTTGAATAATGTTGAAATATAGTCATAAAATCTTACAAGCAAAACTATTTAACTCAATTTTAACTCAACGTAAAAAGGTTAAATACAATACATAGTTTGTTTCAACGGTGAGTAAATGTTACCATAAAATTTTGAGACGGTTAATTCATATACTTTTTTTTGTAAATGATAGAGGGGCTAAGCCTGAAATTCATATATTATGATTCTCGATAAATATTAGTTTTTGATTGATATTTTTATTTATTTTAATATTAAAATTATATTTATATCAATAAATAAATATGTTTGAGTCTGTGGCAGGTTAAGTACGAGGATACAGTAATGAAAGCAAAATTTTGTATTATTTCCATTTTATGATTTTATGGTTACTCTACGTAGTTGCTTACTGATTTAAAAAAATGAAAAAGTAATTGTCATTTTTGATTGTATGAAGCCATGATTGATGAAGGTAGTTGATAGATTACGAAAAACATGAATCTACAAACAAACTCAAACATACAAGTTAATAGCATAAAACAACAAAATGCCTAAAAATTTGACAAAGTATTAGTCAGGAATACCTATGCTTCCAGATCTCAGAGCTTTGAGGGCCTAGTCATTGGTTGAATCTCGCAATCAATCTAAGTTGTTCTGTCGATCTAAATCGAACAAACACATCAATAAGACAGAAATAAAAACGCGCATACAAAGACGATGAACACCAATAACGCCGCAGACTCATTTACTAAAAAAACAAAATAAAAGCTAGATATGTGTAGTAAACAACTTATTTTAATAAAAAGAAAACAAAAAGTGATGATATAGAGGGGTGATTCCAGGCCAAAAGATGACCCAAAATCACCCTCTTGTGGGTGAGCTTGAAAGAAGAGAGGAGTAGAACGAAATGTTGGGTTACACGACTAGGATTTGGGAGAACTGTATTTTTCATAGGAATCTTAACTATTTTTTATAGGGGTGTGTGTAGTAAATGATCTTGAATTTAGCATTAAATTCTATATTGAATACTATTAAAATTTTTTGACCAAATACTATTAAATATCATATTTAGCAAAAGTATTTGGTCAAACATATAGTATTTAATAGTATTAAATGCTTTTGGTCAAAAAAAATAGTATTAAATGCTATATATTTAATATTATTAAATATACATATAGTAGACATAAATATACTATTTATTTCTTTTGTCCAAAAGAATTAAATATACTATTAAATGATATATTTAAAACTTTTATATGTATATTTTATACGATTAAATGCTATTATATGTTTTTAAAGGCACAAGTGATAAATATTTAGATCTCTTAATCACTTTATTATGGGTTCTATACCTGCAATGTGTGTGGAAAAATAATTACTGAGGGAGGTCAACTGTTGTCGTGGATGATACATTGGTTTACCTACAAAAGAATGATTAGTATATAATTAGCGTTTTAGATGTTAGAGAGGAGGGGGAGCAGGGTTCGAACACTATACACCTACGTTTTTACCAATAATCCCTTTGATCAACCATGAATGCAAGTTCACTAATAAAATGGGAATGATACGAAATTTTGCTTTCATTTCTCTATCCTCGTACTAAACCTGCCACAGACTCATACATATTTATTTATATGTATAAACATAATTGTAATATTAAAAGAAATATAAAAATTAATCAAAAACTAATATTTATCGAGAATCATAATAGTGATTTTTCGGCGTAGTCCCTCTATCAATTATAAAAAATGTGTATGAATTAGCTATTTCAAAATTTAATGGTAACATTTACTCACTACTGACACAAAATATGTATTGTATTAAACCTTTTTATGTTGAGTTAAAATTGAGTTAAGTAGTTTTGCTTGTAAGATTTTGCAGCTAAATTTCAACAATCTTCAAAAAGTTTTTCAATTAATGTACTTATATTTCAATGAATTTTTTTATTTATGAACTCTTTATATTCCTTAAGTGTAGATAACTGACGCATACACATATAATTAGTAGTGCTGTAAAAATGGAACACGTGGTTTGTTCTATTGAGTCAAAACATAAAAGGGGGTGAAGTTAGGTCGGCCCGACTATCTATTGGAATATGTTTTTTGTAGCTTAGTCCACTCAAACATCGAAAGTCACCGACCAAGTCGGTCGGTCGATCTAACATTGAACAAAATAAACCACAAAAAGTGTTAAAAAGACACAAAAAAAGAGTCCAACAGCGTTTTCACAATTTCTCTACAAACGGTATTTTTGTTTACAATGTTTTCTTTTTAAAAATTTGACAGGAGTATGCTGTTCAAGTTGATGATATTGAAGAACAAAGAAATCTAGGGTGTCCTAAAGCTTATCAAAATTCTCGGGTGGGTGAAGAATACGCATGAACTTCCACCACTAATGTCACAACCGACTACATTAAGCAACATGAATTTAAAGTGGGATTATCAAATCAAATAAATTGGATCAAGAATCTTGTTCCTCGAGTTTTCAAATAACACCAATTAGAATGAAATAGAAGTGGGCAGTTTCACCCTTGGATTGTATATATTTGGGAAGAATCTTGTTCAAGTGAAAAGATTCATTGGTAATAAGACAAAGAGAAATATCTTGATATTCTATTATACCGAAGTTTTAGAACTGAAAATCATTCAAGGTGGTCTAGCTTCATTTTCCTATATCTAAACCACCTTGAATGATTTTCATTGTTGTAAAACTCGGTATAATAGAATATAAATATATCTCTCATTGTCTTATTACAAATGAATCTTTTCACTTGAACAAGATCCGTCCCAAATATATACATTCCAAGGGTGAAACTGTCCACTTTTATTTCATTCCAATTGGTGTCATTTGAAAACTCAGGAACAATATTATTGATCCAATTTATTGGAATTGATAATACCACTTTAAATTCATGTTGCTTAATGTAGTCAGATTGTGACATTAGTGGAGGAAGTTTAGTATGGTATTCTTCACCCACCCGAAGATTTTGATAAGTTTTAGGACAACCTAGATTTCTTTGTTCTTCAATATCATCAACTCTAACTCCATACTCTTGTCAAAATTTTAAAAAGAAAAATTGTAAACAAATATACCGTTTGTAGAGAAATAGTGAAAACATAAAGTTGGACTCTCTTTTTATGTCTTTTTTTTAACACTTTTTGTGGTTTGTTTTGTTCAATGTTAGACTAGACCGACCGACCGATAGACTCGGTGTTTGAGTGGACTAAGCTACATAAAACACATCCCAATGGACCATTGGGCCAACCCAACCTCACCTCCTTTTATATTTTGACTCATTAGAACAAACCACGTGTTCCATTTTGACTGCACTACTAATTATATGTTTATGTGTAAGTTATCTATACTTTAACGAATATAAAGAGTTAATAAATAAAAATTTCATTTAAATATAATTAAATTCAATTGAAAAACTATTTGAATAATGTTGAAATATAGTCATAAAATCTTACAAGCAAAACTATTTAACTCAATTTTAACTCAACGTAAAAAGGTTAAATAAAATACATAGTTTGTTTCAACGGTGAGTAAATGTTACCATAAAATTTTGAGACGGTTAATTCATATACTTTTTTTTGTAAATGATAGAGGGGCTAAGCCTGAAATTCATATATTATGATTCTCGATAAATATTAGTTTTTGATTGATATTTTTATTTATTTTAATATTAAAATTATATTTATATCAATAAATAAATATGTTTGAGTCTGTGGCAGGTTAAGTACGAGGATACAGTAATGAAAGCAAAATTTTGTATTATTTCCATTTTATGATTTTATGGTTACTCTACGTAGTTGCTTACTCAGTTTAAAAAAAATGAAAAAGTAATTGTCATTTTTTGATTGTATGAAGCCATGATTGATGAAGGTAGTTGATAGATTACGAAAAACATGAATCTACAAACAAACTCAAACATACAAGTTAATAGCATAAAACAGCAAAATGCCTAAAAATTTGACAAAGTATTAGTCACCGGAATACCTATGCTTCCAGATCTGTAGCTTTGAGGGCCTAGTCATTGGTTGAATCTGCAATCAATCTAAGTTGTTCTGTCGATCTAAATCGAACAAACACATCAATAAGACAGGAAATAAAAAACGCCGTACAAAGACGATGAACACCAATAACGCCGCACTCAGACGACGAAAAAAACAAAATAAAAGCTAGATATGTGTAGTAAACAACTTATTTTAATAAAAAGAAAACAAAAAGTGATGATATAGAGGGGTGATTCCAGGCCAAAAGATGACCCAAAATCACCCTCTTGTGGGTGAGCTTGAAAGAAGAGAGGAGTAGAACGAAATGTTGGGTTACACGACTAGGATTTGGGAGAACTGTATTTTTCATAGGAATCTTAACTATTTTTTATAGGGGTGTGTGTAGTAAATGATCTTGAATTTAGCATTAAATTCTATATTGAATACTATTAAATGCTTTTTTTGACCAAATACTATTAAATATCATATTTAGCAGTATTTGGTCAAACATATAGTATTTAATAGTATTAAATGCTTTTGGTCAAAAAAAATAGTATTAAATGCTATATATTTAATATTATTAAATATACATATAGTAGACATAAATATACTATTTATTTCTTTTGTCCAAAAGAATTAAATATACTATTAAATGATATATTTAAAACTTTTATATGTATATTTTATACGATTAAATGCTATTATATGTTTTTAAAGGCACAAGTGATAAATATTTAGATCTCTTAATCACTTTATTATGGGTTCTATACCGCAATGTGTGTGGAAAAATAATTCGAGGAGGTCAATGTTGTCGTGGATGATACATTGGTTTACCTACAAAAGAATGATTAGTATATAATTAGCGTTTTAGATGTTAGAGAGGAGGGGGAGCAGGGGTTCGAACACTATACACCTACGTTTTTACCAATAATCCCTTCAGTCAACCATGAATGCAGTTCACTAATAAAATGGGAATGATACGAAATTTTGCTTTCATTTCTCTATCCTCGTACTAAACCTGCCACAGACTAATACATATTTATTTATATGTATAAACATAATTGTAATATTAAAAGAAATATAAAAATTAATCAAAAACTAATATTTATCGAGAATCATAATAGTGATTTTTCGGCGTAGTTCCTCTATCAATTATAAAAAATGTGTATGAATTAGCTATCTCAAAATTTAATGGTAACATTTACTCACTACTTTCACAAAATATGTATTGTATTAAACCTTTTTATGTTGAGTTAAAATTGAGTTAAGTAGTTTTGCTTGTAAGATTTTGCAGCTAAATTTCAACAATCTTCAAAATGTTTTTCAATTAATGTACTTATATTTCAATGAAATTTTTTATTTATGAACTCTTTATATTCCTTAAGTGTAGATAACTGACGCATACACATATAATTAGTAGTGCTGTAAAAATGGAACACGTGGTTTGTTCTATTGAGTCAAAACATAAAAGGGGGTGAAGTTAGGTCGGCCCGACTATCTATTGGAATATGTTTTTTGTAGCTTAGTCCACTCAAACATCGAGTCAGCCGACCGGTCGGTCCAGTCTAACATTGAACAAAATAAACCACAAAAAGTGTTAAAAAAGACATAAAAAAAAGAGTCCAACTTGACGTTTTCATTTATTTCTCTACAACGGTATTTTTGTTTACAATGTTTTTTTTAAAAATTTGACAGAGTATCTTTGTTCAAGTTGATGATATTGAAGAACAAAGAAATCTAGGGTGTCCTAAAGCTTATCAAAATTCTCGGGTGGGTGAAGAATACCAGACTGAACTTCCACCACTAATGTCACAATCTGACTACATTAAGCAACATGAATTTAAAGTGGGATTATCAAATCAAATAAATTGGATCAAGAATCTTGTTCCGAGTTTTCAAATAACACCAATTAGAATGAAATAGAAGTGACAGTTTCACCTTGGATTGTATATATTTGGGAAGAATCTTGTTCAAGTGAAAAGATTCATTGGTAATAAGACAAAGAGAAATATCTTGATATTCTATTATACCGAAGTTTTAGAACTCGAAAATCATTCAAGGTGGTCTAGCTTCATTTTCCTATATCTAAACCACCTTGAATGATTTTCATTGTTGTAAAACTCGGTATAATAGAATATAAATATATCTCTCATTGTCTTATTACAAATGAATCTTTTCACTTGAACAAGATCCGTCCCAAATATATACATTCCAATGTTGAAACTGTCCACTTTTATTTCATTCCAATTGGTGTCATTTGAAAACTCAGGAGCAATATTCTTGATCCAATTTATTGGAATTGATAATACCACTTTAAATTCATGTTGCTTAATGTAGTCAGATTGTGACATTAGTGGAGGAAGTTTAGTATGGTATTCTTCACCCACCCGAAGATTTTGATAAGTTTTAGGACAACCTAGATTTCTTTGTTCTTCAATATCATCAACTCTAACTCCATACTCTTGTCAAAATTTTAAAAAGAAAACATTGTAAACAAATATACCGTTTGTAGAGAAATAGTGAAAACATAAAGTTGGACTCTCTTTTTATGTCTTTTTTTTAACACTTTTTGTGGTTTGTTTTGTTCAATGTTAGACTAGACCGACCGACCGACAGACTCGGTGTTTGAGTGGACTAAGCTACATAAAACACATCCCAATAGACCATTGGGCCAACCCAACCTCACCTCTTTTTATATTTTGAATCATTAGAACAAACCACGTGTTCCATTTTGACTGCACTACTAATTATATGTTTATGTGTAAGTTATCTATACTTTAACGAATATAAAGAGTTAATAAATAAAAATTTCACTTAAATATAATTACATTCAATTGAAAAACTATTTGAATAATGTTGAAATATAGTCATAAAATCTTACAAGCAAAACTATTTAACTCAATTTTAACTCAACGTAAAAAGGTTAAATACAATACATAGTTTGTTTCAACGGTGACTAAATGTTACCATAAAATTTTGAGACGGTTAATTCATATACTTTTTTTTTGTAAATGATAGAGGGGCTAAGCCTGAAATTCATATATTATGATTCTCGATAAATATTAGTTTTTGATTAATATTTTTATTTATTTTAATATTACAATTATATTTATATCAATAAATAAATATGTTTGAGTCTGTGGCAGTTTAAGTACGAGGTTACAGTAATGAAAGCAAAATTTTGTATTATTTCCATTTTATGATTTTATGGTTACTCTACGTAGTTGCTTACTAAGTTTAAAAAATGAAAAAGTAATTGTCATTTTTTGATTGTATGAAGCCATGATTGATGAAGGTAGTTGATAGATTACGAAAAAGATGAATCTACAAACAAACTCAAACATACAAGTTAATAGCATAAACAGCAAAATGCCTACAAATTTGACAAAGTATTAGTCACCGGAATACCTATGCTTCCGGATCTCGTAGCTTTGTGGGCCTAGTCATTGGTTGAATCTGCAATCAATCTAAGTTGTTCTGTCGATCGAAATCAAACAAACACATCAATAAGACAGGAAATAAAAAACGCCGTATAAAGACGATGAACACCAATAACGCCGCACTCATACGACGAAAAAAAAACAAAATAAAAGCTAGATATGTGTAGTAAACAACTTATTTTGATAAAAAGAAAACAAAAAGTGATGATATAGAGGGGTGATTCCAGGCCAAAAGATGACCCAAAATCACCCTCTTGTGGGTGAGCTAGAAAGAAGAGAGGAGTAGAACAAAATGTTCGGTTACACGACTAGGATTTGGGAGAACTGTATTTTTCATAGGAATCTTAACTATTTTTTATAGGGGTGTGTGTAGTAAATGATCTTGAATTTAGCATTAAATTCTATATTGAATACTATTAAATGCTTTTTTTGACCAAATACTATTAAATATCATATTTAGCAGTATTTGGTCAAACATATAGTATTTAATAGTATTAAATGCTTTTGGTCAAAAAAAATAGTATTAAATGCTATATATTTAATATTATTAAATATACATATAGTAGACATAAATATACTATTTATTTCTTTTGTCCAAAAGAATTAAATATACTATTAAATGATATATTTAAAACTTTTATATGTATATTTTATACGATTAAATGCTATTATATGTTTTTAAAGGCACAAGTGATAAATATTTAGATCTCTTAATCACTTTATTATGGGTTCTATACCTGCAATGTGTGTGGAAAAATAATTATCGAGGAGGTCAAATTTGTTGTCGTGGATGATACATTGGTTTACCTACAAAAGAATGATTAGTATATAATTAGCGTTTTAGATGTTAGAGAGGAGGGGGAGCAGGGTTCGAACACTATACACCTACGTTTTTACCAATAATCCCTTTCAGTCAACCATGAATGCAGTTCACTAATAAAATGGGAATGATACGAAATTTTGCTTTCATTTCTCTATCCTCGTACTAAACCTGCCACAGACTCATACATATTTATTTATATGTATAAACATAATTGTAATATTAAAAGAAATATAAAAATTAATCAAAAACTAATATTTATCGAGAATCATAATAGTGATTTTTCGGCGTAGTTCCTCTATCAATTATAAAAAATGTGTATGAATTAGCTATCTCAAAATTTAATGGTAACATTTACTCACTACTGACACAAAATATGTATTGTATTAAACCTTTTTATGTTGAGTTAAAATTGAGTTAAGTAGTTTTGCTTGTAAGATTTTGCAGCTAAATTTCAACAATCTTCAAAAAGTTTTTCAATTAATGTACTTATATTTCAATGAATTTTTTTATTTATGAACTCTTTATATTCCTTAAGTGTAGATAACTGACGCATACACATATAATTAGTAGTGCTGTAAAAATGGAACACGTGGTTTGTTCTATTGAGTCAAAACATAAAAGGGGTGAAGTTAGGTCGGCTTCGATCGTCTATTGGAATATGTTTTTTGTAGCTTAGTCCACTCAAACATCGAGTCAGCCGACCGGTCGGTCCAGTCTAACATTGAACAAAATAAACCACAAAAAGTGTTAAAAAAGACATAAAAAAAAGAGTCCAACTTGACGTTTTCACAATTTCTCTACAAACGGTATTTTTGTTTACAATGTTTTCTTTTTAAAAATTTGACAGGAGTATGCTGTTCAAGTTGATGATATTGAAGAACAAAGAAATCTAGGGTGTCCTAAAGCTTATCAAAATTCTCGGGTGGGTGAAGAATACCAGACTGAACTTCCACCACTAATGTCACAATCTGACTACATTAAGCAACATGAATTTAAAGTGGGATTATCAAATCAAATAAATTGGATCAAGAATCTTGTTCCCGAGTTTTCAAATAACACCAATTAGAATGAAATAGAAGTGGACAGTTTCACCCTTGGATTGTATATATTTGGGAAGAATCTTGTTCAAGTGAAAAGATTCATTGGTAATAAGACAAAGAGAAATATCTTGATATTCTATTATACCGAGTTTTAGAACTCTGAAAATCATTCAAGGTGGTCTAGCTTCATTTTCCTATATCTAAACCACCTTGAATGATTTTCATTGTTGTAAAACTCGGTATAATAGAATATAAATATATCTCTCATTGTCTTATTACAAATGAATCTTTTCACTTGAACAAGATCCGTCCCAAATATATACATTTCAATGTTGAAACTGTCCACTTTTATTTCATTCCAATTGGTGTCATTTGAAAACTCAGGAGCAATATTCTTGATCCAATTTATTGGAATTGATAATACCACTTTAAATTCATGTTGCTTAATGTAGTCAGATTGTGACATTAGTGGAGGAAGTTTAGTATGGTATTCTTCACCCACCTGAAGATTTTGATAAGTTTTAGGACAACCTAGATTTCTTTGTTCTTCAATATCATCAACTCTAACTCCATACTCTTGTCAAAATTTTAAAAAGAAAACATTGTAAACAAATATACCGTTTGTAGAGAAATAGTGAAAACATAAAGTTGGACTCTCTTTTTATGTCTTTTTTTTAACACTTTTTGTGGTTTGTTTTGTTCAATGTTAGACTAGACTAGATCGACCGACCGACAGACTCGGTGTTTGAGTGGACTAAGCTACATAAAACACATCCCAATAGACCATTGGGCCAACCCAACCTCACCTCCTTTTATATTTTGACTCATTAGAACAAACCACGTGTTCCATTTTGACTGCACTACTAATTATATGTTTATATGTAAGTTATCAATACTTTAACGAATATAAAGAGTTAATAAATAAAAATTTCATTTAAATATAATTACATTCAATTGAAAAACTATTTGAATAATGTTGAAATATAGTCATAAAATCTTACAAGCAAAACTATTTAACTCAATTTTAACTCAACGTAAAAAGGTTAAATACAATAAATAGTTTGTTTCAACGGTGACTAAATGTTACCATAAAATTTTGAGACGGTTAATTCATATACTTTTTTTTTTGTAAATGATAGAGGGGCTAAGCCTGAAATTCATATATTATGATTCTCGATAAATATTAGTTTTTGATTAATATTTTTATTTATTTTAATATTACAATTATATTTATATCAATAAATAAATATGTTTGAGTCTGTGGCAGTTTAAGTACGAGGATACAGTAATGAAAGCAAAATTTTGTATTATTTCCATTTTATGATTTTATGGTTACTCTACGTAGTTGCTTACTAAGTTTAAAAAAATGAAAAAGTAATTGTCATTTTTTGATTGTATGAAGCCATGATTGATGAAGGTAGTTGATAGATTACGAAAAAGATGAATCTACAAACAAACTCAAACATACAAGTTAATAGCATAAACAGCAAAATGCCTACAAATTTGACAAAGTATTAGTCACCGGAATACCTATGCTTCCAGATCTGTAGCTTTGTGGGCCTAGTCATTGGTTGAATCTGCAATCAATCTAAGTTGTTCTGTCGATCGAAATCAAACAAACACATCAATAAGACAGGAAATAAAAAACGCCGTATAAAGACGATGAACACCAATAATGCCGCACTCAGACGACGAAAAAAAAACAAAATAAAAGCTAGATATGTGTAGTAAACAACTTATTTTGATAAAAAGAAAACAAAAAGTGATGATATAGAGGGGTGATTCCAGGCCAAAAGATGACCCAAAATCACCCTCTTGTGGGTGAGCTAGAAAGAAGAGAAGAGTAGAACAAAATGTTCGGTTACACGACTAGGATTTGGGAGAACTGTATTTTTCATAGGAATCTTAACTATTTTTTATAGGGGTGTGTGTAGTAAATGATCTTGAATTTAGCATTAAATTCTATATTGAATACTATTAAATGCTTTTTTTGACCAAATACTATTAAATATCATATTTAGCGAGATTTGGTCAAACATATAGTATTTAATAGTATTAAATGCTTTTGGTCAAAAAAAATAGTATTAAATGCTATATATTTAATATTATTAAATATACATATAGTAGACATAAATATACTATTTATTTCTTTTGTCCAAAAGAATTAAATATACTATTAAATGATATATTTAAAACTTTTATATGTATATTTTATACGATTAAATGCTATTATATGTTTTTAAAGGCACAAGTGATAAATATTTGGATCTCTTAATCACTTTATTATGGGTTCTATACCTGGCAATGTGTGTGGAAAAATAATTACTGAGGGAGGTCAACTGTTGTCGTGGATGATACATTGGTTTACCAACAAAAGAATGATTAGTATATAATTAGCGTTTTAGATGTTAGAGAGGAGGGGGAGCAGGGTTCGAACACTATACACCTACGTTTTTACCAATAATCCCTTTCAGTCAACCATGAATGCAGTTCACTAATAAAATGGGAATGATACGAAATTTTGCTTTCATTTCTCTATCCTCGTACTAAACCTGCCACAGACTCATACATATTTATTTATATGTATAAACATAATTGTAATATTAAAAGAAATATAAAATTAATCAAAAACTAATATTTATCGAGAATCATAATAGTGATTTTTCGGCGTAGTCCCTCTATCAATTATAAAAATGTGTATGAATTAGCTATCTCAAAATTTAATGGTAACATTTACTCACTACTGACACAAAATATGTATTGTATTAAACCTTTTTATGTTGAGTTAAAATTGAGTTAAGTAGTTTTGCTTGTAAGATTTTGCAGCTAAATTTCAACAATCTTCAAAAAGTTTTTCAATTAATGTGCTTATATTTCAATGAAATTTTTTATTTATTAACTCTTTATATTCCTTAAGTGTAGATAACTGATTCATACACATATAATTAGTAGTGCTGTAAAAATGGAACATGTGGTTTGTTCTATTGAGTCAAAACATAAAAGGGGGTGAAGTTAGGTCGGCCCGACTGTCTATTGGAATATGTTTTTTGTAGCTTAGTCCACTCAAACACCGAGTCAGCCGACCGGTCGGTCCAGTCTAACATTGAACAAAATAAACCACAAAAAGTGTTAAAAAAGACATAAAAAAGAGTCCAACAGCGTTTTCACAATTTCTCTACAAACGGTATTTTTGTTTACAATGTTTTCTTTTTAAAAATTTGACAGGAGTATGCTGTTCAAGTTGATGATATTGAAGAACAAAGAAATCTAGGGTGTCCTAAAGCTTATCAAAATTCTCGGGTGGGTGAAGAATACCAGACTGAACTTCCACCACTAATGTCACAATCTGACTACATTAAGCAACATGAATTTAAAGTGGGATTATCAAATCAAATAAATTGGATCAAGAATCTTGTTCCCGAGTTTTCAAATAACACCAATTAGAATGAAATAGAAGTGGACAGTTTCACCCTTGGATTGTATATATTTGGGAAGAATCTTGTTCAAGTGAAAAGATTCATTGGTAATAAGACAAAGAGAAATATCTTGATATTCTATTATACCGAGTTTTAGAACTCTGAAAATCATTCAAGGTGGTCTAGCTTCATTTTCCTATATCTAAACCACCTTGAATGATTTTCATTGTTGTAAAACTCGGTATAATAGAATATAAATATATCTCTCATTGTCTTATTACAAATGAATCTTTTCACTTGAACAAGATCCGTCCCAAATATATACATTCCAAGGGTGAAACTGTCCACTTTTATTTCATTCCAATTGGTGTCATTTGAAAACTCAGGAACAATATTCTTGATCCAATTTATTGGAATTGATAATACCACTTTAAATTCATGTTGTTTAATGTAGTCAGATTGTGACATTAGTGGAGGAAGTTTAGTATGGTATTCTTCACCCACCCGAAGATTTTGATAAGTTTTAGGACAACCTAGATTTCTTTGTTCTTCAATATCATCAACTCTAACTCCATACTCTTGTCAAAATTTTAAAAAGAAAACATTGTAAACAAATATACCGTTTGTAGAGAAATAGTGAAAACATAAAGTTGGACTCTCTTTTTATGTCTTTTTTTTAACACTTTTTGTGGTTTGTTTTGTTCAATGTTAGACTAGACCGACCGACCGACAGACTCGGTGTTTGAGTGGACTAAGCTACATAAAACACATCCCAATAGACCATTGGGCCAACCCAACCTCACCTCCTTTTATATTTTGACTCATTAGAACAAACCACGTGTTCCATTTTGACTGCACTACTAATTATATGTTTATGTGTAAGTTATCTATACTTTAACGAATATAAGAGTTAATAAATAAAAATTTCATTTAAATATAATTACATTCAATTGAAAAACTATTTGAATAATGTTGAAATATAGTCATAAAATCTTACAAGCAAAACTATTTAACTCAATTTTAACTCAACGTAAAAAGGTTAAATACAATACATAGTTTGTTTCAACGGTGACTAAATGTTACCATAAAATTTTGAGACGGTAATTAATTCATATACTTTTTTTGTAAATGATAGAGGGCTAAGCCTGAAATTCATATATTATGATTCTCGATAAATATTAGTTTTTGATTAATATTTTTATTTATTTTAATATTACAATTATATTTATATCAATAAATAAATATGTTTGAGTCAGTGGCAGATTAAGTACGAGGATACAGTAATGAAAGCAAAATTTTGTATTATTTCCATTTTATGATTTTATGGTTACTCTACGTAGTTGCTTACTCAGTTTAAAAAAAATGAAAAAGTAATTGTCATTTTTTGATTGTATGAAGCCATGATTGATGAAGGTAGTTGATAGATTACGAAAAAGATGAATCTACAAACAAACTCAAACATACAAGTTAATAGCATAAAACAGCAAAATGCCTACAAATTTGACAAAGTATTAGTCAGGAATACCTATGCTTCCGGATCACGTAGCTTTGAGGGCCTAGTCATTGGTTGAATCTGCAATCAATCTAAGTTGTTCTGTCGATCTAAATCAAACAAACACATCAATAAGACAGGAAATAAAAAACGCCGTACCAACACGATGAACACCAATAACGCCGCACTCAGAAGACGAAAAAAAACAAAATAAAAGCTAGATATGTGTAGTAAATAACTTATTTTGATAAAAAGAAAACAAAAAGTGATGATATAGAGGGGTGATTCCAGGCCAAAAGATGACCCAAAATCACCCTCTTGTGGGTGAGCTAGAAAGAAGAGAGGAGTAGAACGAAATGTTGGGTTACACGACTAGGATTTGGGAGAACTGTATTTTTCATAGGAATCTTAACTATTTTTTATAGGGGTGTGTGTAGTAAATGATCTTGAATTTAGCATTAAATTCTATATTGAATACTATTAAATGCTTTTTTTGACCAAATACTATTAAATATCATATTTAGCAGTATTTGGTCAAACATATAGTATTTAATAGTATTAAATGCTTTTGGTCAAAAAAAATAGTATTAAATGCTATATTTAATATTATTAAATATACATATAGTAGACATAAATATACTATTTATTTCTTTTGTCCAAAAGAATTAAATATACTATTAAATGATATATTTAAAACTTTTATATGTATATTTTATACGATTAAATGCTATTATATGTTTTTAAAGGCACAAGTGATAAATATTTGGATCTCTTAATCACTTTATTATGGGTTCTATACCTGGCAAAGTGTGTGGAAAAATAATTACTGAGGGAGGTCAACTGTTGTCGTGGATGATACATTGGTTTACCAACAAAAGAATGATTAGTATATAATTAGCGTTTTAGATGTTAGAGAGGAGGGGGAGCAGGGTTCGAACACTATACACCTACGTTTTTACCAATAATCCCTTTCGAGTCAACCATGAATGCGAGTTCACTAATAAAATGGGAATGATACGAAATTTTGCTTTCATTTCTCTATCCTCGTACTAAACCTGCCACAGACTCATACATATTTATTTATATGTATAAACATAATTGTAATATTAAAAGAAATATAAAAATTAATCAAAAACTAATATTTATCGAGAATCATAATAGTGATTTTTCGGCGTAGTCCCTCTATCAATTATAAAAAATGTGTATGAATTAGCTATCTCAAAATTTAATGGTAACATTTACTCACTACTGACACAAAATATGTATTGTATTAAACCTTTTTATGTTGAGTTAAAATTGAGTTAAGTAGTTTTGCTTGTAAGATTTTGCAGCTAAATTTCAACAATCTTCAAAAAGTTTTTCAATTAATGTGCTTATATTTCAATGAAATTTTTTATTTATTAACTCTTTATATTCCTTAAGTGTAGATAACTGATTCATACACATATAATTAGTAGTGCTGTAAAAATGGAACATGTGGTTTGTTCTATTGAGTCAAAACATAAAAGGGGGTGAAGTTAGGTCGGCCCGATTGTCTATTGGAATATGTTTTTTGTAGCTTAGTCCACTCAAACACCGAGTCAGCCGACCGGTCGGTCCAGTCTAACATTGAACAAAATAAACCACAAAAAGTGTTAAAAAAGACATAAAAAAAAGAGTCCAACTTGACGTTTTCACAATTTCTCTACAAACGGTATTTTTGTTTACAATGTTTTCTTTTTAAAAATTTGACAGAGTATCTTTGTTCAAGTTGATGATATTGAAGAACAAAGAAATCTAGGGTGTCCTAAAGCTTATCAAAATTCTCGGGTGGGTGAAGAATACCAGACTGAACTTCCACCACTAATGTCACAATCTGACTACATTAAGCAACATGAATTTAAAGTGGGATTATCAAATCAAATAAATTGGATCAAGAATCTTGTTCCCGAGTTTTCAAATAACACCAATTAGAATGAAATAGAAGTGGACAGTTTCACCCTTGGATTGTATATATTTGGGAAGAATCTTGTTCAAGTGAAAAGATTCATTGGTAATAAGACAAAGAGAAATATCTTGATATTCTATTATACCGAGTTTTAGAACTCTGAAAATCATTCAAGGTGGTCTAGCTTCATTTTCCTATATCTAAACCACCTTGAATGATTTTCATTGTTGTAAAACTCGGTATAATAGAATATAAATATATCTCTCATTGTCTTATTACAAATGAATCTTTTCACTTGAACAAGATCCGTCCCAAATATATACATTCCAAGGGTGAAACTGTCCACTTTTATTTCATTCCAATTGGTGTCATTTGAAAACTCAGGAACAATATTCTTGATCCAATTTATTGGAATTGATAATACCACTTTAAATTCATGTTGCTTAATGTAGTCAGATTGTGACATTAGTGGAGGAAGTTTAGTATGGTATTCTTCACCCACCCAAAGATTTTGATAAGTTTTAGGACAACCTAGATTTCTTTGTTCTTCAATATCATCAACTCTAACTCCATACTCTTGTCAAAATTTTAAAAAGAAAACATTGTAAACAAATATACCGTTTGTAGAGAAATAGTGAAAACATAAAGTTGGACTCTCTTTTTATGTCTTTTTTTTAACACTTTTTGTGGTTTGTTTTGTTCAATGTTAGACTAGACCGACCGACCGACAGACTCGGTGTTTGAGTGGACTAAGCTACATAAAACACATCCCAATAGACCATTGGGCCAACCCAACCTCACCTCCTTTTATATTTTGACTCATTAGAACAAACCACGTGTTCCCTTTTGACTGCACTACTAATTATATGTTTATGTGTAAGTTATCTATACTTTAACGAATATAAGAGTTAATAAATAAAAATTTCATTTAAATATAATTACATTCAATTGAAAAACTATTTGAATAATGTTGAAAAATAGTCATAAAATCTTACAAGCAAAACTATTTAACTCAATTTTAACTCAACGTAAAAAGGTTAAATACAATACATAGTTTGTTTCAACGGTGACTAAATGTTACCATAAAATTTTGAGACGGTTAATTCATATACTTTTTTTGTAAATGATAGAGGGCTAAGCCTGAAATTCATATATTATGATTCTCGATAAATATTAGTTTTTGATTAATATTTTTATTTATTTTAATATTACAATTATATTTATATCAATAAATAAATATGTTTGAGTCGATGGTGAGTTAAATCACGAGGATACTGATAATGAAAGCAAAATTTTGTATTATTTCCATTTTATGATTTTATGGTTACTCTCGTGAGTTGCTTACTAAGTTTAAAAAAATGAAAAAGTAATTGTCATTTTTTGATTGTATGAAGCCATGATTGATGAAGGTAGTTGATAGATTACGAAAAAGATGAATCTACAAACAAACTCAAACATACAAGTTAATAGCATAAACAGCAAAATGCCTACAAATTTGACAAAGTATTAGTCACCGGAATACCTATGCTTCCAGATCTGTAGCTTTGTGGGCCTAGTCATTGGTTGAATCTGCAATCAATCTAAGTTGTTCTGTCGATCTAAATCAAACAAACACATCAATAAGACAGGGAAATAAAAACGCCGTACCAACACGATGAACACCAATAACGCCGCACTCAGAAGACGAAAAAAAACAAAATAAAAGCTAGATATGTGTAGTAAACAACTTATTTTGATAAAAAGAAAACAAAAAGTGATGATATAGAGGGGTGATTCCAGGCCAAAAGATGACCCAAAATCACCCTCTTGTGGGTGAGCTAGAAAGAAGAGAGGAGTAGAACGAAATGTTGGGTTACATGACTAGGATTTGGGAGAAGCTGTATTTTCATAGGAATCTTAACTATTTTTATAGGGTGTGTGTAGTAAATGATCTTGAATTTAGCATTAAATTCTATATTGAATACTATTAAATGCTTTTTTGACCAAATACTATTAAATATCATATTTAGCAATATTTGGTCAAACAAGTATTTAATAGTATAATGCTTTTTAATAGTATTAAATGCTATATATTTAATATTATTAAATATACATATAGTAGACATAAATATACTATTTATTTCTTTTGTCCAAAAGAATTAAATATACTATTAAATGATATATTTAAAACTTTTATATGTATATTTTATACGATTAAATGCTATTATATGTTTTTAAAGGCACAAGTGATAAATATTTGGATCTCTTAATCACTTTATTATGGGTTCTATACGGCAAAGTGTGTGGAAAAATAATTGCGAGGAGGTCAATCTGTTGTCGTGGATGATACATTGGTTTACCAACAAAAGAATGATTAGTATATAATTAGCGTTTTAGATGTTAGAGAGGAGGGAGCAGGGTTCGAACACTATACACCTACGTTTTTACCAATAATCCCTTTCAGTCAACCATGAATGCAGTTCACTAATAAAATGGGAATGATACGAAATTTTGCTTTCATTTCTCTATCCTCGTACTAAACCTGCCACAGAGACTCATACATATTTATTTATATGTATAAACATAATTGTAATATTAAAAGAAATATAAAAATTAATCAAAAACTAATATTTATCGAGAATCATAATAGTGATTTTTGGCGTAGTCCCTCTATCAATTATAAAAATGTGTATGAATTAGCTATCTCAAAATTTAATGGTAACATTTACTCACTACTGACACAAAATATGTATTGTATTAAACCTTTTTATGTTGAGTTAAAATTGAGTTAAGTAGTTTTGCTTGTAAGATTTTGCAGCTAAATTTCAACAATCTTCAAAAAGTTTTTCAATTAATGTGCTTATATTTCAATGAAATTTTTTATTTATTAACTCTTTATATTCCTTAAGTGTAGATAACTGATTCATACACATATAATTAGTAGTGCTGTAAAAATGGAACATGTGGTTTGTTCTATTGAGTCAAAACATAAAAGGGGGTGAAGTTAGGTCGGCCCGATTGTCTATTGGAATATGTTTTTTTGTAGCTTAGTCCACTCAAACACCAAAGTCGGCCGGCCCGGTCGGTCGATCTAACATTGAACAAAATAAACCACAAAAAGTGTTAAAAAGACATAAAAAAAGAGTCCAACAGCGTTTTCACAATTTCTCTACAAGCGGTATTTTTGTTTACAATGTTTTCTTTTTAAAAATTTGACAGAGTATCTTTGTTCAAGTTGATGATATTGAAGAACAAAGAAATCTAGGGTGTCCTAAAGCTTATCAAAATTCTCGGGTGGGTGAAGAATACCAGGCTGAACTTCCACCACTAATGTCACAATCTGACTACATTAAGCAACATGAATTTAAAGTGGGATTATCAAATCAAATAAATTGGATCAAGAATCTTGTTCGAGTTTTCAAATAACACCAATTAGAATGAAATAGAAGTGGGATGAGTTTCACCCTTGGATTGTATATATTTGGGAAGAATCTTGTTCAAGTGAAAAGATTCATTGGTAATAAGACAAAGAGAAATATCTTGATATTCTATTATACCGAGAGTTTTAGAACTACGAAAATCATTCAAGGTGGTCTAGCTTCATTTTCCTATATCTAAACCACCTTGAATGATTTTCATTGTTGTAAAACTCGGTATAATAGAATATAAATATATCTCTCATTGTCTTATTACAAATGAATCTTTTCACTTGAACAAGATCCGTCCCAAATATATACATTCCAAGGGTGAAATGCCCACTTTTATTTCATTCCAATTGGTGTCATTTGAAAACTCAGGAACAATATTCTTGATCCAATTTATTGGAATTGATAATACCACTTTAAATTCATGTTGCTTAATGTAGTCAGATTGTGACATTAGTGGAGGAAGTTTAGTATGGTATTCTTCACCCACCCGAAGATTTTGATAAGTTTTAGGACAACCTAGATTTCTTTGTTCTTCAATATCATCAACTCTAACTCCATACTCTTGTCAAAATTTTAAAAAGAAAACATTGTAAACAAATATACCGTTTGTAGAGAAATAGTGAAAACATAAAGTTGGACTCTCTTTTTATGTCTTTTTTTTAACACTTTTTGTGGTTTGTTTTGTTCAATGTTAGACTAGACCGACCGACCAAACATGACTTCGGTGTTTGAGTGGACTAAGCTACATAAAACACATCCCAATAGACCATTGGGCCAACCCAACCTCACCTCCTTTTATATTTTGACTCATTAGAACAAACCACGTGTTCCATTTTGACTGCACTACTAATTATATGTTTATGTGTAAGTTATCTATACTTTAACGAATATAAGAGTTAATAAATAAAAATTTCATTTAAATATAATTACATTCAATTGAAAAACTATTTGAATAATGTTGAAATATAGTCATAAAATCTTACAAGCAAAACTATTTAACTCAATTTTAACTCAACGTAAAAAGGTTAAATACAATACATAGTTTGTTTCAACGGTGACTAAATGTTACCATAAAATTTTGAGACGGTTAATTCATATACTTTTTTTGTAAATGATAGAGGGCTAAGCCTGAAATTCATATATTATGATTCTCGATAAATATTAGTTTTTGATTAATATTTTTATTTATTTTAATATTACAATTATATTTATATCAATAAATAAATATGTTTGAGTCGCATGGCGTGTTAAATACGAGGATACGATAATGAAAGCAAAATTTTGTATTATTTCCATTTTATGATTTTATGGTTACTCTCGTAGTTGCTTACTAAGTTTAAAAAAATGAAAAAGTAATTGTCATTTTTTGATTGTATGAAGCCATGATTGATGAAGGTAGTTGATAGATTACGAAAAGATGAATCTACAAACAAACTCAAACATACAAGTTAATAGCATAAAAGCGACAAAATGCCTACAAATTTGACAAAGTATTAGTCACAGGAATACCTATGCTTCGGATCTGTAGCTTTGAGGGCCTAGTCATTGGTTGAATCTGCAATCAATCTAAGTTGTTCAATCGATCTAAATCAAACAAACACATCAATAAGACAGAAATAAAAACGCCGTACCAACACGATGAACACCAATAACGCGCACTCGAGACTAAAAAAACAAAATAAAAGCTAGATATGTGTAGTAAATAACTTATTTTGATAAAAAGAAAACAAAAGTGATGATATAGAGGGTGATTCCAGGCCAAAAGATGACCCAAAATCACCCTCTTGTGGGTGAGCTAGAAAGAAGAGAGGAGTAGAACGAAATGTTGGGTTACACGACTAGGATTTGGGAGAACTGTATTTTTCATAGGAATCTTAACTATTTTTTATAGGGGTGTGTGTAGTAAATGATCTTGAATTTAGCATTAAATTCTATATTGAATACTATTAAATGCTTTTTTTGACCAAATACTATTAAATATCATATTTAGCAGTATTTGGTCAAACATATAGTATTTAATAGTATTAAATGCTTTTGGTCAAAAAAAATAGTATTAAATGCTATATTTAATATTATTAAATATACATATAGTAGACATAAATATACTATTTATTTCTTTTGTCCAAAAGAATTAAATATACTATTAAATGATATATTTAAAACTTTTATATGTATATTTTATACGATTAAATGCTATTATATGTTTTTAAAGGCACAAGTGATAAATATTTGGATCTCTTAATCACTTTATTATGGGTTCTATACCGCAAAGTGTGTGGAAAAATAATTCTTGAGGAGGTCAAGCTGTTGTCGTGGATGATACATTGGTTTACCAACAAAAGAATGATTAGTATATAATTAGCGTTTTAGATGTTAGAGAGGAGGGGAGCGGGGTTGAACACTATACACCTACGTTTTTACCAATAATCCCTTTCAGTCAACCATGAATGCGAGTTCACTAATAAAATGGGAATGATACGAAATTTTGCTTTCATTTCTCTATCCTCGTACTAAAACACGCCACAGACTCATACATATTTATTTATATGTATAAACATAATTGTAATATTAAAAGAAATATAAAAATTAATCAAAAACTAATATTTATCGAGAATCATAATAGTGATTTTTCGGCGTAGTCCCTCTATCAATTATAAAAAATGTGTATGAATTAGCTATCTCAAAATTTAATGGTAACATTTACTCACTCTTGACACAAAATATGTATTGTATTAAACCTTTTTATGTTGAGTTAAAATTGAGTTAAGTAGTTTTGCTTGTAAGATTTTGCGGCTAAATTTCAACAATCTTCAAAAAGTTTTTCAATTAATGTGCTTATATTTCAATGAAATTTTTTATTTATTAACTCTTTATATTCCTTAAGTGTAGATAACTGATTCATACACATATAATTAGTAGTGCTGTAAAAATGGAACATGTGGTTTGTTCTATTGAGTCAAAACATAAAAGGGGTGAAGTTAGGTCGCCCGATTGTCTATTGGAATATGTTTTTGTAGCTTAGTCCACTCAAACACCGAAGTCGGCCGGCCGGTCGGTCGATCTAACAT
Organism: Oxytropis ochrocephala; assembly: GCA_020916435.1. Taxonomy (NCBI): domain Eukaryota; kingdom Viridiplantae; phylum Streptophyta; class Magnoliopsida; order Fabales; family Fabaceae; genus Oxytropis; species Oxytropis ochrocephala. The sequence goes on from CM037089.1 coordinate 103,121,486, forward strand.
TGAACAAAATAAACCACAAAAAGTGTTAAAAAGACATAAAAAAAAGAGTCCAACAGCGTTTTCACAATTTCTCTACAAGCGGTATTTTTGTTTACAATGTTTTCTTTTTAAAAATTTGTGAGGAGTATGATGTTCAAGTTGATGATATTGAAGAACAAAGAAATCTAGGGTGTCCTAAAGCTTATCAAAATTCTCGGGTGGGTGAAGAATACGGTGAACTTCCACCACTAATGTCAATCGACTACATTAAGCAACATGAATTTAAAGTGGGATTATCAAATCAAATAAATTGGATCAAGAATCTTGTTCCCGAGTTTTCAAATAACACCAATTAGAATGAAATAGAAGTGGACAGTTTCACCCTTGGATTGTATATATTTGGGAAGAATCTTGTTCAAGTGAAAAGATTCATTGGTAATAAGACAAAGAGAAATATCTTGATATTCTATTATACCGAGTTTTAGAACTCGAAAATCATTCAAGGTGGTCTAGCTTCATTTTCCTATATCTAAACCACCTTGAATGATTTTCATTGTTGTAAAACTCGGTATAATAGAATATAAATATATCTCTCATTGTCTTATTACAAATGAATCTTTTCACTTGAACAAGATCCGTCCCAAATATATACATTCCAAGGGTGAAGCTGTCCACTTTTATTTCATTCCAATTGGTGTCATTTGAAAACTCAGGAACAATATTCTTGATCCAATTTATTGGAATTGATAATACCACTTTAAATTCATGTTGCTTAATGTAGTCAGATTGTGACATTAGTGGAGGAAGTTTAGTATGATATTCTTCACCCACCAAGATTTTGATAAGTTTTAGGACAACCTAGATTTCTTTGTTCTTCAATATCATCAACTCTAACTCCATACTCTTGTCAAAATTTTAAAAGAAAACATTGTAAACAAATATACCGTTTGTAGAGAAATAGTGAAAACATAAAGTTGGACTCTCTTTTTATGTCTTTTTTTAACACTTTTTGTGGTTTGTTTTGTTCAATGTTAGACTAGACCGACCGACCGATAGACTCGGTGTTTGAGTGGACTAAGCTACATAAAACACATCCCAATAGACCATTGGGCCAACCCAACCTCACCTCCTTTTATATTTTGACTCATTAGAACAAACCACGTGTTCCATTTTGACTGCACTACTAATTATATGTTTATGTGTAAGTTATCTATACTTTAACGACGAATAAGAGTTAATAAATAAAAATTTCATTTAAATATAATTAAATTCAATTGAAAAACTATTTGAATAATGTTGAAATATAGTCATAAAATCTTACAAGCAAAACTATTTAACTCAATTTTAACTCAACGTAAAAAGGTTAAATACAATACATAGTTTGTTTCAACGGTGACTAAATGTTACCATAAATTTTGAGAGACAGTTAATTCATATACTTTTTTTGTAAATGATAGAGGGCTAAGCCTGAAATTCATATATTATGATTCTCGATAAATATTAGTTTTGATTAATATTTTTATTTATTTTAATATTACAATTATATTTATATCAATAAATAAATATGTTTGAGTCGATGGTGTGTTAAGTACGAGGATACGATAATGAAAGCAAAATTTTGTATTATTTCCATTTTATGATTTTATGGTTACTCTCGTAGTTGCTTACTCGATTTAAAAAAATGAAAAAGTAATTGTCATTTTTTGATTGTATGAAGCCATGATTGATGAAGGTAGTTGATAGATTACGAAAAAGATGAATCTACAAACAAACTCAAACATACAAGTTAATAGCATAAAACAGCAAAATGCCTACAAATTTGACAAAGTATTAGTCACAGGAATACCTATGCTTCCGGATCTCGTAGCTTTGAGGGCCTAGTCATTGGTTGAATCTGCAATCAATCTAAGTTGTTCTGTCGATCTAAATCAAACAAACACATCAATAAGACAGGAAATAAAAAACGCCGTACCAACACAATGAACACCAATAACGCCGCACTCAGAAGACGAAAAAAAACAAAATAAAAGCTAGATATGTGTAGTAAATAACTTATTTTGATAAAAAGAAAACAAAAAGTGATGATATAGAGGGGTGATTCCAGGCCAAAAGATGACCCAAAATCACCCTCTTGTGGGTGAGCTAGAAAGAAGAGAGGAGTAGAACGAAATGTTGGGTTACACGACTAGGATTTGGGAGAACTGTATTTTTCATAGGAATCTTAACTATTTTTTATAGGGGTGTGTGTAGTAAATGATCTTGAATTTAGCATTAAATTCTATATTGAATACTATTAAATGCTTTTTGACCAAATACTATTAAATATCATATTTAGCAAAGTATTTGGTCAAACATATAGTATTTAATAGTATTAAATGCTTTTGGTCAAAAAAAATAGTATTAAATGCTATATTTAATATTATTAAATATACATATAGTAGACATAAATATACTATTTATTTCTTTTGTCCAAAAGAATTAAATATACTATTAAATGATATATTTAAAACTTTTATATGTATATTTTATACGATTAAATGCTATTATATGTTTTTAAAGGCACAAGTGATAAATATTTGGATCTCTTAATCACTTTATTATGGGTTCTATACCGCAAAGTGTGTGGAAAAATAATTGCGAGGAGGTCAAGCTGTTGTCGTGGATGATACATTGGTTTACCAACAAAAGAATGATTAGTATATAATTAGCGTTTTAGATGTTAGAGAGGAGGGGAGCAGGGTTGAACACTATACACCTACGTTTTTACCAATAATCCCTTTGAGTCAACCATGAATGCAGTTCACTAATAAAATGGGAATGATCTGAAATTTTGCTTTCATTTCTCTATCCTCGTACTAAACACACGCTACAGAGACTCATACATATTTATTTATATGTATAAACATAATTGTAATATTAAAAGAAATATAAAAATTAATCAAAAACTAATATTTATCGAGAATCATAATAGTGATTTTTCGGCGTAGTCCCTCTATCAATTATAAAAAATGTGTATGAATTAGCTATCTCAAAATTTAATGGTAACATTTACTCACTACTGACACAAAATATGTATTGTATTAAACCTTTTTATGTTGAGTTAAAATTGAGTTAAGTAGTTTTGCTTGTAAGATTTTGCAGCTAAATTTCAACAATCTTCAAAAAGTTTTTCAATTAATGTACTTATATTTCAATAAATTTTTTTATTTATGAACTCTTTATATTCCTTAAGTGTAGATAACTGATTCATACACATATAATTAGTAGTGCTGTAAAAATGGAACATGTGGTTTGTTCTATTGAGTCAAAACATAAAAGGGGGTGAAGTTAGGTCGGCCCGACTGTCTATTGGAATATGTTTTTTGTAGCTTAGTCCACTCAAACACCGAGTCAGCCGGCCAAAGTCGGTCGATCTAACATTGAACAAAATAAACCACAAAAAGTGTTAAAAAGACATAAAAAAAGAGTCCAACTGAGCGTTTTCACAATTTCTCTACAAAGCGGTATTTTTGTTTACAATGTTTTCTTTTTAAAAATTTGACAGGAGTATGCTGTTCAAGTTGATGATATTGAAGAACAAAGAAATCTAGGGTGTCCTAAAGCTTATCAAAATTCTCGGGTGGGTGAAGAATACCAGACTGAACTTCCACCACTAATGTCACAATCTGACTACATTAAGCAACATGAATTTAAAGTGGGATTATCAAATCAAATAAATTGGATCAAGAATCTTGTTCGAGTTTTCAAATAACACCAATTAGAATGAAATAGAAGTGGGCAGTTTCACCCTTGGATTGTATATATTTGGGAAGAATCTTGTTCAAGTGAAAAGATTCATTGGTAATAAAACAAAGAGAAATATCTTGATATTCTATTATACCGAGTTTTAGAACTCTGAAAATCATTCAAGGTGGTCTAGCTTCATTTTCCTATATCTAAACCACCTTGAATGATTTTCATTGTTGTAAAACTCGGTATAATAGAATATAAATATATCTCTCATTGTCTTATTACAAATGAATCTTTTCACTTGAACAAGATCCGTCCCAAATATATACATTCCAAGGGTGAAAGCTAATCACTTTTATTTCATTCCAATTGGTGTCATTTGAAAACTCAGGAACAATATTCTTGATCCAATTTATTGGAATTGATAATACCACTTTAAATTCATGTTGCTTAATGTAGTCAGATTGTGACATTAGTGGAGGAAGTTTAGTATGGTATTCTTCACCCACCCGAAGATTTTGATAAGTTTTAGGACAACCTAGATTTCTTTGTTCTTCAATATCATCAACTCTAACTCCATACTCTTGTCAAAATTTAAAAAGAAAACATTGTAAACAAATATACCGTTTGTAGAGAAATAGTGAAAACATAAAGTTGGACTCTCTTTTTATGTCTTTTTTTTAACACTTTTTGTGGTTTGTTTTGTTCAATGTTAGACTAGACCGACCGGCCAAATGCACACTCGGTGTTTGAGTGGACTAAGCTACATAAAACACATCCCAATAGACCATTGGGCCAACCCAACCTCATCTCCTTTTATATTTTGACTCATTAGAACAAACCACGTGTTCCATTTTGACTGCACTACTAATTATATGTTTATGTGTAAGTTATCTATACTTTAACGAATATAAGAGTTAATAAATAAAAATTTCATTTAAATATAATTACATTCAATTGAAAAACTATTTGAATAATGTTGAAATATAGTCATAAAATCTTACAAGCAAAACTAGTTAACTCAATTTTAACTCAACGTAAAAAGGTTAAATACAATACATAGTTTGTTTCAACGGTGACTAAATGTTACCATAAAATTTTGAGATGGTTAATTCATATACTTTTTTTTTGTAAATGATAGAGGGGCTAAGCCTGAAATTCATATATTATGATTCTCGATAACTATTAGTTTTTGATTAATATTTTTATTTATTTTAATATTACAATTATATTTATATCAATAAATAAATATGTTTGAGTCAGTGGCAGGTTAAGTACGAGGATACAGTAATGAAAGCAAAATTTTGTATTATTTCCATTTTATGATTTTATGGTTACTCTACGTAGTTGCTTACTCAGTTTAAAAAAAATGAAAAAGTAATTGTCATTTTTTGATTGTATGAAGCCATGATTGATGAAGGTAGTTGATAGATTACGAAAAAGATGAATCTACAAACAAACTCAAACATACAAGTTAATAGCATAAAACAGCAAAATGCCTACAAATTTGACAAAGTATTAGTCACCGGAATACCTATGCTTCCAGATCTGTAGCTTTGAGGGCCTAGTCATTGGTTGAATCTGCAATCAATCTAAGTTGTTCTGTCGATCTAAATCAAACAAACACATCAATAAGACAGGAAATAAAAAACGCCGTACCAAGACGATGAACACCAATAACGCCGCACTTTCGTAAGAGGCTAAAAAAACAAAATAAAAGCTAGATATGTGTAGTAAATAACTTATTTTGATAAAAAGAAAACAAAAAGTGATGATATAGAGGGGTGATTCCAGGCCAAAAGATGACCCAAAATCACCCTCTTGTGGGTGAGCTAGAAAGAAGAGAGGAGTAGAACGAAATGTTGGGTTACACGACTAGGATTTGGGAGAACTGTATTTTTCATAGGAATCTTAACTATTTTTTATAGGGGTGTGTGTAGTAAATGATCTTGAATTTAGCATTAAATTCTATATTGAATACTATTAAATTTTTTTGACCAAATACTATTAAATATCATATTTAGCAAGATTTGGTCAAACATATAGTATTTAATAGTATTAAATGCTTTGGTCAAAAAAATAGTATTAAATGCTATATATTTAATATTATTAAATATACATATAGTAGACATAAATATATTATTTATTTCTTTTGTCCAAAAGAATTAAATATACTATTAAATGATATATTTAAAACTTTTATATGTATATTTTATACGATTAAATGCTATTATATGTTTTTAAAGGCACAAGTGATAAATATTTGGATCTCTTAATCACTTTATTATGGGTTCTATACCTGGCAATGTGTGTGGAAAAATAATTACTGAGGGAGGTCAACTGTTGTCGTGGATGATACATTGGTTTACCAACAAAAGAATGATTAGTATATAATTAGAGTTTTAGATGTTAGAGAGGAGGGGGAGCAGGGGTTGAACACTATACACCTACTTTTTTACCAATAATCCCTTTCAGTCAACCATGAATGCAGTTCACTAATAAAATGGGAATGATACGAAATTTTGCTTTCATTTCTCTATCCTCGTACTAAACCTGCCACAGACTCATACATATTTATTTATATGTATAAACATAATTGTAATATTAAAAGAAATATAAAAATAAATCAAAAACTAATATTTATCGAGAATCATAATAGTGATTTTTCGGCGTAGTCCCTCTATCAATTATAAAAAATGTGTATGAATTAGCTATTTTCAAAATTTAATGGTAACATTTAGTCACTACTGACACAAAATATGTATTGTATTAAACCTTTTTATGTTGAGTTAAAATTGAGTTAAGTAGTTTTGCTTGTAAGATTTTGCAACTAAATTTCAACAATCTTCAAAAAGTTTTTCAATTAATGTACTTATATTTCAATGAATTTTTTTATTTATGAACTCTTTATATTCCTTAAGTGTAGATAACTGACGCATACACATATAATTAGTAGTGCTGTAAAAATGGAACACGTGGTTTGTTCTATTGAGTCAAAACATAAAAGGGGGTGAAGTTAGGTCGGCCCGACTGTCTATTGGAATATGTTTTTTGTAGCTTAGTCCACTCAAACATCGAGTCAGGCGACCGATCGGTCCAGTCTAACATTGAACAAAATAAACCACAAAAAGTGTTAAAAAAGACATATAAAAAAGAGTCCAACTTGACGTTTTCACAATTTCTCTACAAACGGTATTTTTGTTTACATTGTTTTCTTTTTTAAAATTTGACAGGAGTATGCTGTCAAGTTGATGATATTGAAGAACAAAGAAATCTAGGTTGTCCTAAAGCTAGCTTATCAAAATTCTCGGGTGGGTGAAGAATACCAGACTGAACTTCCACCACTAATGTCACAATCTGACTACATTAAGCAACATGAATTTAAAGTGGGATTATCAAATCAAATAAATTGGATCAAGAATCATGTTCCCGAGTTTTAAAATAAAACCAATTGGAATGAAATAGAAGTGGACAGTTTCACCCTTGGATTGTATATATTTGGGAAGAATCTTGTTCAAGTGAAAAGATTCATTGGTAATAAGACAAAGAGAAATATCTTGATATTCTATTATACCGAGTTTTAGAACTCTGAAAATCATTCAAGGTGGTCTAGCTTCATTTTCCTATATCTAAACCACCTTGAATGATTTTCATTGTTGTAAAACTCGGTATAATAGAATATAAATATATCTCTCATTGTCTTATTACAAATGAATCTTTTCACTTGAACCACTACAAGAAAAATGGGATTTTTTGGCGGATTTTTCCGCTAAAAACACCCAATTCGCGCGCAAATACAGTATTTTTATGGATTTTTTCCGCCAGAAATGGTGGTGGCAACGTATTTTAGTGGAAATTCCGCAGTAATTTCGTGGATTTTAAGTCATTTCCGCGGATTTTTTGGAATTTACGTGGAAATTCGCGGTACTTTTCGGGGAAATTTGAACTTTCTCATGGATTTTTCCGCTAAAATTTTTTTTTTTTTTTTTTAAAAAAAAATCCACTAAAACTACACTTAAATCACGCGAAAAACTTTTTTTTTTTAAAAAAATTTAAAAACATTTTAAAAATACGTTTTTAAAATTAAATAAATTTTAAAAATTAAATAAATTTTAAAAAAATATATAAATAACATATTTAAATGAAAAAACTAAAATTGTGATAAAACCAAATAAAATGTTTTTAACAATTAATAAATTTAAATTAAAAATATAAATAGCATATTTAAATTAAAAACTCAAATACCAAATAATAAACATCCATAATCAACAATAAAAAAAAACATTCATAATCAACAAAATAATAAACATCCATAAATTCAAATCCAACAAATCACTCGATATCCATAATAATAAACATACATAATCAAATATACTAAGGTGCGTTCTCGCCTGAGTCATCTCTCGTGATAATATTGTTCACCTCGTCTTTGGTTGATCATCACCGAACAAACAAGCCTCTAACGCACTATAATTTAGATCAATATTATTATTGAAGAGATGGGGTGATTGGCTTTGAGGTTGAATGAATATATTTCGCTTCTTTGAGGGTGGTGAGTCAGCCGGGAAGATATCGGGATGGATACCGATGTCATTTGGAGTGGTGGATCAGTCTTTGGGAGGATCTTTGGGAAGGATACCGAGGTGGTGGATCCGCCTTGAGAATAATGGGGTGGGGAGTATCTTTGTGGATACCGCTGCGAGGGTGCGGAGGATACCGAGGCCCGAGGCGTGGTGGTAGGAAGCCATATGTGATGATGATGATGATGATGGCCTCGAAGGATGGTTCATCCGAGCCATCATCCGCAAAACGCCTCGCTTCTCCTAGCTTGCTCAAGTGTGCGCCTCAATGATCCTAGCTCGCCGCAAGCAGCGCTCCTCAATGATCCTAGTTTCGCTTTCAAATGGCCAGCCGCTTTCAAGGCGCGCCTCAATGATCCTAGCTTGCTCTTGCAGTTGTCGTGCATATTGCTCCGCCGCTCGTTCAACCCTCTGGTTAAATTTTGGGTCAATTGATCTACCAACTGCGTTGGGAGCAGCATAAGAACGACTCAGTACTCTCGCCCCCGAATATGATCGACTCGGCGAGAATGCTTTCCTTGAAGAACACGGGTCCCATGCTGCAGATCTGTCAACGATCACTCTTTTGTGGGCCAACCTGCTCTATCCCACATAGAGCGACCCACTCTAGCCTCCTCCTCACGATCGATCGACCCATCTGCTCTGAAATTTGAGACTCACGCCACTCGGCCATCCCAAAGATCATAAGCATCCTAAAAACAATGAGATAAATAAATAAATATTAATAAAAAAACAATAAAAACAATATAAATATAAATATATATATATATATATATATATATATATATTGTATATTTAACTAATAACATAATGTAGTTTTTACCCGAATCCTCCTCGCCTATCGTGGATAAATGAACCATCCTCCTCTCGCATATACAAGTTGCGATGCAACTCGAGCAAACCGACCTCCCGTCCCAGCTTCTTCCTCCTAGATACATATAATTTTATTATTTAATAACAACTACTTAATTAATTAACACATAGTTAATAAATTTAATTAATTGATGAATAAAAGTAATAGTTATAAAATTACGTACCATGCTATTTGGTGATGAGTTCCAAAGACTAACACATCCACCGAGTGATTGCAGTGGCGCGGCATTTTCGTAAGCACGGTTCTTCTTAGCTTTCTCGCTTTATTTTTAAATTCAGGAGTGTCCCAATACGCGAGCAGTTCTGCATAAGCCTCTGGTCCCATAAAAGAAGGTTTTGCCTTTGTTTGCCGTGACACCCCCATGAAGACTTGAGAGTATCTATCACTTTGCATCTCTTGTTGAACGCATGCTCAACATCTTTCGTTGTTCCGGTAACCATGTACATTGTTCCTATTTAAAAAATTAGAAGAATATTGTTAATACAGATAAATTAAACAATTCAATAAAATAATTAAAAATTAATTATTTCATAGAACTTACTTGGAAAGAATTGAGCATGGCCCTAAAATAGTTTTTCCCATCTTCTTTATCTTTCTTAACAATAGTCCAATTTTTCCAACCTTTGAAAAATTTTCACTTTGAATTATGCGTTTATGCAATGGTGGCTGCGGGCTTTGAAGGAATAAACACGAAAATTTTTAAAAGCTGAATATTTTGGACCACGAAAGTAGTTGTATAAAAGGCAACAAAAATTAATAAATAATTATATACTTACGAATCTCCTTGAGGCACCACGACGATGCGACGACCATCTTCAACATGTGTCTACCGTAAGTCATCCCCGCCAACGATCCAGGAAGAGGTGCAACACTACTACTACTACTCGCACCATCTGTGGTTGGCTTTGGCAAATATCGCCAAGAGGCACAACACGGCGACGCGGCCCCGTGACGCGTTAAGGCGAGTAATAATCTTTCGGCTCCCACCGCGTATCCGCGGCAGTGGAGGAACATCGTATGTGTCGTCTCGATCAGATGAGGATCCAGATGATGATGACATACCTATATACATATATATATATATATATACATACATTTAAATATTAAAAAAAGAAACATGTATATATATTGCATAAACATTCGTACAAATATTCATACAAAATAACCATAAATATCCATACTATTACCAGTTAATTAAGTACCAAATAAAACAGAATAACTAGAAAAACTAATTTGAATCCCATTCATTCTCAAAATCATCATCATCAGATGAGCAGGGAATTCTTGATACACCAATATGTTCTTCTGCATCTTCATCAGCATCTTCTTCTTCATCAACTTCATCGCCGGTGTTTGGTTGATCACATAAACGAGTAATGGGTTCCACTTGAATCACTTCATTTACATTAGACATCTCATCCATTTGAAATGGGACATCTTCCAGTGTGTCATTTGTCTCAATCCGGCCTCTTGGTTTTGTCTTAATTGCGACACACCAACCACGCCTATCAGTCCGCGTTGATGGATAAGGGACATAATAGACTTGTCTCACATTTTGAGCAATGACGAACGGATCATACAGTCGATATCTACTACTCATTTTAATGTCGACTGTATTTGACTTTGGATTTACCCTTGTTCCTCGAGCAGACGGATCAAACCAATTACAATAAAAAAGCACTACCGTCTGACTATAGTCTAGATAGGGGTACGCAACTTCGTATATGTGTTGAATCACACCATAAAAATCACCTTCACCACCTCCAGTGACACCCTTCATGCAAACTCCACTATTGATTGTTTCTCTGCCCTGTGTCCATTCATTATTGTGAAATTTGTATCCATTGACAAAGTATGTGTGCCATTCTTTAACACATCTTCGAGGACCGTCTGATAAGTTCCTCAAGTGTTGGTTGGGAGGAGTTGGTGGGAGGGCATAAACACGTTGCCTAAACCACATTGGAAAATGTGCATTAATATAAGCCGAAGATTGTTCTTCACTTATTTCCTCAGATGACAAGAATTCCCTAAAAAGAAACAATTAATTGTTACACATTTGTCTACTTTTATTAACTTAATTAAGATCGATATATATAGTTAATGTTGAGGATCGAATACATACTCAATGAATGGTTGCACCTCAGTACAGTTTATCAACACATGAATATGTGCTGCCTTGAACTCTTCCTCTGTCAGCCAGTGAATTGACTCCCTCCCAGATGGACGACCGGGTAGACAAAAGACAGACAAAGCTAATTCATGTCTAGGACATTCAACATCCATTTCATTTCGACTGCTTCTTGGAGCAAATTCATTCTTGAAATAATAAGAACAAAAGTTGGTTGTTTCACGGTGTAAGTATGAAGAACATATCGATCCTTCAACTCTAGCTTTGTTTTTCACCGATCTTTTTGAATCACCCATGAACCTAGATAATTAAACGATATGTTAATTAATTAATTAATAATGTTATTTTTAAACTTCCTTAATTTATATTATAATAAATAATCGACCTTTCAAACGGATACATCCATCCTGTATTGGGACAGTCCGCCAAGTTTAGCTTCAGATGCGAGATGCACCGGTAGATGCTCCATAGAATCAAAGAAACCAGGCGGAAATACTCTCTCAACTTGCATAAGATAAATGGGATGTCTTGTTCCATTTTTGTAAGATCATCAACTTTTAGGGTTCTTTGAACACAAATTCTTAAAGTATGTACTTATTTCAATCGCGGGTTCAAAACGCGTGTGTTGGCAACGAACTAAAAGCGATGGGAAGTAAGCACTCCATGAATACATGACAATCATGACTCTTCATCCCATGCAACTTCCCATTATCCACATCCGCACATCTAGATAAATTGGAAGAATAACCGTCTGGCATTTTCAACTCTTTTATCCACCGATAAACCGCTTTCGCTTCTTCCTTAGATAAAGTATAATTGCCTTTGGGTTTCAATGTCCTAGTACCTTGCTCAACCAACAACAAATCCTTTTTCGTCTACAATAATGAGCTATGTCCTTCCTAGCTTTCTCATTGTCTTTTCGTTTTACCTTTCACGTCCATGACAATTGTTAAATATGTTATCAAAAAAATTCTTCTCTGTATGCATTACATCCAGATTGTGTCTCGAAGAGATTATCTTTCCAATAGGGAAGTTCCCAAAAGATACTTCTCTTTGTCGGTTGTGCCATTGCCCATAGCCTTACGGACGAGAAACAACACCCGCTACGACTTCCATCGGAGGATGTCTTTAACACCGTCCCAAACTTCCTCCGGTGTCAAACTATGAGGAGGTCCACTTGTTTCAACATGTCCCTTGATGAATGCATATTTACGCTTTCTAAATGGGTGATCCATAGGTAAGAACCTACGATGCGAGTCAAACCACGAAGTTTTCCCTCCGTATTTAAGAGTGAAAGCCCTTGTGTCAACCATGCAAATCGGACACGCCATCTTACCATGTGTTCCCATCCGCACAACATTCCATAGGCAGGAAAGTCATTAATTGTCCACATCAAAGTCGCCTCATTCGAAATTTTGTTTGCGTCTTTGCATCATAAGTTAAAACACCATGCCACAACCTTTTAGGTCATCAATCAAAGGTTGCAAATATATGTCAATACCCGTTTGTTGGATTGCTTGGCCGGAATAATAGCATTTAAAAACATGTATGGTTTAGACATACACATTTCTCGTGGAAGGTTGTATGGGGTGACAATAATCGCCAACAAGAATACGGTGATGCCGATGCTTGAATATAGGGTGTGAAACCATCGGAGCATAAACCAAGCCGAACATTGCGTGGATCACCGCAAAAACTGGATGAACACGATCAAAATGCTTCCAAGCTTCACCATCGGATGGGTGACGTAATTCACCGTAATTGTTTCTATTTTCATGGTGCCACGTCATTTTACCAGTGGTCTCCATTGATGTGAACATCCTCTCGTAGCCTTGGTATAAGCGGCAGATAGAACATTGCTTTCCGTGGAACCGATTTGCCTCTCGCTCGTCCCCTTTCTCTGCGCACGTAGCGTGGCTCTCCACACAACTTGCATTCCGTCAAATTTCCATCATTTATGCCAAACTCATTATTATAATAGAGCATGCAACCGGACACACAACAATCAATTCTTTTAGATTTTAAGCCAAGCTTCGATACCAGTCTTTTAGCATCAAGCCAAGCTTCGATACCAGTCTTTTAGCATCATAATAACTCTGCGGCAAAAGTCCCTTAATAGGGGTTGCATCCAACATCATTTTGGTCATATATTCCATGCACAACTCTCGGCAACATTAAATTGAGACTTAAGACCCAACAACCGAACACACATTGATAATTTTGAGTCTTTAGATCCTTCAAATAATGGTTTATTTGTCTCACTCAAATACGTGTAAAACAATTGCGCTTCCTCATTTGGAACTTCTTCAGCATCATATTCCGGTTCTTCAAAATCCAAATTTACTCCAACGGCATGAGATATCATTCCACGATAAACATCTAACGCGGGTTGCATGATTTGGCGAGATCCGATGTGGAAGCTACTTCTTCAACCGGAACATTAGTACTTGAAAGATATACTTCAACCGAACATTAACGCGCAGGAACACTACCGCAGTACCCCAGTGCTGCTACTCGCGTGGCGACTCCATATCCAATAATCCGCCTAAACCCATTATTGTACAAATGCATTCTCGACTTCATCTTCATTTTTATAAATCGAATTGAACATTTCGCGCACGGACATCTAATTCCCCTTCTCGCACAAATCCTTCGTCACGCTTAGCACAAAAAAATAAACTCTTCTACTCCTTCGCGCAAATCGTCTCTTTAAACCGCTTCTTCCAGGATATAATCGATCATACATCCAACTACGATCCATGTTTTCTAAATCCTAGTACTACGTGTGCTACAATAAAAATTATCATAAACAATAACTAATTACTTTTCATTTCATAAATAATAAATCAAAATTTATATTTTCTTACTTACATATTCATACACATACATACACATATACACATACAAATATCATATGATCATATACGTACATACATACATACACATATACATATACATATACAAATATTTACATATCATAACTACTTAAATGAAAATAACATTTTAACACATAAATTACAACATTTGACACATACATTCTATTAATATTAGTCATTTTAACTAACAACAAATAACATTTTAACTAACAACTCTATCAATTTTTTTTATTAAATATTTTATCAACAATAAATTACATATCATACTTATTTAAACTAAATGAAAATATAACAATAAATTACATATTAAACTATTTAAATGTAACTATTTAAATTAAATGAAAATAAATTACATATCATAAATCTTTCATATATTTAATTGATAATATAATGATTTTCAAATATATAGTAAATTTTAACAATTTAAAGAAAAAAAATTATAATGTGATGATTTTCAAAAATATGATAAACTTTAACAAATTAATCAAAATAATGATTATATAATGAAGTTTTGAAAATTTAATATATTACAAATTTATCTAAAAAGTATTATCAACATAAATTAAAAATTAATAAATACGTTAAATTTATTTTTTTAACTACTATATTATTATATTTCATATTTTCTAAATAATATTAACACAAATTAAAATTTAATAAATATAATCATTATTTTATTTCGTATTTATTTGTTATTTATTAATAAATTATTAACATATTATTTCGCCATTTTTTAACATAAAAAAATATTTAAAAAGTTTAAAATATTAAAAAAAATATTAACATATAATTTCCTATTTTGTAATAAATACATTAATTTTACTTTGTACTACTTTATTTACAAATAATATCAAATAACGTTTAATGACAACTAATAACTAACCGGTAGTGCCGAGAAGACTCTGACTTGATGCTAAACCGGAATCCTTTGAAGAAAGAAATAGAGATCACCAACCTCAAATAAATCCTAAACAAACAACACCACAATTAGTAACAAACTATAAATTAAAACAAAGTATAAGTTCAAATAAAGTTTAAACTAAAACATACCTTCAAAACTTTGATAGAGGAGAAGAAACAAATTTAATTGTAAGAACTTTGAAAGAAAAAAATTCAGAGAATTGTTGAGAAAGAGTGAAGATTGAATGTGAGAAGTGTTGAAATTTTAGAGAAGTGTTGGGAGAGTGAAGAGTGAAATCGAATTAGAGTGAAGGTGTGGAAGGAAGGAATGAAATTCAGAATATAAGTAAGGGAAGTTGAAAAAGAGCCGTTGTTCAAGGCGACGTTTTCGGCGGAATTCAAGTCCTTTTCGGCGGATTGACTTGCGTGGACCGAGGTGTCCTTTCCGGCGGAATTCAATTCGTTTTCGGCGGATTTTCAAATTTTGTCTTTTCCGGCGGAATTAACTGTCGTTTTCGGCGGAAATTCAAATTTTAAAATCCCACAAGTTTCGATGCAGCCTTTTCGGCGGAATTCTAGGCATTTTCGGCGGAATAAATTTTTTTTTTTTCTGGAAACTACTTTCTCTTTTATAATCCGCCAGAAATGCAATAAATCCGCCACAAATGCCAAAAAATCCGCCGGAAGTTTCTGGGAGACTAAATCCGCCGGAAAATGCAAAAATCCGCCGGAAATTTTCTGGGGGATTAAAATCCGCCGGAAGGTTACGCCTTCTAATTTCACTTTTTCTTGTAGTGAACAAGATCCGTCCCAAATATATACATTCCAAGGGTGAAACTGTCCACTTTTATTTCATTCCAATTGGTGTCATTTGAAAACTCAGGAACAATATTCTTGATCCAATTTTTTTGGAATTGATAATACCACTTTAAATTCATGTTGCTTAATGTAGTCAGATTGTGACATTAGTGGAGGAAGTTTAGTATGGTATTCTTCACCCACCCGAAGATTTTGATAAGTTTTAGGACAACCTAGATTTCTTTGTTCTTCAATATCATCAACTCTAACTCCATACTCTTGTCAAAATTTTAAAAAGAAAACATTGTAAACAAATATACCGTTTGTAGAGAAATAGTGAAAACATAAAGTTGGACTCTCTTTTTATGTCTTTTTTTTAACACTTTTTGTGGTTTGTTTTGTTCAATGTTAGACTAGACCGACCGACCGACAGACTCAGTGTTTGAGTGGACTAAGCTACATAAAACACATCCCAATAGACCATTGGGCCAACCCAACATCACCTCCTTTTATATTTTGACTCATTAGAACAAACCACGTGTTCCATTTTGACTGCACTACTAATTATATGTTTATGTGTAAGTTATCTATACTTTAACGAATATAAGAGTTAATAAATAAAAATTTCATTTAAATATAATTACATTCAATTGAAAAACTATTTGAATAATGTTGAAATATAGTCATAAAATCTTACAAGCAAAACTATTTAACTCAATTTTAACTCAACGTAAAAAGGTTAAATACAATACATAGTTTGTTTCAACGGTGACTAAATGTTACCATAAAATTTTGAGATGGTTAATTCATATACTTTTTTTTTGTAAATGATAGAGGGGCTAAGCCTGAAATTCATATATTATGATTCTCGATAACTATTAGTTTTTGATTAATATTTTTATTTATTTTAATATTACAATTATATTTATATCAATAAATAAATATGTTTGAGTCAGTGGCAGGTTAAGTACGAGGATACAGTAATGAAAGCAAAATTTTGTATTATTTCCATTTTATGGTTACTCTACGTAGTTGCTTACTCAGTTTAAAAAAAATGAAAAAGTAATTGTCATTTTTTGATTGTATGAAGCCATGATTGATGAAGGTAGTTGATAGATTACGAAAAAGATGAATCTACAAACAAACTCAAACATACAAGTTAATAGCATAAAACAGCAAAATGCCTACAAATTTGACAAAGTATTAGTCACCGGAATACCTATGCTTCCAGATCTGTAGCTTTGAGAGCCTAGTCATTGGTTGAATCTGCAATCAATCTAAGTTGTTCTGTCGATCTAAATCAAACAAACACATCAATAAGACAGGAAATAAAAAACGCCGTACCAAGACGATGAACACCAATAACGCCGCACTCAGAAGACGAAAAAAAACAAAATAAAAGCTAGATATGTGTAGTAAATAACTTATTTTGATAAAAAGAAAACAAAAAGTGATGATATAGAGGGGTGATTCCAGGCCAAAAGATGACCCAAAATCACCCTCTTGTGGGTGAGCTAGAAAGAAGAGAGGAGTAGAACGAAATGTTGGGTTACACGACTAGGATTTGGGAGAACTGTATTTTTCATAGGAATCTTAACTATTTTTTATAGGGGTGTGTGTAGTAAATGATCTTGAATTTAGCATTAAATTCTATATTGAATACTATTAAATGCTTTTTTTTGACCAAATACTATTAAATATCATATTTAGCAGTATTTGGTCAAACATATAGTATTTAATAGTATTAAATTCTTTTGGTCAAAAAAAATAGTATTAAATGCTATATATTTAATATTATTAAATATACATATAGTAGACATAAATATATTATTTATTTCTTTTGTCCAAAAGAATTAAATATACTATTAAATGATATATTTAAAACTTTTATATGTATATTTTATACGATTAAATGCTATTATATGTTTTTAAAGGCACAAGTGATAAATATTTGGATCTCTTAATCACTTTATTATGGGTTCTATACCTGGCAATGTGTGTGGAAAAATAATTACTGAGGGAGGTCAACTGTTGTCGTGGATGATACATTGGTTTACCAACAAAAGAATGATTAGTATATAATTAGCGTTTTAGATGTTAGAGAGGAGGAGCAGGGTTGAACACTATACACCTACGTTTTTACCAATAATCCCTTTCAGTCAACCATGAATGCAGTTCACTAATAAAATGGGAATGATACGAAATTTTGCTTTCATTTCTCTATCCTCGTACTAAACCTGCTACAAACTCATACATATTTATTTATATGTATAAACATAATTGTAATATTAAAAGAAATATAAAAATTAATCAAAAACTAATATTTATCGAGAATCATAATAGTGATTTTTCGGCGTAATCCCTCTATCAATTATAAAAAATGTGTATGAATTAGCTATCTCAAAATTTAATGGTAACATTTACTCACTACTTACACAAAATATGTATTGTATTAAACCTTTTTATGTTGAGTTAAAATTGAGTTAAGTAGTTTTGCTTCTAAGATTTTGCAGCTAAATTTCAACAATCTTCAAAAAGTTTTTCAATTAATGTACTTATATTTCAATGAAATTTTTTATTTATGAACTCTTTATATTCCTTAAGTGTAGATAACTTATTCATACACATATAATTAGTAGTGCTGTAAAAATGGAACATGTGGTTTGTTCTATTGAGTCAAAACATAAAAGGGGGTGAAGTTAGGTCGGCCCGACTGTCTATTGGAATATGTTTTTTGTAGCTTAGTCCACTCAAACACCAAGTCAGCCGATCGGTCGGTCCAGTCTAACATTGAACAAAATAAACCACAAAAAGTGTTAAAAAAGACATAAAAAAAAGAGTCCAACTTGACGTTTTCACAATTTCTCTACAAACGGTATTTTTGTTTACAATGTTTTCTTTTTAAAAATTTGACAGGAGTATGCTGTTCAAGTTGATGATATTGAAGAACAAAGAAATCTAGGGTGTCCTAAAGCTTATCAAAATTCTCGGGTGGGTGAAGAATAATGCATCGAACTTCCACCACTAATGTCACAATCGACTACATTAAGCAACATGAATTTAAAGTGGGATTATCAAATCAAATAAATTGGATCAAGAATCTTGTTTCAGAGTTTTCAAATAACACCAATTAGAATGAAATAGAAGTGGGACAGTTTCACCTTGGATTGTATATATTTGGGAAGAATCTTGTTCAAGTGAAAAGATTCATTGGTAATAAGACAAAGAGAAATATCTTGATATTCTATTATACCGAGTTTTAGAACTCGAAAATCATTCAAGGTGGTCTAGCTTCATTTTCCTATATCTAAACCACCTTGAATGATTTTCATTGTTGTAAAACTCGGTATAATAGAATATAAATATATCTCTCATTGTCTTATTACAAATGAATCTTTTCACTTGAACAAGATCCGTCCCAAATATATACATATTCCAAGGGTGAAACTGCTCCACTTTTATTTCATTCCAATTGGTGTCATTTGAAAACTCAGAACAATATTCTTGATCCAATTTATTGGAATTGATAATACCACTTTAAATTCATGTTGCTTAATGTAGTCGATTGTGACATTAGTGGAGGAAGTTTAGTATGGTATTCTTCACCCACCAAGATTTTGATAAGTTTTAGGACAACCTAGATTTCTTTGTTCTTCAATATCATCAACTCTAACTCCATACTCTTGTCAAAATTTTAAAAAGAAAACATTGTAAACAAATATACCGCTTTGTAGAGAAATAGTGAAAACATAAAGTTGGACTCTCTTTTATGTCTTTTTTTAACACTTTTTGTGGTTTGTTTTGTTCAATGTTAGACTAGACCGACCGACCGGCTGCACTTTCGGTGTTTGAGTGGACTAAGCTACATAAAACACATCCCAATAGACCATTGGGCCAACCCAACCTCACCTCCTTTTATATTTTGACTCATTAGAACAAACCACGTGTTCCATTTTGACTGCACTACTAATTATATGTTTATGTGTAAGTTATCTATACTTTAACGAATATAAAGAGTTAATAAATAAAAATTTCATTTAAATATAATTACATTCAATTGAAAAACTATTTGAATAATGTTGAAATATAGTCATAAAATCTTACAAGCAAAACTATTTAACTCAATTTTAACTCAACGTAAAAAGGTTAAATACAATACATAGTTTGTTTCAACGGTGAGTAAATGTTACCATAAAATTTTGAGACGGTTAATTCATATACTTTTTTTTTATAAATGATAGAGGGGCTAAGCCTGAAATTCATATATTATGATTCTCGATAAATATTAGTTTTTGATTAATATTTTTATTTATTTTAATATTACAATTATATTTATATCAATAAATAAATATGTTTGAGTCTGTGGCAGGTTAAGTACGAGGATACAGTAATGAAAGCAAAATTTTGTATTATTTCCATTTTATGATTTTATGGTTACTTTACGTAGTTGCTTACTCAGTTTAAAAAAAATGAAAAAGTAATTGTCATTTTTTGATTGTATGAAGCCATGATTGATGAAGGTAGTTGATAGATTACTTAAAAAGATGAATCTACAAACAAACTCAAACATACAAGTTAATAGCATAAAACAAACAAAATGCCTACAAATTTGACAAAGTATTAGTCAGGAATACCTATGCTTCCAGATCTGTAGCTTTGAGGGCCTAGTCATTGGTTGAATCTGCAATCAATCTAAGTTGTTCTGTCGATCTAAATCAAACAAACACATCAATAAGACAGGAAATAAAAAACGTCGTACCAAGACGATGAACACCAATAACGCCGCACTCGCATTTACTCTAAAAAAACAAAATAAAAGCTAGATATGTGTAGTAAACAACTTATTTTGATAAAAAGAAAACAAAAAGTGATGATATAGAGGGGTGATTCCAGGCCAAAAGATGACCCAAAATCACCCTCTTGTGGGTGAGCTAGAAAGAAGAGAGGAGTGGAACGAAATGTTGGGTTACACGACTAGGATTTGGGAGAACTGTATTTTTCATAGGAATCTTAACTATTTTTTTATAGGGGTGTGTGTAGTAAATGATCTTGAATTTAGCATTAAATTCTATATTGAATACTATTAAATGCTTTTTTTTGACCAAATACTATTAAATATCATATTTAGCAGTATTTGGTCAAACATGTAGTATTTAATAGTATTAAATGCTTTTGGTCAAAAAAATAGTATTAAATGCTATATATTTAATATTATTAAATATACATATAGTAGACATAAATATACTATTTATTTCTTTTGTCCAAAAGAATTAAATATACTATTAAATGATATATTTAAAACTTTTATATGTATATTTTATACGATTAAATGCTATTATATGTTTTTAAAGGCACAAGTGATAAATATTTGGATCTCTTAATCACTTTATTATGGGTTCTATACATGGCAATGTGTGTGGAAAAATAATTACTGAGGGAGGTCAACTGTTGTCGTGGATGATACATTGGTTTACCAACAAAAGAATGATTAGTATATAATTAGCGTTTTAGATGTTAGAGAGGAGGGGGAGCAGGGTTCGAACACTATACACCTACGTTTTTACTAATAATCCCTTTCAGTCAACCATGAATGCAGTTCACTAATAAAATGGGAATGATACAAAATTTTTCTTTCCTTTCTCTATCCTCATCCTAAACTTGCCACAGACTCATACATATTTATTTATATGTATAAACATAATTGTAATATTAAAAGAAATATAAAAATTAATCAAAAACTAATATTTATCTAGAATCATAATAGTGATTTTTCGGCGTAGTCCCTCTATCAATTATAAAAAATGTGTATGAATTAGCTATCTCAAAATTGAATGGTAACATTTACTCACTACTGAAACAAAATATGTATTGTATTAAACCTTTTTATGTTGAGTTAAAATTGAGTTAAGTAGTTTTGCTTGTAAGATTTTACAGCTAAATTTCAACAATCTTCAAAAAGTTTTTCAATTAATGTACTTATATTTCAATGAAATTTTTTATTTATGAACTCTTTATATTCCTTAAGTGTAGATAACTGATTCATACACATATAATTAGTAGTGCTGTAAAAATGTAACACGTGGTTTGTTCTATTGAGTCAAAACATAAAAGGGGGTGAAGTTAGGTCGGCCCGACTGTCTATTGGAATATGTTTTTTGTAGCTTAGTCCACTCAAACACCGAGTCAGCCGACCGGTCGGTCCAGTCTAACATTGAACAAAATAAACAACAAAAAGTGTTTAAAAAGACATAAAAAAAAGAGTCCAACTTGACGTTTTCACAATTTCTCTACAAACGGTATTTTTGTTTACAATGTTTTCTTTTTAAAAATTTGACAGGAGTATGCTGTTCAAGTTGATGATATTGAAGAACAAAGAAATCTAGGTTGTCCTAAAGCTTATCAAAATTCTCGGGTGGGTGAAGAATACCAGACTGAACTTCCACCACTAATGTCACAATCTGACTACATTAAGCAACATGAATTTAAAGTGGGATTATCAAATCAAATAAATTGGATCAAGAATCTTGTTCCCGAGTTTTCAAATAACACCAATTGGAATGAAATAGAAGTGGACAGTTTCACCCTTGGATTGTATATATTTGGGAAGAATCTTGTTCAAGTGAAAAGATTCATTGGTAATAAGACAATGAGAGATTTATTTATATTCTATTATACCGAGTTTTACAACAATGAAAATCATTCAAGGTGGTTTAGTGGACTAAGCTACATAAAACACATCCCAATAGACAATTGGGCCAACCCAACCTCACCCCCTTTTATATTTTGACTCATTAGAACAAACCACGTGTTCCATTTTGACTGCACTACTAATTATATATATGTTTATGTGTATGTTATCTATACTTTAACGAATATAAAGAGTTAATAAATAAAAATTTCATTTAAATATAATTACATTCAATTGAAAAACTATTTGAATAATGTTGAAATATAGTCATAAAATCTTACAAGCAAAACTATTTAACTCAATTTTAACTCAACGTAAAAAGGTTAAATACAATACGTAGTTTGTTTCAACGGTGAGTAAATGTTACCATAAAATTTTGAGACGGTTAATTCATATACTTTTTTTTGTAAATGATAGAGGGGCTAAGCCTGGAATTCATATATTATGATTCTCGATAAATATTAGTTTTTGATTAATATTTTTATTTATTTTAATATTACAATTATATTTATATCAATAAATAAATATGTTTGAGTCTGTGGCAGGTTAAGTACGAGGATACAGTAATGAAAGCAAAATTTTGTATTATTTCCATTTTATGATTTTATGGTTACTCTACGTAGTTGCATACTCAGTTTAAAAAAAATGAAAAAGTAATTGTCATTTTTTGATTGTATGAAGCCATGATTGATGAAGGTAGTTGATAGATTACGAAAAAGATGAATCTACAAACAAACTCAAACATACAAGTTAATAGCATAAAACAGCAAAATGCCTACAAATTTGACAAAGTATTAGTCACCGGAATACCTATGCTTCCAGATCTGTAGCTTTGAGGGCCTAGTTGTAACACCCCCTTCTATTAGCACTATTTACTCAATAAAAATCAGAGTTTTTCAAAACATTTTCCACGCACCTCAAATAAAATACTACATTTAATAAAAACCTCATCAAGGTATAATTAAAAATTCAAACGCATCTAGTGCGTGAAATGCATATCCTAGTCACGTGGGTTAAAACCCTAAAACCTGTTTAATGTTTACAATAATCCAAAAAAACAGTTCACAGCAGCGGAAAATAAAATTGAGTTCAACACACTCAATACATAATTTAAATAAGTTTAATCCATAACATAAGATAACAATGCTAAAACCCCAATCCCCGGTGTTACTAGATCAGAGCCGACTCAAATTCCCAAGAAGCCTAGAGATCTTCACTCAGAATCACCTGCATGTCGCCACGAGAGCAGGCAACATAAAAATGCTAGGGTGAGTCTCTTTACATAAATAATAACAAGTAAGATAAGCATTATATTCGGAAAACATCTAGCAACAACAATCCATAGTAATTAAGGCATTCACCATTCAATTAAAATACCAACAAGTCACAACAAAGGATTAATTAAGCATCAATGAGAATTCAAAGAATGCATGGTTGTATGCATGTGTGCAATATGCATGTGGATCCATAACCACCTCAAAACCCCGTCGGGTAACCACCACGTTTTGGCCGAAGCCACCCACCACGTTTTGGCCGAAGCCACCCACCACGTAATGCATATGATTTACGTGACACTATGACAAATGCATCACAACACAATAAGCACATCACATCAATTATTAACCACCACGTTATCAATTATTAACCACCACTTCATCATATGTTAACCACCACCTTATCAATGATTAACCACCACTTGATCATTTATTAACCACCACTTGATCAATTATCACCCACCACATCAATTATTAACCACCACGTTATCAACCATTAAATTAAATCTCACCTAAGGACCAAAACACCTCTTAGGGACCCTTTCAACACATAAGTCCATTTGTGACACACTCAAGATTAATTTGGAGTTTAGGGGGTTATGGACACCTTAGGATTATTGTTGGTACTTAGGAATTATTTTTGACATATTGAGCTTAATTGGACACTAAGGGATTATTTTGTCACGCCAAGGATTAATTTAATTCTTAGGGACTAATTTGTCACACCAAGGATTAAATTAATTCTTAGGGACTAAACCATCACTTAGACACATTTTGGACACCTAGGCGCCAAGGGGCAGCCACTTTGGCGCCCCACTAGCGCAACACACACACACACACACGGCACAACACACACTCACAGGCGCCAAGTTTCTAGGAAACTGGCGCCCTGCACACGGCCTGCACCTGCACACACCTAATGTCTCACTGGGCGCCAAGTTTCTAGGAAATTGGCGCCCCTTTGCCGTGCCACTTCGCAAGACACACCCCACACAACCCTGCACTCAGGCGCCAAAATCCTAGGGGATTGGCGCCCACACACACGCACCGTGCCACTTTTCCCCCTTAACGCACGCACGCACCACCAGGCGCCTAAATGCCTAGCATTTGGCGCCCTTCCCTGCACAGACACAGCACTATCACTTAGACACTCTACCAGGCGCCAGATTTCCTGTGAAATGGCGCCCTGCACCCTGTCCAGTCACCAACCAGCAACCTGGCGCCATTTTGCCTAGCAAATGGCGCCCCTCCCTGCACTTTCACACACGCACGCCAGAAACAGTAAAGGAGGCGCCATTTTCCTATGAATTTGGCGCCCTCCACCACTTATACTCTTCCAATCAAAAACTTCAACATCCCATTCACTCAATGATTCATTTCCCACTTACACAACACACAATTAGAAATTAATTAACTCATCAAATTAATATATTTCCACATTTTCTCACCATGAGGCATTTACTCAAACACTTAGCATACAATTTCAACAACACATATATCTCTAACACCAAGCATCATGGTAGCAACAATTCAAACACACATACAATAACAACCATAAAATGAACACAAATCCACACAATCAATTCATGCTAGGCTATTTCCTACACAACACATATCCTACAAGTTATCATAGACATAATGAGAATCCCCTAACCTTGGGTGAGCTAAGATTTCCAAGCAACCACCAAAAATCACCAAAATGAATATCCCTCCTTCCTATGCAAGCTGAAACCGTGCGTGTTCCTCTCTTGGGTAACCATGGAGAAATCAAAATGGTAAAGATGAGCTTATGGAACTCTTAGAAATGGAACAAGGAAGGGAAATGATGAAGATTAGGACCAAGAATTCACTTACCCATTAAGAATCAAAGGAAAAGTTTCCACCTTTTCCTTCCTCCCTTCACGCCGTCGAGTCCCTCTCCTTTCTCTCTATTCTTCTATTTTTTTCTTTCTTTCAAAATAAGGGTAATGTTACCCTAGATTAGGACCCCTAAGCTTTATGACTAGTATTGGGCCCAATAATGGCCCTTGGGCCTTATTCCCACTCCTACACTTAATTTATTCCACCTCCTGAAATAAAAATAATTCCAACTTAGTATCCTATTTAAAATAGATTAGGCCCCTTTTAGATAAAATAAACTTTAACTATTTAATTAACTTAATTAAATGTTGCAAGCCTTTAATAACTTAATTAATTAGATAATTAAATTATTTTTGGGCGTTACACTAGTCATTGGTTGAATCTGCAATCAATCTAAGTTGTTCTGTCGATCTAAATCAAACAAACACATCAATAAGACAGGAAATAAAAAACGCCGTACTAAGACGATGAACACCAATAACGCCGCACTCAGACGACGAAAAATAACAAAATAAAAGCTAGATATGTGTAGTAAACAACTTATTTTGATAAAAAGAAAACAAAAAGTGATGATATAGAGGGGTGATTCCAGGCCAAAAGATGACCCAAAATCACCCTCTTGTGGGTGAGCTAGAAAGAAGAGAGGAGTAGAACGAAATGTTGGGTTACACGACTAGGATTTGGGAGAACTGTATTTTTCATAGGAATCTTTACTATTTTTTATAGGGGTGTGTGTAGTAAATGATCTTGAACTTAGCATTAAATTCTATATTGAATACTATTAAATGCTTTTTTTGACCAAATACTATTAAATATCATATTTAGCAGTATTTGGTCAAACATATAGTATTTAATAGTATTAAATGCTTTTGTCAAAAAAAATAGTATTAAATGCTATATATTTAATATTATTAAATATACATATAGTAGACATAAATATACTATTTATTTCTTTTGTCCAAAAGAATTAAATATACTATTAAATGATATATTTAATACTTTTATATGTATATTTTATACGATTAAATGCTATTATATGTTTTTAAAGGCACAAGTGATAAATATTTGGATCTCTTAATCACTTTATTATGGGTTCTATACCTGGCCAATGTGGGTGGAAAAATAATTATTACTGAGGGAGGTCAACTGTTGTCGTGGATGATACATTGGTTTACCAACAAAAGAATGATTAGTATATAATTAGCGTTTTAGATGTTAGAGAGGAGGGGGAGCAGGGTTCGAACACTATACACCTATGTTTTTACTAATAATCCCTTTCAGTCAACCATGAATGCAGTTCACTAATAAAATGGGAATGATACGAAATTTTTCTTTCCTTTCTCTATCCTCATACTAAACTTGCCACAGACTCATACATATTTATTTATATGTATAAACATAATTGTAATATTAAAAGAAATATAAAAATTAATCAAAAACTAATATTTATCGAGAATCATAATAGTGATTTTTCGGCGTAGTCCCTCTATCAATTATAAAAAATGTGTATGAATTAGCTATCTCAAAATTGAATTGTAACATTTACTCACTACTGAAACAAAATATGTATTGTATTAAACCTTTTTATGTTGAGTTAAAATTGAGTTAAGTAGTTTTGCTTGTAAGATTTTACAGCTATATTTCAACAATCTTCAAAAAGTTTTTCAATTAATGTACTTATATTTCAATGAAATTTTTTATTTATGAACTCTTTATATTCCTTAAGTGTAGATAACTGATTCATACACATATAATTAGTAGTGCTGTAAAAATGGAACACGTGGTTTGTTCTATTGAGTCAAAACATAAAAGGGGGTGAAGTTAGGTCGGCCCGACTGTCTATTGGAATATGTTTTTTGTAGCTTAGTCCACTCAAACACCGAGTCAGCCGACCGGTCGGTCCAGTCTAACATTGAACAAAATAAACAACAAAAAGTGTTAAAAAAGACATAAAAAAAAATAGTCCAACTTGATGTTTTCACAATTTCTCTACAAACGGTATTTTTGTTTACAATGTTTTCTTTTTAAAAATTTGACAGGAGTATGTTGTTTAAGTTGATGATATTGAAGAACAAAGAAATCTAGGTTGTCCTAAAGCTTATCAAAATTCTCGGGTGGGTGAAGAATACCAGACTGAACTTCCACCACTAATGTCACAATCTGACTACATTAAGCAACATGAATTTAAAGTGGGATTATCAAATCAAATAAATTGGATCAAGAATCTTGTTCCCGAGTTTTCAAATAACACCAATTGGAATGAAATAGAAGTGGACAGTTTCACCCTTGGATTGTATATATTTGGGAAGAATCTTGTTCAAGTGAAAAGATTCATTGGTAATAAGACAATGAGAGATTTATTTATATTCTATTATACCGAGTTTTACAACAATGAAAATCATTCAAGGTGGTTTAGTGGACTAAGCTACATAAAACACATCCCAATAGACAACCAACCCAACCTCACCCCCTTTTATATTTTGACTCATTAGAACAAACCACGTGTTCCATTTTGACTGCACTACTAATTATATATATATGTTTATGTGTAAGTTATCTATACTTTAACGAATATAAAGAGTTAATAAATAAAAATTTCATTTAAATATAATTACATTCAATTGAAAAACTATTTGAATATTGTTGAAATATAGTCATAAAATCTTACAAGCAAAACTATTTAACTGAATTTTAACTCAACGTAAAAAGGTTAAATACAATAAATAGTTTGTTTCAACGGTGAGTAAATGTTACCATAAAATTTTGAGACGGTTAATTCATATACTTTTTTTTGTAAATGATAGAGGGGCTAAGCCTGAAATTCATATATTATGATTCTCGATAAATATTAGTTTTTGATTAATATTTTTATTTATTTTAATATTACAATTATATTTATATCAATAAATAAATATGTCCTAAAGCTTGATTTTATGGGCACCTTGGAAGAAGAAATCTATATGGAGCAACCTGAAGGTTTCGTAATTCATGGGCAAGAAAACAAGGTCTGCAAGTTAGATAAGTCTCTGTATGGTCTTAAACAAGCTCCTAAGCAGTGGCATGAGAAGTTTGATAATCTGATTATATCGAATGGGTTCAAAGTGAATGAGAGTGACAAATGTATTTATTACAAAACTGAAAATGACATTTGCACTATCATATGTCTCTACGTAGATGACTTACTCATATTTGGATCAAACATTCATGCTGTAAATAAAGTGAAATCAATGTTGTGCAACAACTTTGATATGAAAGACCTCGGAGAAGCAAGTGTAATCCTTGGTATTAAGATTACTGTGCGAGAAAGGAATTTCTTTGGATCGGCCTCACTACATTGAGAAGATCCTAAAGAAATATAATTACTATGACTGTAAACCGCGCCGCTCACCATATGATCCTAGTGTCAAACTTTTCAAGAACACACGGTGATAGTGTTAGGCAAATGTAATATGTGAGCATCATTGGCAAACTTAAGGTATGCCAACGATTGCACTGCATTCGACATTGCCTATGTCGTGGGATTCTTGTGCGTGTGTTTACCATCGACCTAGTATAGAGCATTGGCATGCTATCGAGAGAGTCATGAGATACCCGAAAGGACCATGAATCTTGATTACACTATCGAGATTTCAACAGATTTGAAGTGGTACGGTGATGCCGATTGGAATACACCGCCGATGATTCCAAAGCAACCGGTGGCTATATATTTAGTATAGTGGTGGTGCCGTCTCTCGGGAATCTAAGAAGCAGCACCATATTGGCTCACCACTATGGAGTCTCAAATGATAGTGTAACACCCCATTTCTACCCTAAGATTTGAATCAAAAATCGAGGATATAAAAATTTATTTCTCAATGGAGTGCTACACTTAATTCAAAGACAAAACAATACAGCTTATAACACAATTACTTTATCTCATCAATATAATACGCAACAAACCATCATAGGATGGAATTTCTCAAAAGTTTATTAAATAATTCCACGCACTGAGAAATAACATCATACACTACGCCGCGGAAATAAAAACAGTTCCAAAGAGACAAACAATAGTCTCATCAATACATATAATTATCTCATAATATAACAGTTCAACAATAAACAAAGCGATAACTAGAAACTAATCCCATCCCCAGGTGCTACGATCGAGAGCGCATCGATTCTGGGAAAGTGAAGGAGATAAGCCTTCACTCATGGCTACCTGTGGTAAACAACAACAGAAAGGGGTGAGTCTCGAACTATATAATAAGGATGATAATAAGCAATATATACACAATCATAGCGGCACACAGTCACAGTACACAGCACACAAAATCACACCACTCATTAATCAATAGCACTTATGCGTTTATGAGAATGTATGCAATGCAGTCATGCATGTGGTACCATTTGCCCCCATGGCAGTATCATCATCAAATTGAGCCTCATGACTCGCCCCATGGCCCGCCTCATGGCCTCACAATTAATCATAAACATCGCGACCGCAGCCGAATGCATGCATGAGACTCCATGAACACATCACGAGCACATTTACAATATCACAATTCACAAATTATTCCTCACCTCATTATTAATCTCATTTATAGCCCCCATGGCTCTATCATTATCAAATTGAGCCCTCATGACTCTAGCCCCCATGGCTCATGCCCCCATGGCATCATCAATCACCTCAGTCTCTCCTCAACACAATCAAGTCCCAAGGACTAATCTCAACTAGGGGACTAAAACTCACTCACGGACCTAAAAACACCCTTTAGGACCAATCCAACACCTAGGGACCAAATTGACACCTTTTGGACCAAACTGCATCTAGGGACCAAAACCACACCCTTAGGACCAAACAAATACCTAGGGACCAAAACAAAGACACACCTGCACACAAGGCAAAAGACTAGCGCCATTTTTCCCACATTCTCGCGCCACCTGTGCAACACAAAGACTAGCGCCTAAAACTCAAAGAATTTGGCGCTCGTGGCAACACATGCCCACCGGGCGCCATTTTCCTAGCAACTGGGCGCTCGGGCAACACGGTCTTAGACACAAACTAAGACACAAACCGAGACACGATCTCGCATACTGAGCGCCGACCGCACACTGGCAAGAACTTTTGGCGATCAGATTTGACACAAAGACACCCAAAGACATGCAACAGAAAACTACTCGAGCCAAAAATGTTTTAAATTGAATTTGGGTAGGTGAATACAAAAGATGGCACAGTAAAATATGCCCGTAACTCTAAGTTCCACTTAAACCACCCCATAGGCACACATATGTCGCCACAAAGAATACCCACTAGGACATCCTCAAATGACACATGTTCGTGATAAAATCACTCGAGCCAAAATGTTTTAAATTGAATTTGGGGTGTAATCGCAAAATATGGCACGGTGAAATATGCGTAATCCTAAATTTCACTTAACCCATCCCATGTGTGCACGTGAATAAAGGCACAAGGCGCCTTATTCTCAAAGAACCGGCGCCAGACAAAGAACACACCCACACGTGACATCTGCAGCTGATTGCACTGGCGCCATTTCCCAAAGAACTTGGCGCCCAGCAAAGAACTCCCCGCGCCACAGACACAAATCCAACACGTGAACGAAGAACCCAGCGCCATTTTCTCAAAGAATATGGCGCGCCGGCAAAGTGACATTCTGCACGAACTCACAACCCAACTCATGAACAAAGTACACACGCGCCATTTCCCTAGCACATTGGCGCCCAAACCCCAAAATCCCAATTTCCTCAAATTCTCCCAAACCAATTCACTCCATAATCATTCTAATACTCCTAATTTCATATTCAAACAATCAATTGCATGCTCAATCATCAAACACACCACACATCACAAAATTACATGTTATAAACCCTAACTTAAGCCCTAAATCGATTTCAACAAGCAATTTATCAAATTCAACGATTCAAACACCATACAACGATCAAATAACACTAATTAAGGGCCTATGACATACATACAACTCATTATCCTCTCTATTATAGAGTTGAGACTCCCTTACCTTATTTTAACCTAGTAGAAATTGATTCTCACCAAGTCACGCATAAGAACCACAAAGAACTAGAGTCTTCTTCTCCTCTCTTTGCTTGGTGCGTAAGCCTTTCTCCCTTCCTCTAGGGTTTTTTGCGCGATCTCCTCCCCTTTCTCTCTTCTCTCTATTCGTTTCTTTTCTTTCTTTTCCAAATGATGCGAATTGCATCACTCAAGGAGCCTAAGTCATTGGGCTTGGGCTCTGGGCCAATCTCTGCAGATTCCAGATTTCTAATACCACTTCCTTCTATTTAAAATAAAATACTAAATTATAAAACACTATATTATAATTTAATATAATTAAAATAGTGCAACACTTTAAATAATTTAATCAATTGCTTAATTAAATCATTTAGTGTGTTACAACTCTCCCCCACTTAGGAAATTTCGTCCTCGAAATTCATACCTGAGTCAAACAGCTCTGGATACGACTCCCGCATCCTGCTCTCCAGCTCCCAAGTCATGCTCTCACCTGTAGCCCCCAACCACACTACCTTGACTAAGGCAATGTCCTTCCTCTCAACACCTTCACCTCTCTATCATCAATCCTCACCGGCATAGTCTCCACAAAGGAGGTTCTCACGCACCTCCACATCATCCATGTGAATCACATGAGACGGTTCGGAATATACTCGAAGGCGTGACACGTGGAAAACATCGTGCAAGTTCGAAGGTTAGGTGGCAAGGCCCACCTATAAGCAACCTTCCCAACCTCTCGGTGATTTGAGCACGGTCCAATAAACCTCGGAGTTAACTTCTTTTGCCTTCGGTGCACGCCCAACACCTACCATAGGCGTGACCCTCAGAATACATGCTCACCAACCTAAAACTCCAAGTCCTTTCTCCTCCTATCATGGTAACTTTTTCTCACGGCTGGGACTCTTTCATTTCTCGATCATCATCTTTACCTTCTCAAGAGTCTCCCTAACCAATTCCGGTCCAAGAACAACACTCTCACCGGACTCATGCCAACACAAAGGAGTTCTACACCTCCGCCCATACAGTGCCTCAAAAGGAGCCATCCCTATACTCGAATGGTAGCTGTTATTATAAGTGAACTCAATCAGTGGGACATGTGTATCCCACGCACCTCCCTGCTCTAGCACACAAGCTCTCAATAAATCCTCCAAGGACTGAATGGTTCTCTCGATCATCCATCATCACCGAGGATGATAGGCTGAACTCAACCTCAATTTAGACCCCAATGCCTCCTGCAAGCTCCTCCAGAACTCAGATGTAAACCTCGGGTCTCTATCTGACACAATACTCTTCGGAACCCCATGCAGCTTCACAATCACCTGAACATAAATCTTGGCCAACTTTGGCACGGGATAGGTGATGTTGATAGGAATGAAATGAGCAGACTTGGTCAACCTATCCACAATCACCCAAATGGTGTCAAACCCTCTCACAGTGTTTGGCAACCCAGTCACAAAGTCCATGGAAATGCTGTCCTACTTCCATTCCGGAATCTCCAAAGGTTGCATCGGCCGCGAGCTTCTCAGTGCTCAATCTTTGACTTCTGGCAAGTCAAACAGACATAAACGAACTGTGCTACATCCCTCTTCATACCAGGCCACCAAAACAGTTTCTTCAGATCATGGTACATTTTAGTAGCACCTGGATGAATACTCAGCTTACTCCTATGGCTCTCCTCAAGTATCATCTTCTTCACCAAGATCATCAGAACACAAATTACGTCCCCGAATCTCAACACACCACGGGAATCCAACTGTAATCCCCATCCACGGCGATCACCGCCTACCAACAAATCAACCGTTTCACATCCAACTTCTGGGCGTCTCTGACACTAACCAAGAAGTCATTCCCGATCCTCAGCATACCCAATCTGACACTTTGAGGTGTCACTTCACAAACTAGGCTCAAATCGCAGAATTGCTCAATCAACTCCAATTCCCTTACTATCATAGCTGACATATGTAAAGTTTTCCGACTTAAAGCATCACCACGACATTAGCTTTGCTGGGGTGATAGTTCAAGCCAAAATCATAATCTTTCAAAGACTCTAACCAACGCGCCTCATATTCCTCCTATTCGGTCAAACAAGTACTTCAAACTCTTGTGATCACCGAACACCTCGAATGCGGTACCATAGAGATAGTGCCTCCAAATCTTCAACACAAAAACAATAGCAAATTTAGCTCCAAATCATGAGTAGGATAGTTCTTCTCATGTGTCCTCAATCGTGCGGACGCATAAGCAACTACCTTCCCATCCTCGCATCAAAACACCTCCCAAACCCATCTTGGAAGCATCACAATATACCACGAATGGTCGATCCAAGACAGCAACACCAACACTCGGAGATGTTGTCAACCTCCTCTTCAACTCTTGGAAGCTCTCTTCACACTTTGCATCCCACACAAAAGCTCTTCCCTTACAAAGTCAATTGGGTCAACGGAAGGGCTAGCTTAGAGAACCCTCAATAAAACTCCTCAGTAACCACCAACCCCAAGAAACTCTCGATCTCGCCACGCACTTTGGGCTCTCCCATCAGTAACACCGCATCAACCTTGGTCGGGTCCACAACTATACCATCACCAGAAATAATGTGACCCAAGAAGCTCACCTCTTTCAGCCAGAACTCACACTTTGACAACTTGGCATACAACTTCTTCTCTTTCAACACTTCTAGTACCAATCTCAAGTTCTCTGCATGATCCTCCTCAGACTTAGAGTATACCAGAATATCATTGATAAAAACAACCACAAACCGATCCAAGTAGCTATGGAAGATTCGGTTCATGTACTCCATAAACACTCCTGGTACATTAGTGACACCAAAAGGCATTACAGAGTACTCATAGTGCCCATACCTCGTTCTGAACGCTGTCTTCTGGATGTCTTCATCTTTCACCTTTATCTGATGATAACCTGACCTTAAGTCAATCTTGCTAAAAACCTTAGCACCCACCAGCTGATCCATCAGGTCATCAATCCTCGGGAGAGGATACTTATTCTTGATAGTTACCTTGTTCAGTTGCCTGTAATCCACACACAGACGCATACTCCCATCCTTCTTCTTCACTAACAAAACTGAGCTCCCCATGGTGACACACCTAGGCCTCACAAACTTCTTCTCAAGTAGCTCTTCCAACCGCTTCTTTAGTTCGCATAACTCGAGGTCGACATCCCATGACGGTGCCATAGACATGTGCCTAGTACTGCACACAAGCTCAATCCCAAACTCTACCTCCCTCTCTGGTGGCACACTAGGAATCTCATCAAAAAACACTTCGGAGAACTCACACACCACCTGCAACCCATCAACCACAGCTTGGTTCTCAGCAGACATAGAGGCCATCAAAGCAAACAGCTGACCACCCTCTTTCATTATCTCACGCCATTGATCAACAGTCAACAAAACAGGCTCTTCCTCTTCTGGAGGAAGGAAACTCACACACTTGTTGAAACAGTTGATGTGCACGTGGTTATCTACTAACCAGTCCATACCCAGAATCACATCCAACCCACCCAATGGTAAACAGATAAGGTCAACCAAAAAATCTCTGCCGAAGACTGACAGAGGACACCTAGCACACATTAGAGAAGTAGTTATCGGACTTTAGCCGTGGAGTGTCGATAACCATCCCCCTCTCCATAGTAGACAATACTAAATTCAACTTTTCAGCACAGACAGAAGCAATAAAGGAGTGCGTAGCACCCGTGTCAACAATAGCAACTAAAGGTGTACCATAAATAAAGCAAGTACCTCTAATCTCATTGGGTCCCTCTGAACCTGCCAATGCAAAAACTCTCCCAGTGGATCTCTCCTTCTTTGGTTTGGTGCACTTGGAGCTAAAGTGACCAGCTTCTCCACAATTGAAACACACTGCTTCCTTGCGATCACAATCGGATGCCATGTGACCATCCCTCCCACACTTGAAGCATATCTTTCCCCCAGACTTACAATCAAAACTCTTGTGACCCGACTTGCCACACTTGAAGCATACAATGTTAGCGGGAGCATCTCCCCCACTTGGCTTCTTGCCCTCAACAGACCTCTTACCCTCAGCAGACCTGCTACCACCAGCATACCTGTGTTTACCCCCGCGCCAGATGTATCATATGGCTTACCCCCGTGGCCGAACTTACCCTCTCGGTCTCTCATGACCCTAGAGCGGGCATTCTTTGTCTTCCTCATAGATTCTCGCAGTTAGATCAACCGGATCAAAGAACACTCACGATCTTCTCGATACCCAATGGCTCGCTTGATATCGATCTCAACCCATTCTCAAATTTGATGCACTTCGAGAATTGCACTCACTTCGAGAATAATGTGGATAGAACTTAGCCATTTCAATAAATGGCAAGATACTCGAGAAGCAGACATACTCCTCGCTTGCTTCAGTTCAAGGAACTCCATCTCTTTCTTCCCCCTGACATCCTCTGGAAAATACTTCCTCAGAAACTCTCTCCCGAATCAAACCCAAATAACCTCCTCATGCGCATGATTTCTAGCCTCTCAACGGTCTCTAGCCACTACCATCGACCTCTCGCCTAGAGTGTGCGTACCATACCTGACTTTCTGCTCATCATTGCAGTCCATCACCCGAAAGATTCTCTCAATCTCCTTCAACCATGCCATAGCGCCATCTGGATTGTGCCTTCCTTTGAAGGTAGGAGGGTTCTCTCTCTGAAATGTAGCAAAGCACGGTCCCAAAGATTCTCACCAACATTCTGTTGGTTCCCTATAACCTGGGCTATGGCTTGCAAGGCCTCAGCAATAGCAGCATCCACTCTCCTAGCCATATCAACCTAGCACTGCAGCATAAACAACCATTCAGAACTAATTCAAAGGACACCTAAATACACAATATGACAGACAGACACACTTGGCCGGACAGACCGAACTTTTGCTCTGATACCACTAATGTAACACCCCATTTCTACCCAGCAATTTGAATCAAAAATCAGAGGATATAAAAATTTATTTCTCAATGGAGTGCTACACTTAATTCAGCACAAAACAATACAGTTATAACACAATTACTTCATCTCATCAATATAATACGCAGCAACCATCATAGGATGATTTCTCAAAAGTTTATTAAATAATTCCACGCACTGAGAAATAACATCATACACTACGCCGCGGAAATAAAAACAGTTCCAAAGAGACAAACAATAGTCTCATCAATACATATAATTATCTCATCATATAACAGTTCAACAATAAACAAAGCAGACAGCTAGAAACTAATCCCATCCCCTAGGTGTTACGTATCAGAGCAGACCGACTCGGGGAAAGTGAAGGAGATAAGCCTTCACTCATGGCTACCTGTGGTAAACAACAACAGAAAGGGGTGAGTCTCGAACTATATAATAAGGATGATAATAAGCAATATATACACAATCATAGCAAGACCTGATCACGATTACACAAAGACACAAAATCACACCACTCATTAATCAATAGCACTTATGCGTTTATGAGAATGTATGCAATGCGATCATGCATGTGGTACCATTTGCCCCTATGGCAAAGATATCATCATCAAATTGAGCCTCATGACTCGCCCACATGGCCCGCCCTCATGGCCTCACAATTAATCATAAACGCCGCGATCGCAAATAGAATGCATGCATGAGACTCCATGAACACATCACGAGCACATTTACAATATCACAATTCACAAATTATTCCTCACCTCATTATTAATCTCATTTATAGCCCCCATGGCTCTATCATTATCAAATTGAGCCCTCATGACTCTAGCCCCCATGGCTCATGCCCCCATGGCATCATCAATCACCTCGTCTCTCCTCAACACAATCAAGTCCCAAGGACTAATCTCAACTAGGGGACTAAAACTCACTCACGGACCTAAAAACACCCTTTAGGACCAATCCAACACCTAGGGACCAAATTGACACCTTTTGGACCAAATTGGCATCTAGGGACCAAAACCACACCCTTAGGACCAAACAGTCACCTAGGGACCAAAACAAAGACACACCTGCACACAAGGCAAAGACTAGGCGCCATTTTTCCCACATTTACAGCGCCACCTGCGCAACACAAAGACTAGCGCCTAAAACTCAAGAACTTGGCGCCTCGTGGCAACACAACCACCGAGCGCCATTTTCCTAGTAACTGGGCGCCTGGGCAACACAGTCTTAGACACAAACTAAGACACAAACTGAGACACGCCTCGACACACGCGCGCTGATGCGGCACCTGGCAACAACTTTGGCGCCTGCACTTGACACAAGACACCCAAAGACATGCAACAGAAAACTACTGAGCCAAAATGTTTTAAATTGAATTTGGGCGGTGAATACAAAACATGGCACGCAGTAAAATATGCCTGTAACTCTAAGTTCCACTTAAACCACCCCATACAAGCGCACACATATGGCGCCACGGCCAATACCCACTAGGACATCCTCAAATGACACATGTTCAGATAAAATCACTCGAGCCAAAATGTTTTAAATTGAATTTGGGCGTGTAATCGCAAAAAATATGGCACGGTGAAATATGCCCGTAATCCTAAATTTCACTTAACCCATCCCTACGTGTGCACGTGAACAAAGGTATTGTGGCGCGCTTATTCCCAAAGAACCGGCGCCCAGACAAAGAACACACCCACACAGACATATCAAGCATAGCAGGTGCACGCGGGCGCCATTTCTCAAAGAACTCGGCGCCTGTGCAAAGAACTCCTTGCTCACGGACACAAATCCAAAGACGTGAACAAGAACCCCAGCGCCATTTTCTCAAAGAATATGGCGCGCTGGCAAGTGACATTCCGCACGAACTCACAACCCAACTCATGAACGATTACACACGTGGCGCCATTTCCCTAGCACATTGGCGCCCAAACCCCAAAATCCCAATTTCCTCAAATTCTCCCAAACCAATTCACTCCATAATCATTCTAATACTCCTAATTTCATATTCAAACAATCAATTGCATGCTCAATCATCAAACACACCACACATCACAAAATTACATGTTATAAACCCTAACTTAAGCCCTAAATCGATTTCAACAAGCAATTTATCAAATTCAACGATTCAAACACCATACAACGATCAAATAACACTAATTAAGGGCCTATGACATACATACAACTCATTATCCTCTCTATTATAGAGTGAGACTCCCCTTACCTTATTTTAACCGTAGAAATTGATTCTCACCAAGTCACGCACAAGAACCACAAAGAACTAGAGTCTTCTTCTCCCCTCTCTTTGCAGTGCGAAGCCTTTCTCCCTTCCCTCTAGGGTTTTTGCGCCGATCTCCTCCCTTTCTCTCTTCTCTCTATTCGTTTCTTTTCTTTCTTTTCCAAATGATGCGAATTGCATCACTCCAAGGAGCCTAAGTCATTGGGCTTGTGCTCCTGGGCCAATCCTTGCAGTTCTGGTATTTCTAATACCACTTCCTTCTATTTAAAATAAAATACTAAATTATAAAACACTATATTATAATTTAATATAATTAAAATAGTGCAACACTTTAAATAATTTAATCAATTGCTTAATTAAATCATTTAGGGTGTTACAGATAGCACTAGCGGCCGCTAGTGAAGAAGCTAGTTGGTTAAGATGCCTACTAGTAGAGATTCCCTTATGGAAAAACCGATGCCAGCTGTGTTGATCCACTGCGATAGTACCGCGGCTATTGCAAAAATAGAGAACCGTTATTACAACGGCAAGAAACGACAGATACGTCGTAAACACAGCACCATTAGAGAGTTGCTCTCAAAGGGAGCTGTGAGAGTGGATCATGTACGCACTGATGAAAACTTAGCCGATCCTTTGACGAAAGGACTAGCCAGAGAGAAAGTCCAAAATACATCTAAAAGGATGGGACTACTGCCTTTAGAACCATGAGTCACTCACGATGGTAACCCGGCCTAAAAGACTGGAGATCCCAAGAATTAGGTTCAATGGGTAATAACAAGTCGCGAAGTGATATGAGATGAACATGCTATTAAAAGTAAAGAAGCATGATTCCTGAAGCAATGTAAGGTTGAGATAATAGAAACTCTTAATGAGATCTATACTCTATGTAGAGTGGAGTACCTAGCTGCAGGAGTACTCTTGATAGACTCACCTTTGTGAATGTGGAAGTGGGGGCCGCTTCCTATGGAATTCAGGCGAGAAATTCCTGAGCGTTCACTAAACCGGGATAGACGTGCGGGGCCATAAAAGCGGGCTTCGAGAATACACCTATTGAAAGTGGGTTGCGTGTGGTTTTGATGTTCGAGATAGAGTTCAAGACTACGAGTCACTCTTGTTGAATCGAAATCCTAATCGCTACGTAAAGGTTCAAGTCGTAGACACCTTTGCTTATGCACAATCTTATAGAAGTGTTTGACGCTATTTCTGAAAATTCTTTTTAAATTCAAGTGGGGATTGTTGGGACTTTTGGTGTGAATTGAAAAACAAGTCCCACATTGCTAAGAGTAGACACTCTTGGAGTGTTTATAAGTGAGGACCTCACACTGCCAGGATTGGGCCCCGCGGGTACCAAGTTTTATAAACGGAAAGCACGCACACTAATCGACCACCACACACGCGCCGCCGCTGCCGCCGATCGATCACGGCTGGCTCGGCGGCCGCCTAAGCTTCAGGCTGTGAGGTGTAATTATTTTTGCGAAAATAAATACTTTATTTTATTTTTAGTGCGCCAATCGTCGTCCGACACGAGCGAACTGGCCCGTATACAAATAACTAGCCGTTATCCGATAGAGTCATTGCGTAATTCTTATCCGATGGAGCCTTACTTGCGCTCCAATCCGATAGAATATAGCCGCTGGATCGCAATGACTCTTTGCTTGCTCTCAAGCACGCTACGCCTATAAAAAAGTCGCTCCTCACTTCAGTTTTTCACACCGAAA
The DNA here is from genome assembly GCA_020916435.1 of Oxytropis ochrocephala. NCBI lineage: Eukaryota > Viridiplantae > Streptophyta > Magnoliopsida > Fabales > Fabaceae > Oxytropis > Oxytropis ochrocephala. The sequence goes on from CM037089.1 coordinate 103,162,089, forward strand.
CTTGACGATATTCCAAGTTTCTTCTCTCTTCTCTCTCTAAAATATTCTTTTCTTCTCTACTCCATCAGAGCGGTTTACGAACCGTATAGAGTGGTCTACGTGCCATATTTTGAGGTGTATTATCTCGAACGAATCTTCACAGTGCAGTGAGTTTCGTATCTGGGTTGTTTTATCCTAGGGACGTCGTGGTTGATAGCCTGCTTGCACCTTAGAGCGGTGCCGCGAAACGTCTTAAAGAAAGCGACCTAGTCCGCGACTCATCCCAGTAATCTCTTCGGTTATTTTCGAAAATCCTTTTTGAACCACGAAACAACATGAATTGAGAGAAGGAAGCATCAATTGAGAGGGTGGTTTTACAATAATCACGTTGTTATTATCATCTAATATCTTAGACTCCACCAATAGAAGACATTCTTGTAACCAAAGATCACTTAAGGAAGGAAGGTTGGTGGGTATGTTTCCTTTGAGTTTACGGCATCCTGTCAGCATTAGACGTCTTAGGGTAGGAAACTCTGTAGTCATACCTCCAATCAAGTTCCACTCCTCCCACTCTGGCATTTGATTAAATGACAAAATCTCCAAGGACGGAAATGGTTGAAATGAAGGACCACTACAATTTCCATAGAACTCAGCACCAACACACTTTATCGACTTCATCCATGAAATAAAGAGCTCTTTTAGATTACCTAACTTTCCAAAGGGTGGAAGCCATGAACAATTATCACAATAACTGATCTTAATACGCACCATGTTGTCAAATGAAAAATCTCCCAACCAATTTGGAAAATTGGTTCCACCATAGCCTTTAATAGCGAGACTCTTCAAATTTACAGAGGGTTGCAATTGTTCAAGCACAAGACTTTGAATTTGTGAATTTGAATCCGAAGGAGCGGTGCCGGACCAATTTAGTACCAACTTGTAAATTTCTTTCTTTGTCTTCAAATTTGAGTGAAAAGCATCAGAGGGGTCAATAACATTTTGTAGCTCTGAGATGGAAAGCTTTCCCTGTAGTTGGGGAAACTTTCCTAGATCTCCCACCTTCAATCCATCACCTTGTTTGCTGACAATGAAATCAGATAGAGTTTGGAGATTTTTCAGATTGGCTATTTGTACCGGCATTTCCCGCAACTTACTTTTGCTAACATCAAGGTTACGTAGATTCACCAATTTTCCCACCTCGGGCAATTCAGCAAGATCCCAACAATTTGACAATAATAAGGTCTGTAGATTGTAAAGATTGCATGTTTCAGAAGGCAACCTTACAATGTTGGTGCCAGAGAGATTCAAGTACCGCAGGTATATCAAATTTCCAATTGAGTTGGGCAACTTAGTGATATTCATATAGTTTGTGAGAGACAACACGTGTAAGTGTTTCATTGCTGCCAATAAGTCACACACTTCCTTGTCTGATATGCGATACTCAGACCACCCCACTTCTTCTACTAATGCTAAGGAAAGGAACGCATGAGACCTTCTCGCTCTCGGGTGTATCAAGAAATACAAGAACCGCTAATCAAAGGGCTGGCTCGCGCCCACCTCATCATGACCGCCCAAACACGCCGCTTGAGCGCAATTCTCGCCGTGAAAACTCCGCAAAAGCAGTCGGACCTCGCGAGATATATACGCCATTCATACATGGCATCGTGCACGTTCTCTTACCTTGTGTTATCTCGCCCGAGCGACCTCTCACTAGATCGTCGAGTGTCTTCGCAGTACCACCCGAGGTGCTCGTGAAGCCGGGACCAGGCCCTTTCACTCATTCAACGACCGCCCACCAACGAGGAAACAACTACTTCAACACTTCATTGGTCAAGGTACGATCAATGGCGACCACGGTGGGAGGCCCGAGCGCTATCCTACTCCACTCATGGCTCCACGCCGACCGCCCCGGCACGCTGGCCTCATCTTCGCTCAACCCTCCGGCAAAGATCCTCAAAGCAAAGAAACCCCGAGGGCGAAAGCGATGGACGATTCATGAATCTCAAGGGAATCCGCGCGACAAGAACCCTCGGTGCGGTGGTCGCGACCGATCTCGAGGCGAGTACGACCGTACACTCCACCCCAACTACCGCCCGAGTTGGCCGAGGCAGCATTGAAGAGCCGCTGTTCGAGCATGTCACTCGTGCCGCTCGCAGATCCTCCAAAGCAAGAATCGTGATCGCGCATGCAGACGCGCTCATCTCTCGCATGAAAGCAGGTCGATCCGGGCGCCGCGTGCGGAAGGCGAAGACGGAGAACCCTTCGCCTAACGCCGTGGCGCGCAGCAGCATCGCCTCCTCCTCGAAGGAGCATTTCTCACGGAGAGCACTACTCACCGCTTCTCCCAAGCGGCTGGCAGGCGCACAAAGTCGCCCTAGTAAGAACGGCTTGCGCAGACGCCGCTCGATATCTTACGACGATTATGAGGATTCCGATTACCGCCCCGACACCGCCGCCGCCCACCAGGTACTCATCCAACGAGTCGTCCGGTTCACGTCGGTCGAGAAGCGAGGTCTTGGGATTCTCGTGAAGAGCTTGAAGAAAAGCAGGATGGAAGAATTAGTGGACGCCTCGCGATCGGTACGAGAAGAGGTCGAGCGAACGACCCGAACACCTCCTCAACTTCCACCATCCGCCCATCCGAGGAATCTATGGAATGCCGCAACGCGAGGCTTGCCTCGCTATGCAACCCTTTGGGTCGAACGACATTCAGAACGAGCACGGCCCATTTACTAGAGAAATCAGGCGTTACAGAATTCCGAGAGATTTGAGGAAGCGCCTAACCTAAATAAGTTCGATGGACCGTAGCGATCCGGACAAGCATCTCCCGGTATTTTAATAACTATCTGTTATGGCAGAGTGGGACCGACCATGAAATGCGAGTTGTTTCCTCGGGCCGTTGGACGGCCGAGCATTGGAGTGGTGGGAATCCTTCGCCCAACACCATATCATCATGGGAAGACTTGATCGAATCTTCTTGTCTCACTACACCGCAAATCGCCAATATCGATTCGAAGAGCACTTGGATTCCATTGTTCAAGGGGATAATGAAACCACGAGGCACTACATCGATTGGTTTAACACCGAGGCCGAAGTCCGTTCGTGACTTGTCGACAAGGACAAGTTAAAATATCCAAGCGTGGTATTCGGATGGGACCACCCGGTTCAGAAGAATTCACTCTTAACCATTATCGGGATCTCGATTATTTCCTAACAAGTGGCAAACATCCACATGGCGTATGAAGAGACCTTCCGTGCAGGAAGGCGCCCGCGCGCGATCAAGAAGGAAGAGCGAGTAAAGCCGCCTAAAAAGGCACGAAGGTCGCCGAGACAACCGTGGGACTTCGAGAGACAAGAAATTTGACCATCGTACTCGCTGAACACTTCCATTGCATGATCTACGGTGAGTGCGAACAATGAATTCGTAGGAGTGAAGCGCCCGATCCACTCGTGCTCGAAGGGCACGCCGAGGCCAAAAGGTATTGCCGCTACCACAAGAGCAAGTGGTCATGATACCAACGATCGTATGGCCCTCAAAGACGATATGGAAGAACTCATTCGTAAAGGCAAGTTGGGTAAGTATGTGAGGCCTGAGGAAGGCGACCGACCTCAAGAGAAAACAAAAGAACCCGATCAAGACAGAGGAAAGGGTCCTCTAGCCATAGAGAGCACCCAAGACAAAGACCGATCCAAGATCGTGACACTCGGCGATCTAAAGGCCGTAATGTTGCGATGGTAATTCATGGTGGGAACCCGCTGGATCGCAGGAATCCAACAAAGCCACCAAGAGAAAATGGGATGAACTTCTAATGGTCGCATCAACTTCAGCAGAAAGACCGATCTCGAATAGACCCCATCTCTTTTGGGGATAACGACTACACGATGGCAAGCCAACACGCTTATGTCCCGTTAGTGATAAGAGCGATTATGGCCAACACGAGAGGTGCAAGAATTCAGTGCGACCAAGGCGGCTCTACCGATATCATGTTTGTTGAACCGATTGACAAGCTAAAAGTTGATCGAAGCGAGCAGATAGTCCCCTCGTGCCGAGCCCACCTCTAACTGAGCTTCAACGGGGCGACCACCCACCCGTTGGGAGCGATCAAGCTTTTAGTCACATTTGGTGATGACACTGGGAAAGTACCATGTACGGGACGGTCCCGGACGACGTTCCTTGTACTTCCCATCAAATCTCGCTATCAATGCATCATTGGTAGGCCGACTGGGCAAGCTAGAGGTCGTTGCATCGACAAAGACATCGAAGATGAAATTCTACAAAGAAAGACAATCGGGTAGTCACCACGACGACCGACTTAGAATCAAGAAGGCGAAGCCACGCCTATATCGTGAAATTTGTGATGAGGTAGATCGTGGCCCAAATGCTCAAAGCACCGAAGGCCACCAAGTAAATCTCACGATCCGACTTCGTTATGATCCGCATAACGACCCGTAAGACGACGGCGATGTTTTAGCTCGAGAGCTTAAGAATCGCTTAAAAGACCCGAGCCTCATGGAGAATCGATAGATGTGCGGTTGGGAGACGACCCAACAAAGACGATTAAGCTCGGTGAGCGACCTACCGAGCAAGTAAAGCAAGATCTTGTGCAATGTTTGAAAGACTATGCCGACTGTTCGCATGGCGAGGCATCGCACATGCCGGCATTCCTATCGGTAGCACGCCATCAACTTTCGATCGATGAAGGCGAGGCGAGGCGATCGCTCAAAGAAGCGAACTCGTGAGCGAGGAAAAATCTCAAGCCGCGCAAAGGCCGTTGAGGACCTCATAAAGGCCAATTTCATAGAAGAGATCAAGTACACGCACACGGCTATCCAATGTCGTGTTGGTTAAAAAGAAGAATGGCAAATGGAGAATGTGTGTAGACTACACCGACCTAAATAAGGCATGCCCGAAGGATGCCTTCCCCGCGCCCAACATTGACAAATTGGTCGATGGTGCCTCGCTACAAATTATTGTCTTTTTGGACGCTTACTCAGGATACAATCGGATCACGATGTATCCACCCGATCGACACCGCACGGCCCTTCATGCGGACAGATCGGGGAAATTTTGATACAAAGGTGATGCCTTTACCGGCTCAAAGAACGCTGGAGCGACTTACCAATGAATGATGAACAAAATTTTCAAGAGGCGATCGGCCGAATCTCTCGAGGTGTACTTGGACGACATGATCATCAAAAGTGGGACCGATCCAGATCATGTGAACGACCTGAGGGAAATCTTTGAAGAAGCTAGGAAGAATTCACTCAGACTGAATCCAGAGAAGTGTACCTTTGGGGTGAGTGGTCGATGATTTTTGGGCTTCCACCTGGCGAAAGAGGATGAAGCAAACCCCGAGAAATGTAGAGGCGATCGCCGGCACGAGGCCGCCAAAGAACAAAAAGAAATCCAACGGTGAGCGGGATGGTAGCGACTCTGTCGATTCATACCAAAAGCGGCGCAAGTCGCTCCCACCGCTCGCACTCTTAAGAAAGACGTAGACTTTGAGTGGACCGACCAAGTGCCGCAAAGCATTGGACGAGTGAAGCGGAGCTTTGACTAGCCCACCAATTATGACAAGCCGTTCTGTCGCGAGCCAGATTCATCTTTGCTTGGCTATAACGGAAGAAGTTCTCGAGTCTTTGTGCTAGTCGAGAGAACGATATAAAAGCGTAATCCAGTCTACTTTATTAGTAAAAAGTCGCAAGCGGGCCGAGGTGAGGTACCGTAGAAAATAGAAGTTTGCTCTTGCACTCGATTCAGCCGCTTTCAAGATCGAGACCTACTTTCAGGCCCACCGTGTCGTGGTAAGGACCGATCAACCAATCGAGCAAGTCCTCCATCGTACGGATCTGGCGGACGAATGATAAAGTGGGCGATGAGAGCTCGGTGAATTTGGGATCAAATTTGAATCAAGATCGCCGCAGCGCGCAGTGTGTAGCGCCGACTTTATAGCGTAAATGACTCCGCTCTAGAAGATCAAGCCGCAACGACACTGGGTTCTCCATGTAGATGGGTCGCCCAACAAAGAAAGGAAGTGGAGCAGCCTAATACTAGAAAATTCTCAAGGCCGGCCGTGGAGGTGTCTTTGACTTTCGCTTTCCATACATCAAACAATCGTGCCGAGTATTAGGCGTGCATAGCCGACTGCATTTCGCCGAGGACTTCAATGTTGATCGGGTTGAACTTCGATCGGACTCTTGCTTGTTGTCTCGCAGATCAAAGAATTATATGATGCTAAGGACGACGTCTTTCAAGAATTACCTAGCCGAGTAAGAGAGCTTCTCAGCGATTCGACCGCGCGAAGTGACTCATGTGCCTCGGGACCGAAAATGTTCGAGCGGACATTCTATCGAAACTTGCAAGTACAAAGACCCCGGGAATCACGAAGTTTGATTCAGGAGACTCTAAATCGGCCGAGCGTGTCGACTCGAAGCCAAGCCGATCGTTGGCCGTTACGTGTCAATACGAGTTCGGATTGGATCGCCCTATCCCGAGATACATTCTTTGAAGGAAGAACCGAAGCGATCAGAAGCAAGCAAAGTTGGTCGTGCTCGAGCGACCAAGTATTCGGTAATAGAAGGAAAGTTATACGTAAGCAGGTTCTCCTCTCCATTGTTAAGATGTCTTACGTCGGTCGGCCACCATGTGTTGAGGATATTCATGAAGGTGTTTGCGGAAGTCACCAAGGTGCACGTTCCATAGCTAAGAAAGCTCTCTGGCGCATTATTCTTGGCCGACCATGGACGACGACGGCGCTAAGAAGCTTGTTCGGAAGTGCAAGAAATGTCAAGTACATGCCGATGTCCACATTGCACCTCCTCGTGGTCGCAAAGTCTTGTCTCACCTTGGCCGTTCACCGGTGGGGCATGGATCCGCTAGGCCTGTTTCCACCGCTCCAGCCGCCTGTTCAAGTTCTCGATCGTGGCGGTAGATTATTTCACAAAGTGGATCGACGCCGAGCCTCTGCAACCATCACATCGGCAAAAGTAAGAAAATTCTTGGCCGGTGGTGTGTTGCCCGCTTTGGGATCCTCAAAGAACTAATAATCGATAACCGCGGCACCCGGTTCGCAGACAAAGGTTCAGAGAAATGTTGGCCGACTTAGTAAAACGGCGTTTCACCTCGGTCGAGCACCTCAAACAAACAAGTTAAGCCGGCGCGGCCAGCGAGTTATCTGCGTGGGTTGGGCGAAGACTCGATGAAGCGAAAGGAATCGGGTCGAAGAGTTGCGGTCCGTTTCTATGAGCTTACAGACAACCCCTCATTCAACGGCCGGAGTCCCCTTCGCATCGTATATGGGATCGATCTTTGTGATACCCATAGAGACGGGCGAATCGATTGGAGAACTTTGAATCCCCGCGTTGGTTAACAACGGACCGAGCCATACGAGCAAGAGTTGGACTCGTGGAAGAGCCGCGTACCCAAGCCGCCACTAAGAGAGCAATTGATCAAACAGAAGGTCGCGCCGGATACAACGCCCCGAGTTCGTAAGAGATTTTGGTCGGCGGCTCGGCCCCGAGACGCGCAGATGTGGGAAACAACAATGCTCGACAGGAAAGCCGCACCAAATTGGGAAGGTCCATACAGAGGTCATCAAAAAGACCGGAAAGGGGGCATACGAAAGTGGAAACCATGGATGGGGCGACTATCCCCGAACATGGAATGCAGAGAAACTTAGAAAATATTACGTTTGAATGTAATGAACGATTTGAATGTAATGAACGACCGATCGATAAATGAAAAGCGTGCAGCGCTTTTTCCCATCGGGTTTTTTACCGAGGCCCGACCTTTAGAAATATGATGTGTTCTTTACTTTCACGCAATAATGTATGCCCTGGCCGCTTTCAAACATGCTGCGTGGCGTAAGAAGCGATCAAGATTTATCAAACATAAACAGATCGTCAAACGATCTAAAACCGAAAGCGACCATCGAAATGGTCCCAACCGAGTGCCATCGAAAATGGCCCGCGGTTAAGTAATAGTCATTCTGATGGCGTCGAAACGACCTACCTCGAGAGATCATCGAAATGATCCCAACAGGTGCCATCGAAATGGCCCGATCGAGTGTCATCGAAATGGCCCAATCGTGTACGAGCATTTTTGAAATAGCACGAAACGGTCGCCGAGCGGCCTGTAAGTTCGAAAAAGCTTAGACAAATAAACGTACAGAACGGATACACGCAGCAATGTAAATTCGAATAGACGTAATTAAAGACAAGTAAAAATGTCATTACAAAGCGGAAACGCTTGGCCGAAACCGAGCGCTCCAATATATATCGCCGCACGGGCAGACTTTCAAATTGTTAGCCGAAGGCAAGTCAAAGTATTACAAAATTCTCTCGCTCGCAGCGGGCTTCAAAGAGAACTGAGGCGGGCGGACAACATTACCCTGATCATCAAGTTCCTCAGGCAGCATGATTTGGTTGTTCTCAACGTAATGGGCGGGCTTTATCATATTTTCATCAAAATTGATTTTCGATTTGCATTCGCCCGTGCACCGCCCGAGAGCGCCAGAAGAAGCGCTCGGCCGTGCGTTCGAGCATGCTCGGCTATTGTCCGAACTCGAGCCTCCACTCGGCATTCTCGACCTCACTGGCTTTGTCTTCTAAGGAATCGACGTCGGTCTTGATTTGTCACCGACCGGTGAGTTCCTTGTTTCTCTTGGATAATTTGGCACGGTCCTCCTCTCCCATCGAAGAGCATCTTTCTTGGCTTTGGCAAGTTTGTCATACCTTTGTCGCGCCTCGGCCAAGGCCTTCTTTCTCATCCCGAGCCCCGCAAGCAAAGAAGCGATGGATTGTTAGTCAATCGAACAAAGACGAAAGTACAATGGGCTAGGAAAATAAAAAGTAAAATACCTTTGGCTTCGCCCTGGCTCTTCCATGACTTTGTCTACTCCCATGCAGAGGAAGCGCAGACCGCCACGGGTTTCTTCCGAACCACTCCAACTCGACTGCCCTAAACCTCGAGCGAGAGAATAGGAATCTCCTTAGCTAGCAGTCCACGCTCGGATCATCGAGCTTGGCCCGCTGGGGAGCGATCGTCTTGGCGAGGGGCGGCCGTGACGGTGGTTGGCTTTTTTCCTTACTCGGGAGTAGGGGCACCTTTGAGGACCCTTCCAGACGCCGCTTCGGTACGAGGTCCTTCAAATCTCTTCGCCCCGGAATTGAAGCGGGTTTGAAGCGACTCAATCACGGCCACGACTTTCCGGCCATTCTTTCTCGCAACACAACAACTTAAGAGTTAGAAGAGAATATTGACAACAAAATATAAAGGCAAAGTTCGTAGCAAACCAATCTCGGCCTCCAGAGTCCGGCCATCGAAAGCAAGACGAAGGGGACGACAAGGTATGTCGCCGCCTGTGGCTCGGGGCAGCATGCCCGCCAAAGCTTTAATCATCTCCAAAATCCCAAGTCGATCTCGCCCGGATCTTTCGCGAGAATAGATGTAATCGCCCGCCTCTGAAGAAGTGTGCTTCATTCCACATAATTGGGAAGTAAGAGGGACCGAGCATCCCGTCCGGTTGGACCTCGATATGGCCCTTACCGCCTCCTTAGTGGGAACGATCCAAAATAGTGGCCTCTCCAGCCGCGCCAAACTCTTGATAAGCTTTGAGTACCGATCCGAGTCTTCTCTGATCTTGAAAGAAACACATTCCCTCTTCTCCTTGTTCGCTTTCTCCCGAGCCACCTTAGCTCAAAGAGGGCAAAGAATAGCATGATCGACACCTGGCCACCAAGTTTGGTTAACGGGACTTGAAAGTCTTCAAGAATGCCCCAAGCATTGGGATGGAGTTGAGAGGGGCGACCCGATATGACGCAGAACGTCACGTTGGAACTCAGTGAAAGGTGGGAGGATATTCATCCTCTCGAGCACGATCCGATACATCGTGAACTTAAGATTGTTGGAATAAGTTGCAATATCTTCTCCATCTTTCATTCCTTCAACCTCGGCCCAGATGATTCGCCGGCGTACCAAGATCGGCAAGGCAAGGTGGCCGACCGTAAGTACACTCCGGTCGAAGCGAAGAGTCTCTGACACCCAAGACATATCAGATGGGTCTCGGGCTACATCAATTTGAACGTCGGCCGCTTCTTCATTTGACCCTCCGTCGTTATTGGCCTCTCGACCAGAAGAGCTAGCCGCGGGTTGAGCTACCGCCTCCTTGTTGGCTTCTTTAGCTCGACCAACCGCCTCCTCGGTGGCCTCTTCAGCTCGGCCGCTTTCGACTTCCACCATCCCTCGTCCGCGGCTGGGCGGTGCTTTGACCGTCCGTCATCAATAATCACCACCTCTACATCTTCCTCTACTCCCGCCGAGACACGCATGTCTCCGGTGGTGGAGTGTGTTGCACTGGCCGGCCGTCGAATGGACGGACTTAGAGCTAGAACTCTTCAAGCTAGCCGACCCTCGGCGAGAAGAGTGGGAGCTCGAGCTCGACTATTCAAGAGCCGTTGCTCGAAGAACGCATGTTGTCGCCCGAAGACGACTTAGACTCCTCTTCGTGGGGATTGGGCTCTGACGGCCTCGTCATGTAGGTAGCAAATGATTGAAATGGTCTCGCCGGGAAGGCAAGCGGTCGATTTCGTCCGTGGCATGCAAAAGCACTGTGATAGAGGATCGAGTCAGTCGATCGAGTAGAATACTACGTGAGAGTGGGCGACATGGCCGCCCCGGACGATACCCCCTACCACGAGGCGTGGAAAAGCGCAAAGTACATTCAACGAGAAACTCAAGTTAAAAAGCAAAAGAGATCGATCCATACCTTAAACAGATGTTGTAGATCGGTCGCGAAAAGACAGAAGCGGCTACGGATGCAAGTCGGCGGCAGACGAGTCGGTCGCTGGCAGAGCAATTCGTGAAAGTGTGGGAAATGATCTCAACTGACGGGGTATTTATAGTGAGGACCTATGGCGCGAAAGGGACTGGGAGACGAAGCGTCGCAACGCTTCACCTTCCCACCAATAGCCGTCTTCGGACAACCTCGGAAACATCAAACGTCATGCCTTAAATGTCAGGAAAGACCAACCGTCGCGTCAGCACGGCCGACGGTTGACGAGCGGCCGAGACCGTTCGACCAAGAGAGCCAACGGCCGCGTCCATCTCAGCAAGGTAAAATTACTCCTGGGGGCATCGATTCAAGCCTCAGCCCGCTCCTAAGCGACCTAGGCTTGGGGGGCAACTGTTCTCGGGTGTATCAAGAAATACAAGAAGCGCCATCAAAGAATTGGGCTCGGCCCACCCATCATGACCGGCCCAAACACGCTGCTTGGAGCGCAATTCTCGCCGGCCGAAAACTCCGCAAAACAGTCGGACCTCGCAGTATATATAAGCCATTCATACATGGCATCAGGTACGTTCTCTTACCTTGTGTTATCTGCCCGAGCGACCTCTCACTAGATCGTCGGAGTGTCTTCGCAGGTACCACCCGAGGTGCTCAGCGTGAAGCCAGGACCGGTCCTTTCACTCATTCAACGACCGGCCCAGTCAACGAGGAAACAACTACTTCAACACTTCATTGGTCAAGGTACGATCACCTTCCAATCCATACAATTTATCAAATTTATTATACGAACCGTACTTATCCCTATGGTATGACAAATGATGCACTCTTCCATGACTTCCTTGTGGGTTCTGTTGATCAAACCTGATACAATATGGAGATGAAACCATTGTAGCTAAATCATTGATGAGGTCATGCATTTCAAAGTTTTCTTTCCCATCAATAGATTGTCGATGAATCAATGACCTTGACACTAGTTCATCAAAGTATTCTTCTCCTACTTTTTCCCAATCTTTCTCACTTTTGGGCTGAAGAACTAAGCCTTCTGCAATCCATAACTGAACTACCATCCTTTTCTTTAAGGTGGAGTTCTTCGGAAAAATTGCACAATGAGCAAAACATCTTTTTAAAGGAGCCGGAAGATAATGATAGCTCAATAGCAAAGCTGGTTGCAAAGTTGGTTTCACTTCAGCGTTTTCTAGTTCCCAAATGTTACTCTTTAGTACATGATCCCATTCATCTATGGACAATTTGGTACGAAGAAGACCTCCTAGCGCTATTGCAACTAATGGTAAGCCATCACATTTTTTGGCTATTTCTCTACCAATTTTTTCAAGATTGGAGCTTTGCAGGTAGTTACTTACTTGCTCCAAATGCGTGTTTGGCAAGTAATGACCAGCTCTCTTCACTTTTTAGAGGTGTCAACTTGTGGATGGGAAGAAAGGTTTGCATGGTTAGTGCAACTCTTTCATCTCGTGTTGTGATGATGATTCTGCTTCCAATTTCCCCAACATTAAATATGTCTTTTAGACTGTTCCAATCGACATAGCTCACATCCCAAATATCATCCAATACCAGCAAAAAGATTTCACCCCTCAAACTCTGCTGCAATTTAACTTGTAGAGTATCCAAGTTATTAGCCTCGGTTGTTTTTGAAGTGATAGATTCAAGAAGAGCTTTAGTGACCTTGAAAACATCAAAATCCTTCGAAATATGTACCCACGATTGAAATCACTCCTATTTTACTTCCACACTCACTGGCATCTTCTGACAACAAAAAGTCTTTGAGTTTCACTTTATCATTATCTCTGCCATAAATAGAAGATTCATCTACCGCAATCGAACTTGTAGGAGTTCCATGCCAAACGCTGCTAGAATTAGAAACACCTTCTCTCAATCCAAGAAGGTGTGCTTCTTTTGAAAAATGCCTCAATCTTTCAAATAGTGTTTGCAATTTAGAATTGATGGTGTCATAAGACCTTTTGAAACGAGAAGAAAGGAATTTGAGTACCTTAGCACTTTTGCCTTCATGCTCAGCTTTCACTCTGCAGCGCAGTGCCTCAGTGTTGATTTCATCGAACAAATCTTCAGCATCAAAGACAGCATCTTGCAACATAATAAGCCATTCCTTGACAGCATGATTGGTGATCTGTTTCTCCTCAGCATCATTGAGTACAGCTTGAAGACTCAAGAGTGTTAGTTTCAACCTTTCCAGCAATGAAACATCAACCTTGGTGCTCCGAAAGAAGTCCACTAACTCACCAGAAACAATCTTGTCTAGTAAAAACTCCACAGAAGCTGAAACTAGTGCTTCAACCACAATAGTCGCCATAAATTTGTTTTGCTTAGTTTACCAGAACGAGAATATCTTGTGACAATGTAAGTAGGAAAGAACACCAGAGTTAAAGTAATCAACAAGTGGATAATCACATTCATTGACTAGAGTTGTCCTCCTACTGTCGTGGATTGTTTGTTGTGTCGGCTACATTACATATTGTTTTCTTATGTAATTTCCTTTTTTTTATGTATTTTTAATTTTTGGTGAAATTCAACTAATGATGATTTGCTTTGCGCTGCATTATTTGAGTGGAGTGTGGACCCACTCACTCTCACCATTTCCATACACGTGCTTGCGGAGAAGGAAGCGTGCTTTGGATCCATTATTTGAGCGGACCACCCAGCTAGCTAAGAAAAAAAAAATTCCCACAACTATTTAAAAAAAGGCAAAATAACATCCGGGGTCCCTTAATTTATTTTCCATTTTCGCTTAGGTCCCTTAACTTTAAAAGCTAATGTTTAGGTCCCTTAACTTTTAAAAACGTTTATCATTGTAGTCCCATTTAACGTTAAAAGCTAACGTTTAAGTCCCTTAACTTTTAAAAATGTTTTCATCAGAAGTCCATTTAACGTTAAAAGTTTCAACGTTTAAGTCCCAAATTGTTATTAGTTTAAAAACGTTAAATGGACTACGATGACACGTTTTAAAAGTTAAAGCGACCTAAACGTCAAACTTTTAAAGCTAAAGGGCTGTCAAAAACGGAAAATAAGTTAAAGGACCCCAGATGCTATTTTGCCTTAAAAAAATTATAATAATTTCTTGCTATGAAAAAATAAGTTACGGGTATTAGTATTACAAGGATATAATCCTAGTGGACTCACGTCAAAGAAAAAAGGTGCTTGCTTTTCCCACACCCCCTCCTACTCAAAACACACCCCATAAGGGTGTGAAAAGCCACCAAAAGCACGAAGCAAAAACCTCTTTTTTTCACAAATTTTCACCTGTTCGAACACGGGGCTTCGAACAGGTTCGAACAAGACCGTTCGTGTGTGTTAAATATTTGACACACACCCTCATTGGATGAAAATAACTGTTCGGATGGAGTCATCCGAACCAATTCAGACAATACCATCCGAACCAATTCGGACAATACTATCCGAACAATTGGTGACATTTTATATTATCATTTGCTTTCATCATCACACAATGGTGACTATACCATCCGTGCAATCATCATAACAATGTTTATCTGAAGTTGGTGGGGATTGGATGGATGAATAGTTTGGTTAGTTAGGTTGAAAGTTTGACTTTGGTTATAGGTAAACAAGAAGAAGAAGACATGCATGGTGATGAAAATGAAACTGATGGTGTTCGGATGGTGGTGTTCGAACGGGTTCGGTTGCTCTCATCCGAACCCGTTAAAAACACTGTGTAGGGTAGGTTTCCACGTGAGGGTAATTTTGGAATCTCCCTTTTTTATACACAGTATAAAAAAATTTTTTAGATTTTTCAATCTAACCAGGAGACAATAATATTTGACCTGATCCATTATTTCTTCGTCTTTAGGTTTGAGGGTGTGTTTGAGTAGGAGGGGGTGTGGGAAAAGTAAACGTCAGAAAAAAAAGAGGATATATCCAAGTGGACTAGTCATATGATATGAGAGGACGACCAAAGCTATATTTTTTAGCAGATGCTTTTTCTAACCCCCTGCTCACCACACAATTCTAAACACAACGAAAATATTAGAATACTCTTAATAAAGCGAAATATTTCTAGCGTGTCTGTCTTTTTTCTCTCCAGATTTTAATGTGTTCGGAGACAGACACTCGAGCCAGTTCGGATCAGCACTGTTAGGGCTGATTTATTTTGACACACCCATTGTTTGAACTTTTTTTTTCTGTCAACGATGCTCAGTTGAGTGCCTCCGGACGTTATGCAGAAATGATTTAAAAAGTATGGTTTGGTTGGCTTCACTTGAACGTGTTCAGCAGCCCTCAATTGAACATTTTAAATTGTCATCGTCCCCAAATTGGTTCGGGAGCCTGTAACCAAACCGTGTAATAAACCAAAAAAAAATACGCACTGCAATACAGAAAATGAGAAAGGTGAGAGATGGTGACAGAACTGATAGCTGGTGGCTGAGAGTGAGAGATGCAATGGAGGATGGTGAGAGTGAGAGAGTTGAGGGTGAGAGTGAGTGGTTAAAGTGGGGATGTTAGAGTTCGGATATTGAGAGAGAGAGAGAGAGAGAATGAGGGAATAGGGGGTGTGAAGGGGTTAGGGAGAAATAAGTTGGAGATGAAATATTTTTAAGTTAGGGGTAGTTTTGGGATTTAAGAGGTTATGGGGTGTGTGTTGAGTAGGGGACGACACTATTGGGAAAAACATGGGCCTATTTTTTATGCTCCTAATAATATTTTCTACGGGTGTTCAAAATCAAACCAAACCAATAGAAAATCGCAAACCGAACCAAAACTCAAATTGAGAGCTGCAAAAAAAACCGCTTTGGTTGGATGCGTTTGAGTCATTTTCAATCAACTGATTGGTTCGGTTCTGTTCGGATGGTAGTTTGTTTTTCCAAAACCAAACCAACCCAAACTGCACATATTATATATTATTACTATATTACATATTACTCAAATTGAGAGCTGCAAAAAACCGTTTTGGTTGGATGAGTTTGAGTCATTTTCAATCAATCGATCGGTTCGGTTCTGTTCGGATGGCGGTTTGTTTTTCCAAAACCAAACCAAACCAAACTTCACATATTACTATATTATATATTATTAAAAAAAATGTATCACTTAATCTAATCACACAAACACAGACGATGTTGTAGTCTCACACACTTTTACGGCTTACTTAGTCACATGAAGTATCTATTTTAATTTCACTACATCTTTAATTTTGGTAGTTCATATGAGAAAAAAATAATAATCACATTACTTTTTCTTATATTTGACTTTTTAAAGTTAAATTAATTAATTAATTTAACTTTAGATAAAATTATATTTTTTGATTCGTAAAAAACCGAACCAACCAACCAAAGCAAACTGCATTGATTCGGTTCGAATTGGTTTAGATATTTTTAAGAAAGTTTGTTAAAACCATGTTATAGTTTGTTACACTAAGAGCATCCACAATGGTGTTCCTTATAGTGTTTTTTCGTTATTAAGGACCATCCTTTATAAGGAATAACACTGTGGAAAAAAACAATTGTGTTCCTTATAGAGAAGAGTCCTTGTACAAGGACTTTCTCTCTCTTACCTTAAGTGGGTCCCATTTAAAAATTTGTGAGTTATTTGTTGATAAAGTGATGATATGTAGTTATTTGTGGGACTCATTTAAGAAATTATTTGATGGTGTTGCATTTGGGGAGTTGAGTGCTTATTAGGTATTAGTATTAAAAATATATAAAAGAGTGATGTGTACACGTAAGGTCGATTTAAGGACTCAAATGGGGAGTCTTCCATTGTGGATGCTCTAACCGACTTCAAGAAGGTTTGATCAACCTTATATCAACAATGAGGGTGTGACTATCTCTTATCCATCCGTTTACATTGCCTAAATAAGGGATTTGGGTAATATAATAAAGCTAAACAAACTTAAAACGTGATTCTTCTGGACTGGGTCAAAACCCTCAAGATTTGGGTCAGGCCCAATCCCGCTCTAGAGGACGGCCCAACACGCGCTCCTCACACGCATCCGCCTTCAACGGTCAGGATCTGAACTCCCGTATCCGAAGCTCCAGGTACGGCCATTTCGTCTATAAATAGAGGTACAACCCTCCAATTCCAAGGACACACTCTCATTATCTCATTTATCGTTCTTTACCTCTTCACTTCCTGTTACTGACTTAAGCATCAGAGTGTTTGCAGGTACCCCCCACCAGACGTGCTCAAGCGGGTTACCTTGAGTTGTCTGACTCAAGTCTCTATTGCACAAGGAGTTTGCGACGAAAGATCTTGGCCAAGCCAAGAGGATTCTGGGAATGAAGATAATTAGAAAGGAAGACTCTAAAGAACTGACTATATCTCAAGAGAGTTATGCTAAGAGAGTGCTTCACAGGTTCAACATGTTTACTGCAAAACCAACAAACATACCTGTTGGAGCTCAATACAAACTGTCCAAATCAGAGTGTCCCAATTCTGAGCATGAACAAAAGAAAATAGAGAACATTCCATATGATAGTGTTGTTGGGAGCTTGATGTACTCAATGGTATGCACCAGACTTGATCTTACATGCTCACTGAGTCTGGTTAGTAGGTATCTGTCGAATCCTGGACAGTAGCATTGGACTGTGGTGAAACAAATCTTAAGGTATTTGAATGGTACTGTCAAATTGGGTTTATGTTATAGAGCTGAAGATCATGATTCAGGTGGAGTAGAAGGTTTCGTGGACTCTTATTTTGCTGGTGACCGTGACAAAAGGAGGTCATTAACATGTTATGTTTTTACTTTGTTTGGTAATATTGTTAGTTGGAAAGCCTCTCTTCAGCATGTGGTTGCTCTTTCAACCACTGAGGCTAAATACATGGGTGTGACTGAAGCTATAAAATAAGCTTTATGGTTAAGAAGTCTAGTGAATGAACTTGGGATAAACAAGACTTTGTAAAGGTGTATTGTGACAACCAAAGTGTCATACACCTTTGCAAGAACAACCCATTTCATGAGAGGACCAAACATATAGACATAAGGTTGCATTGGATTAAAGATGTAATATCTGAAGGCAAGGTACAAATTCACAAGGTTCATACAGCTCAAAACCCAATAGACGTCATCATTAAGGTTGTTCCTCTATCAAAGTTCAAACATTGCTTGAACCTGTTGAGGGTAGCTTGAAGGTAGATGTTTTTGGGTTATTATGGTTGATTGGTGTTTCATTGTGTTGTTTTGGAAGTTTTGGATGCCAAGGTGGAGATTGTTGCTGATGTGGTCCTCAACTTGCCAACTCATCAGTCTTGGTTCCATGTGGTCTAGTTGTTGGTATGGTTATTGCTGTTGTTGATACAGGTATTAATGTTGCAAGTATGTTGCAAAGGAGGCGCCAACTACAACTCTTGAAGAGTATCTCTACTTCTGCTTGTAACTAGTTTTTCATACTTGTATATAGGCTGCAACTGTTTGTAACTAGATTAACGCATTGTATTCTTTCTGGGTGTGTGGAGAGAAACACAGGAACTGAGGGATTTGGGAAGCGAGGGGGAATCACTATTGGGGATCGAACAATTGTGTATCTCATCTTCCAAATTGATCAATGAAATGAACCCAATCAATTTAAAGGTCTCGCAGATGTAGGTAACCCTTTTGGGATCCTGAACTGCGTTAACAGCTGTCTCATGTTGTTTCGTTGTTCTCTCATTTCAATTTTAGGGTTTATCATAATTAGGGTTCTTTGATTCTATTAGCAATTTCTTTCAAATCGGTTCTTGTGTGTGAATAATTGATTTTGTACAAATCTATTATTCTTCAATTTCATCATTCTTTGACTGATTCTTCAATTGTGATTGTGTCACGCTACAATCAAACTCAACAATGTCAAAAGTAAGCAAACCATGCAAATGCTATATATATATTGTTAGTTTATCCCTAACTTTAGACATTATTATGATCTAATCAAACCACAAATATAATATAAAACCATATCTCAACATATTACATAATCCACAAAGACCCTATCATACTACACAAAACCCAACAAAAGTAACAAGAAAAGGTACTCCAATTATAGCCACCATGAGAAGGAGATGAAGGAGTAGGGCTTGTAGTAGTATTAGTAGTATTTGTTGTTGCCTTTTCAAGTGAGCATTTATAACTACAACGACTTGGAGCAACAACTCTATAAACACCAGTGCTTGCAAGGATATACAAGTCTTTTTTATTGTCTTCACCAAATGAGTAGATGTATCCTAAATTTGGTTGAGAGGTTCCAGGTATAGAACCACATTTTATAGGAGAATCTTTTGCACAACTAAAGGGAATTTTGTTAGTGGTGAAATTTCCACTATTTTCTGGCTCTTCTGTTCCTGCCCATATTGCACCTGCATATAGATCTCCATACAAGTACCTGAAATTCATTGATTAAAAATAAGTAATATAACATGCTGTTGAAAACTTGAAATTATCTTCCTCCAACCTTTTATCCCAAGTAGGTAGCTCAACTGGCGAGCTAAAGGATACCGAAGGAGTGTACTAAAGGAGTGCAAGCAGAAGGTCTCGCGTTCAAACTCAAGAAACTAACATTTGCCCCCTCCCCGACTAACATTGCTTATAAAAAAAATCTTCCTCCAACTTTTTTCTTTTGGTGAAATTGGTTCCCTAACTTCTTTTTGGCAAGTTTTGTTCTCATAAAATCCAAAAGGTTGAGAAAATGACAGTAACATTCAGGTCGCGGCGGCGATCGCGACTAGAGTTTTAAAACAGAGTCTGCCTCCACAATCTAAGTCGTAACATCAAGATTTTTTTATGTCTCCACAATCACTACGCGGTCATAATTGCAGCCCAGCTTGTGTGATTGCAAACAACCAGCAACAATGTGACCAAAAATTTAAAATCTACTTAGGAAAAAACCTTGTTTACCTTCCATATGTGCAAGGATCAGTAGTAGAGCGATAGAAATATCCACCAGTGACTGATGCTGATCCTTCATGTTTATTTACTTCAGAATGGTTGTAACCAAATATTGGGAAAATTGGATTCACAGATGCAAGGGAAGTATTTTCTCCAAGTGATTGTGTAGAAGTGAATGGATAAGGCCCCTCATAAATACGCCACCCATAGTTTCCACCCTTTGTAATTAGATCTACCTCTTCATAAAGATCCTGCAAATCCATTGTGTAACTTAGAATGTTTCACTAAACTCTCACAAAACAAGAGTTAGGATATAATTTTCTTGAAGTTAGGATAATGAGGAACTATGAAGTACCGACACAGACACGGACACGGACACAGAGACACCGTTTTTAATTTGAAAAATACAAGTAATTGAATTGTCAGTGTCCGACCTGTCTTCAACCAAAAGTGTCGGTGCTGGAGATGAGGAAGTTGGCAATCATAAACTAACATGTCAAACTCTTTATAGGATAAGTAAATTGATTATAAAGATAAACCACATATGGTATATAGAGAGGTGTACATCAACTCTTAATTGACTAGGATTTAATTTATATATACCTCTGTTGTAAAACATCTTTTACAACATCAGTCAATCACGAAATTCATACTTTTAATGATGTGTAGTTTCGTGATTGGCTGACGTTGTAAAAAATCTTGTACAGCGACAGTGTATAAAAGTTAAATCATTAACTAAGTAGATTAACTTTTATATCTCTAATAGAGTATGTACAAACCTCTCCCACATCCGCACACACAAAATAGGAAGGTCTTTCAGCATCAAAACTGCAGCGCCAAGGATTTCTTAATCCGAAAGCCCATATTTCAGGCTGTAGATCTGTATCTTCCCTATTTGGATTGTCCTTTGGAATGGAGTAGTTACCCCATAGTCCAAGATTGCTAATTTCTGCTGGACCTGAATGTTCAATATATAGATGCCAATGCCAAGAGTAAGTAAACATACACATACACACAATATTTATTATTGGAATTCACGTGTGAGTGGTTAGTTCTACGTTGGCTAGGAATGAGTAAAATGAAAGATATATAAGAGAGATGACTCATATACTCAATGACTTAGGTTTTGGATGGAGTTGTGGTGTTCTTGTTTATTAGTGGTGCTAGAAAATAACCCATTGACGCTCCCGATGCTCACGAACTCCCCAATAAGTGGTATCAAAGCCAATGTTGGTTTGATGGAGGAGCTTGAGTGTATAGAGGTGTATTGGGTCCTTGTACTGAAAAATTTTCCTAACTATGTGGTGGAGTCAGGCGTAACTGACAGTGCAAGTATAGTGTTGTGATATTCACACGTGAGGGAGATATTGGTGGAATGGTTAGACCCACATTGACTATGAATGAGTCAAATAAAGAATATATAAGACAGGGTGACCCATATACTCCAATGCCTTAAGGTTTTGGGTGGAAAAGTAGTGTCTTGGTCTATAGTGGTCATGGAAATTATCCCATAATTATTGCTCCCTGGACTTCTATGATACTATAATGGAGTGTTTGAGGCGCGTCATACGAATGTCATACTGAGGCGTTAGTGTGCGGAACATGTCGAGACACCCCAAACACGCCTTCAACCTGCAGTGTTGGCACTACATATATAATAGATTGAAAGCATGAGAGGTGAGAGTAGCTAATCTTCATTAAATAATTCTAACCAATATATTCAAGATTATCTCTTCACAAGCCCCCACATGATAATACATTATTTATATTATAGATTTAATTACTTGATTAGTACTCACTTGGAATGTTGTCAATATCAAGCCTCATAATCTTTCCAAGCAAAGACTTTTGTTTTGAGAAAAATTGTATGGATCACCTGAACCTCCTCCATCTCCCATCATAAAGTATAAATACCCATCATCAGGCCCAAATAGTATCTGACCTCCATGTTGAGATGTAAATGGAAGACCCATAGTAAATATTCTTCTCACCTCACTTGGTTTACCACTTTCTACCTACAAAAACAGAGGCATATTAAATTTTCTGTAGCACCGATACTCCGGTTGAAGACATATTTGGTGTCCAACACGTCTATGTCGAGACATCGACACCACAACGACACTTCAATTACCCAAGATTAAAACGATTATCTGCGTATGTACGTATGCGTGTGTTGTGTCGAGTGTGGCAGTGTCTATGTCGATGCTTTATATAATTAATTGAATTAAATTCGTATGTAACAATTTTTCTATATGTGAAGAGTTTGCATACCAAGGAAGGTTGAGATGTGGTGGCATTAGCAGTATACTCAGCAATAACAGTTTGATATTGACATGGTTGAGCACCATTATCAGTACCTATCTTTGAAGGATCACAATTAACATCTGAATTACAAGCACATCTTCCAGTACAACCTGACCACTTAGACTTATCGCAATTAAACGAAGCGAAAAACCTCCCATTCTTTGCGAAATTTGGATGAAACGCCATTCCCATCATTCCAAATATAGTATCAAAATAAACTTGATCAGTTAAATCAACAAAAGGACTTGATTCATCAAACTCCAATGTACCTCCTAATCCTTGATCCGGAATTTTCGCCAACCAAATCTTACCCATTTGGTTAGAAAAAAACGCGCGGTTCGAACCATCCGGATGAGCCACCATAGCAAGATATGATCCGTTACCGATTTTCTCGAGACACAAGCCGCGAGGCGGGGTAAGATTGGTTTCAGACTCAGTTAGTGAAACAGGTTTACCTTTAAAGCATAGTGATGAATTTGAATTATCAGATGGTCCACCAAATGCAGAACAAAAGTCAGTTTTGGACTGCCATAAATCACTTAGTTTTGTAGCATTGGTATTAATTGGTGTTCTTGCTTGGCCTTGTAATGAAGGGGCAAATGGGGAATTTACTATGGATATAGTATGGCATGTTTCCCATACTTGAGAGCAGAAATCCTCTACTTGTGCCTTTTTTGATTGAGAAGAATTTGTTGGTGTGGTGGAATTGCAAAGCAATGGAACTGATCTTGGAGAGGATTGAACTGTAAATAGCTCTGCTGCAAATGGATCACACCTCTGCAAATAAATGAATCTAGTTCAGAAGCTAATATGTATATTGAAATGTAACTGTGGTTACCAGTAGAGATGTCATTATCTCTTTAGCAGTGACACTTCAGCGTGAAGACGTGTTTGGTGTCCGACACTGATACCAACGATGACACTTTAATTACTTGCATTTTTCAAATTAAACCTGGTGGCTACATGTCTGTGTCGGTGCTTCAAAGGCCATTATAACTAGAGCTAGTAATAATACCTATAGACAGATGATTCTAAATTGCGGTCCACAACCGCAATTGAATCCACAACATAACCGTTTTAGAAGTCTCCGTAATAGCATCGCAACTGCAATTGCAGCCATATTTTACCACAATATCAAGGATTGCAGCTTAACTGCAACCGCAATCGCAACCGCAATACAGAGAAAAATAACTAAAATTTAAAAAAGCACATAAACTTTTGTTGAGAACATAAATTTACCGCACAAAGTATAGATTTCAAAAGTGAGGCACAAGCAGGATCAGATATGTTCCTCATTCGGAATTGCTTCTGAATTTGTGCATCTTCTGTGGAGTTGCAACACGTGCTTCCATTATAAGGACAAAATGCAAGTGTAGTATTCAGAGTAAAGGGTGCTCCTACAAAAAAGAAATAAACAAATCAAAAAAAATAATAATAAGAAGAAGAATTGGGAAATGAGCTTGCTCTATTAAATATAAGGCTCAGAAATTTATTAACAAGAAACTCAGCGGATAATAATAATGATACTACAAAACAAAACAGAAATATAAAAAAAGAAAACTCACTTGAATCAATACATAGAGGAAGTGAAATTGAAGAATCCAAAAGAAGAAGGAAGCAACAAAAAAAGAAGCTGATTATGGAAATAACTCTCTTCATTTCACCAACCAAAAAAACCATCCAAAAGCACAAGCTTTTTTGTGTTATATATATATGGTGACTTTGAGATAAAAGGAAATACAATTATTTTTTGAGAAAATGACTTTCTGGGTGTTGAACTTTTTTGCTTCTGTGTCTTAACATCTCTTTTACATGTTCTTTACTCAATTATCAATTTTCAAGTGCTAGCAGCACTATGAAGTATGAACCCAATCTCTTTCTATATTTGTCCATAATTTTCTTTCTATTATAATAATAATAATAATATTTAGCTGTTGTCTACACCTCAGCTTTCCCATACTGTACATTTAATACTCACAATAAGAAACAAAAACTTCCTCAACAACCAGAATAGAAGTACTTTAATTAATTCCACACCCTTACCCTTTTGTTGAAAAGTCAAAGTTTCACGAGTTGAACTTGAAGAGGACAAAGGCAGTAGCATGTGATAATTCATGTAGACTTTGTATGAATTTAATATGGAGGTAGTTTAGACATTATTAGAGAGGATGGAGAAAGATACCAAGTGAAATGATATTTTTACACACAAAATTTACATAAAAAAAAAAGGACAATAAAATAGTTTGCTGTGTTAACAATTATATTGAATGAAACTTGAAGGGTTTGGTTTAGTGGAGGACGACAAAATTTGTATTCAGAGGTTCTGGGTTCTAATCTCTAATAGTCTCTTTGTGTGAAGTAAATGTGATTTCCTCCGTAGCTCCTCAAAGAGTCTAAGATTTTCGTACCTTGATCTAAGGTGTCATCTCTCACATAAAGTTTATGTAACTAGAAATACAATTATATTTAACTAGCCCCATAACCCGTGCGATGCACGGGGTTGGTTAAATTTCATTATATAATCGAGTAATTAATTTTTTTCGAAAGAATAATATCGCATCGTACTTGAAAAAAAAATTGTCTTAGTCAACATTGAGAACATCAATTGTGATATAAAATCTAATAAGTAGCTTATGCCATTAGGCAAATGATGTTACTTTGCAAAATATAAAATCTAATAACTTAAAAAATTAAATTATAAATATTAATTAAATAACAAATATTATAAATTTAAAAGGAACTTTAATAAAGACATTTAAATTGAACATCATTCGTAGATAAAATAAGAAGAAAAAGTCTAAAGAACTTTAATAATTATCAACATTCATTAAATACAAATACAAAAAATGAATCCATAATAAGAAAGAAAAATTGAACATCCTCCGTATATTTTTTCTCTCTCATTTGTAAGGGATGGACACTTGCATGCTTCTTTCAATGAAATTGTTTATCGAAAAAAAAAAGACAATACAATGAAAAAGTGAAGCACTCGGGTATCGTGCATGGTTGAAGGAAAACTCATGATAAAATAGGAGCAGTTATACAAAGTTGAAAAAGAATATGGAGGTTTTATTGTAAATGTGACTAAAGGTCTCGTTGAAAGAAGATGATGATGAAGTTCTATTGTAAATGTGGTACTTTGAATTCCCACACTGAGTCAATGCATGCAACACTACATGTACTCGAATATTAAAGAAAGATAAAAAATAAAAACCAATTAAAGAAAGGATTTAATACCCGTTGGTGCAAAATGACCAAAATAAAGAAAACAATAAAATAGAAAGTGAAATCATTGATATCGTGATGGATTTGATGGAAATTATCAATAAAATAGAAGCACATATAGAAAGTTGAAAGAAGTACGATTGATGATCTATTGTAAATGTGGTGAAGTTCTCGTAGATAAAATTAAATTAAAACTATAAATTAAATAAGAAGATTATAAAATCAAAAAGAGATGGTTATTGAGGAACACACTTCGTGTATTTGAACATCTACAATTTTTAGGGTCCTAAATACCCCCAAAATACACTAGCTTTAGCATCACACTTTACGTATTTTAATTTTTCACAAACTTATTATTATATTTTACCAAACTTACGGTATTTGAAGAGTTAATTTTTTTCAAATCCGGAAATACTTCAAAACGCACTACTTAACATTTCACTTTAGACATTTTGTTACAAAATAATAAAAATTTTACGATCAAGTACACCAAACCACACTTTTTAGGATCGACTTTACGTAGTTTTTCATGAAATGAATTTTTTTACGAATCGATTATTGAAGAACAAAATTTACATATTTAAGCATCTAAAATTTTTAGAAGATAAATCACTCCTTAAAATATAAGAGAAGAAAAAAAGCTGAACAAAACCAAAAGAAACAAAAAATGGAAAAAAAAAGAGAAAAAACAAAAAAAACTAAAACAAAAAAAAAAAGTTGCAGATCGCAAAAAAATTGGCATTTAGCGCGGAAATGCCAAGCCGCATTCAAAGATAAATTGAAGCCAATATTCCGACCCGATATAACTTTGCCTTCAAGTACAAATCGCAAGGAGAGGTTATCATCAGTAGTATCCCATTGCATAAATCACATTATCGATCCATGTTTTTAGTAGCATAACTGGAACACTTACCTTGAGATGTAACTTGTGACTCGGCAACCCCGATAATGATATTAAGTTTAAGATCAATATAAATCTATAGAAATCTAGCTAAATTAATAGATTTTGGTACTTTCCCATATGACGTTAGAATAAACAACCTCATTTGTTGGGTTTTTTTCCACCCCCCTCCATTTATCCCATACACCCATATTGCCATTTAACCCAGAGTACCCCTGATTTTTTATAAATAAATAAAAATGTTTTTTTAAAGATTCTCGGATTTATCCTTAAATCCATAACCTTAAATTTTGAGATTCCCAAAAATACCTCAAAAATAGGTATTTTGAGAACCTTAAATTTTGCCTCCATACTTATTTTTGAGGTATTTTCGGGAATCCTAAACCCCCTTCCCGAATTTATATGTAAATCCGGGATATTTTTAAAAAATTCGGAGGGGGGGTTTAAAGGATTCCTGGATTTACCGCATTTCTGATAAATCCAGAACATATTTTACAAACAGAAATACCAGTAAAATAAGGTAAATCAGGAAACCTAAAAAATTGGCCTATGGATTTATCTATTTATGATGTATTTAGGGAATTGTTTGGATATCAGGGATAATCTCGTTTATTTAGATATTTATGGGGGTATGGGGTATATGGAGGGGGTGGGAAAAAAACTCATTTGTCAACGTTGTATATTTTCCTTCTAAGATGCTAGCCCCATAATCGGTACAATGCGGGATTGACTAAATTAAGCTTCGTGTAAATGAGTATTAATTTTTTTATACATTTATTAGCAAACCTCCTTATAAAAATAATACTCGGTTTCTTTTTTAATCAGACAAAGTTTGTCCACTGCGGGGAATTGAATTCGGGAGCACTAAGTTGACCCCGTTTTCCGGAGTACCTTATGGCAATGTAACAATGGTGTTGATTTGTAAAATATATAGTCAAATAACCGTGAATAAAAATTAAATTTTATAACTATAAATTTAATAAACTTCACCCAATTGATTATTGAAGAATAAACATCACATATTAAAATATCTTAAATTTTTTGCGACTGCAATGTACTCCTTAAAATATAAAAAAGAGGTCCATTAACCATTTTGGTCGTAGGTTCGATCATTTGGTCGTCACGTATGAAAAAACATTTGTTGAGAGAGTTCAACTCCTTAAAAGGATATCGATCGCCGAATAGATTAGTCACAATGTCCTACAAAGATACCTTGATTTACAAAAAAAAATATAAAAAAGACAAAACATTAAAATAAAAAAGATAAAAAGGGAAAAAAAAAAAGGGACAAAAACTGAAAAAAAAAAAAGGAAGAGAAAAAGACAAAACAAAAAAAAAAAAAAAAAAAAAAAAAAAAAAAAAATGGCATTGGCGCGCAAGCTGCCAAGCCACATATATAATAGTAGATAAATGGTTGATAGATATAATAGGTGTTGAAAGTTCATTAACAATCCACCAAACCGAATGTAACTAACCACAAACTTTAATATTATTAACCATGATTTTTATGTGTTCAAATCTACATGTAATTGAACACTTGAAAATAGTAGTTATTTGTGTTTATTTTTGGTTAATTATATTCACTAAATTGTTATTGAATTTTGTCACATGTTATATCCATTGATCATCCACCTAATATGTAACTAACGACGTATCTAAACTATTTTGTTGTCTGTTTTTTTTTGTCAATTTTTGAGTTCAAGTAACACAACGAATCCATATAAATATTCATTTTTAGTCCCTGTTTTGAAAACTTTGGTTTTTTTTTTCACCCCCTCCCTTATCTCTCCCACCCCCCATTTTTCACTTTTGGACAAAAAAATCCTTCAAATATAAAACATAACACACAACATCCGAACTTACCCCTTTTTTCTTAAATCAGGAAACCAACCCCAACTATCCGAACTTATCTCGGTTTTACCTAAATCAGGTTCATTAATTATGAAGCTGGAGTTCACCTAAATTTACAGTAAATCCGGTTCATAAATCTGAAAAAAATATGCTTTGTGGGTTTTCCGGATTTACCTCATAGGTAGGTAAATCTGGTTCACAATTTATGAACCGGATTTACCTCCCTTTGAGATAAATCCGGGAAACCCTTTTTTTTAATTTTTTTTTTAAAAGATACGCGCCTGTTACAATTTTAAATACGATACGAACGTGTTACAATATACAAGTAAAGATACGTCTAATTACGATCTAAAATACGTCAAATTGTAACAGGTTCGCAATGCGTTCGCATCGTATCTTTCCTAGTATCTTTAGACGTATCTCGACTCGTATATCGTAACGCATTCGTATCGTATTTTAAATTGTAACAAGCGCGTATCTTTTTAAAAATAATATTTTTTTTAAAAAAGAGGGTTTCCCGGATTTACCTCATACGCAGGTAAATCTGTTTCATAATTATGAACTGGATTTACCTGAGTATGAGGTAAATCCAGAAAACCCAAACTTAAAATCAAAACCCCGGTTTTATGAATCGGATTTACCATAAATTGAGGTAAATCCGGGAATCTTCATTTTTTTAAAAATTTCAGGGGTATTTCTGGGTTTTAGGGGTTTATGGGGGTCTGGGAGAGAATGAGAGGGGTGAAAAAAAAAAACCCAACTTCTTTTTACAAAGCTATTGAAATATCAAAAAAGGAAGCTCTCATGGATGAAAAACAATAAATTGCCAATTGCTAGTGTTGAGCATAAAGTTGTGGAGACCTCTGCCCTTGGTACAAGCCACATGAATTGCAAAGTCAATTTTGAGTCTTTTCCAAGTGAAGCCAAAACATTATTAGCCTTTGCTTTTCGACAACTTAGGCTCCTTTGTCCTGGCCCACATGTCGTGGTCCAGCTAGACAATCATCTTAGCGCATAATATGGGTTTCATGGTGTCATTTTTGAGTCAGTTTGTAAATTTGTTGATATTTTATGGATTTAATTTATATGTACGATAGGTGTATAAGTGTTTTACACTATTTATCATTACAGATTGACACATTGTTAAAAAAATTGGTCAATTAGTAGCCAACTATTTTATGAATTGTGATTGGTTGTGGTTGTAAAAACTTATATACCGTATGTGTACATAAATTAAACTCATGTTTTGTTGTGGGTTTGATTCTAGAGAGAAATTGTGAAGAGAGAAATGTGAATATTGGTCAAAAAAAAAGTGAATATTTTCTTATGAATATACCACATTCATTTATTCTCACTACTAAAAAAACAGAAATTAGAGATGACTCAAACCCCTCTCTAAACAACAAAAATCTGTCACTAATCAATTTAGCGACGGAATTTGCGACGACTTGGGAGCCCTATCGAATTTGGGCATCACTAAATATTTAGCGAGGGATTTTTGTCGTTAATAGAGAGAGATTTTGAAAATCTGTCGCTAATAGAGATGGAAAATTCCCTCTCTATTAGTGACAAAAAAATTCCTCTCTGCTAGCGACAGATTTTTCCCTCTCTATTAATGACGAAATTTTCTCTCTCTCTCTCTATAAGTCATAGATTTTTCCCTCTCTAATAGAGAGAGAATTTTTCCATTGCTAATAGAGATGAATTTTTTTCGTCACTGTTGAGAATTAGAGAGAGAGAGAGAGAAGAAGAAGAAAGGCATTTTGAGAATTTATGTAAAATGATTTTATTACTTGTAACTTGATCATACAAATGTATTTATATTAGAAGTATGTGTAACTAGAGAAAGAGGTGTAAAGCTAGATGGGTTTAGATAAAGCCCATCTTATTCCTTAACACTCCCCCGTCAAACTCGTAGTTGGGCCTGAACAAGGGAGAACTTTGAGTTTGTCTCGGAGGCCCACGAACGCTGATGAAGAAAGAGGTTTTGTTAGGGTATCGGCTAATTGAGAACTCGCTGGAATATGAGAGATCTTCAAACATTGAGATGCCACTCTCTCGCGAACGAAGTGAACGTCTATTTCCAGATGCTTAGTTCGAGAGTGGAGCACTGGGTTATGAGCGATCATTACTGCGCTGAGGTTGTCACACATCAACGTCGGTGTTTGGAAAGAGACATGCAGCTCACGAAGAAGTAATTCCACCCATAGGAGCTCCGCCGTAGCATTCGCCATTCCACGGTATTCAGCTTCAGCACTCGATCGTGCGACGATAGATTGCTCCGCGAGTTCGAGAGATCAAATTTGGGCAAAGAACAAGCATGCACACGAGGTTGAGCGGCGATCGTCAATGTCACTCGCCCGATGCGAATCGGTGTAAAACCACAAGTGAAAAGGGTAGATCGAAGCGTAGGTTGAAGAAGTAGACCAAAATGCATCGTACCACACAAATATCGAAGAACACGCGGCCGCGACACGCCGATGAGAATCGGCGGAGAAGCGAAATTGGCACAATTTGTTAACACTGAAGGCTAGATCAGGGCGTGTTAAGGTAACATACTGAAGGGCACCAACAATTGAACGATATTGGTGAGGATCGGCTAGAGAGTCAGTGCCATGGCGACTGAGCTTGGTGGTTGACATCATTGGAGCTGACATGGAGCTACAATCGGTCATGCTTGCACGTTCCAGAAGGTCAGCAATATACTTGGATTGAAGTAGCATCCGAGAGCCATTGCTCAGGTATTTGACTTCTAACCCCAGAAAATATTCTGGTCTGCCAATGTGTTTAAGTGCAAATTGCTGTTGTAGTTTGATGATAACATCATGAATGAGCTTAGATTCAGACCCTGTGATTAGTATGTCGTCCACATAGACCAAAATATACAACTGAACACTTGCTTTTGTGTAAATGAATAAAGAGTGATCACACCTGCTTATTGTGAATCCAAATTGCAGTAGGGCAGCTTTCAATTTTTCAAACCATGCCCTAGGGGCCTGCTTAAGACCATATAAAGAGCGGTGTAGCTTGCATACTAAGTTTTTGTTTGCATTAATGAATCCTGGAGGTTGCTTCATATAAATGTCTTCTTGTAGATTTCCATTGATGAAAGCATTGTTAATGTCTATTTGCTGTTTTTCCCACTTGAATGAGATAGCTAAAGTAAGTAGAATCCTTATGGTTGCTGGTTTGATGACAGGGGAAAAGGTTTCCCCATAGTCCTGTCCTGGAAGTTGACTATAACCCTTAGCCACTAATCTGGCTTTATATCTGTTGATAGTACCATCTGGGTTTTCTTTCACACGAAAAACCCATTTGCAGCCAATTGCAGTTCTGTTTGGAGGCAAATCAGTGAGTGTCCAAGTACCATTTTTGAGAAGAGTGGCATACTCACACTTCATGGCATCGAGCCAGTGAGGAATAGAGAGTGTTGTTTTCACATTGGTAGGTTCTAAATGTGTAAGGAGAACTCTGGGCTTTAGTTTACCAGTTTTTGTTCTAGTGGTCATAGGGTGGATATTAGTAGTAGGTGGGATAGGAGAGGGTATAGGAGCTGGTATAGGAGCTTGAGAAGGTGGCAGAGATGGAGGATTTGAGGGCTCTGTTGGAGGTGGTGATGTAGATGTAGGATTGATAATGTTAGGAACTGGTGATGTGGAAATGGTAGGGGAGGATGGTGTAGGAGTTGTAGATGTAGCAGTAGGGTGTTCAAGTAGATGAATTGTTTGGGTAGGTATAAGTAGGGAATCTGAGGCAACTGGTGGAAAGGATGTAGAAGAAGAAGAAGGGGTAGGGAATAGATCAAGGTAGGGGAATCTATGTTCATGAAATTGAACATCTTTAGTGATATAAATGCGGCCATCAGGGCTTAGGCACTTAAAACCTTTATGAGTAGGAGAGAGACCCAAATTAACACACTCTGTACTCTTGAATTGCAACTTGTTCTTATTATAAGGAGTGAGTAGGGGAAAACATGCACAACCAAAGGACCTAAGATTAGTGTAATCAGGCAGAGAATTAAAAAGAGCCTGATAAGGAGAGATAAAGGAGGGAAGAGACTGAGTAGGCAATCTGTTGATTAAGTGAACTGCAGTGGTGAAACTGTGATCCCAATACGATAGAGGCATAGAGGCATGAGCCAGGAGAGAAAGACCAGTTTCAGTGATATGTCTGTGCTTTCTCTCAACAGTTCCATTCTGGTGTGATGTGTAGGGGCATGTTTTCTTGTGTAAAATGCCTAGTGAAGAGAGGTGATTAGTGAAGAGGCGAAATTCTCCCCCAAAATCAGATTGGACAGCTTTTAGAGTACTAGAAAATTGTGTTTTGACCATAGTGTAAAACTGTGTGAAGGCTTGCAGAGCCTCGCCTTTGGTTTTTAGAAAATATATCCATGTATATTTAGTACAAGCATCCACAAAGGCAATATAAAATGAGAAACCACCACTAGATGGTGTGGGGGAGGGCCCCATAAATCTGTATGAACTAATTCAAAAGGTGTATTGTAAATTGTGTGAGATGATGGTGCATAGAGCTTATGTGCTTTACCTAGACTGCAAGATTTACACAATTCAAACTTTTATTTGATGGAATAGTGACATAACAATGAGTAAGCACATAGTGTACAACACGACTATTGGCATGCCCTAGTCTATGATGCCACAGGCTATAAGGAGAAAAACTAGAAAGAGAAGAAATAGAACTAGAAGAAACATATTTAAAGGAAACAGCATTAGCTATAGGAATGCTTGAAGTAGCAACAACAACAGTAGGTTGCTGGGAGGAACCAGAGTAAGACTAGGCATGAAGAATAGTCCATCACTGCCTCTATATCCTTGAAGTAGCGCCTCATTAGATGCCTGTGATTTAACAAAACAAACATATGAGTGAAACTCAAAATAGACTTGATTATCGTGAGCAAACTGACCAACAGAAAGTAAATTACGAGTAAGAGAAGGAACTACTAATAAGTTATTAAGAAGATGCATGCGGTGGGATTGAGTTTAGAACAAAGCTTAGAAGAACCAATAGAGGTGATAACAGTGCCATAACCATTGCCCATTTTGGCCTTTTGTGTGCCTGTATAGGAGGAACTGTAATGCAAATTATGAAAATAGGGTGTCATGTGATGTGAGGCACAAGTGTCGACATACTGACTGAGGAACCACGGAGGTAAATCTTTGCAAAAGCAGGACTTGAGTCTTTGTGGAATCGGGGTTAGGGTTTTGGTTACAGTGTACTAGTAGTTGCTTGAGTATTAGGTTGTGAAGGTCTTTGGAGGTGGGACAAATGACTCATCAAACTGTACCCGGCCAAGATGTATGACATGACCATATTTGCCACAAAGTTGGGTGGTAGGTTTTTACCAAGTAGTGGGAGGGTGTAGTTTGGGTTATGATATGTGTTGGAGTTACCTGCGGTTTGTCTACCACGGCCTCTACTTCTATTAAACCGATATCTACCCACTAATAAGCGAGGGATTAGCATTACGATAATTAGGGTTAGATGCGATGGTAGCATTTGCTTGTGGTTGTTGATCTTTGAACATTGGCTTGAAGCTGTATTAGCGGAAGGAGAGAGGGAGAGGTAAGTTCTTGCGAAATTTGTTGAGTTGTGCCTCTTGCACCAACAATAAGGATTCCAATTCCATAAGATCTATACTGGCTGGTTTACCATAGTAGATCATCACAAAAGCATTATACTCCTCAAGAAGACCTTCCAGAACAATGTCCATCAAATCTTGGTCCTTCACATCTTCTCCAATGGCCATGAGAGAGTCTACAATGCTGTGAATTTGAGAAAGAAATTCTGAGATTGATTTATTGCCTTTCTTGAGAGTCTTTAACTCAGTCCTCAACTGTCTACCCTTAGCATTGAGGTGAGCATAGTAATAGGTGTGAATTTTATCCCATAGTTGGCTAGCATGTCTACAACTTAGCACTCTAGGTAAAACAGAATCAGAAAGTGTGCTAAGCAGCCATGTGTTATACCCCAATTTTGTCCGTATTCTTTTTCTGGTTTTAGTCGTTTATTTTATTCATGTTCTGAAGTCGCGTAATTACGAGAATTATTAAAAAAGTGTCTCATTTACTAACCTAAGCCAATCTCAACTAACCTGTTCAACTAAGTCGAAGTGTCGTTGTTTAAATTGAGAATCTTGTGAATGATCGATCTTTCGCACATTCTTTAGTTGAATATTTGTATTTAGGCCTAGTCGAACTTAGTTGGGTTCATCCGAATCGTTTCCTTGCAAATGGGCTTATTCGAGTTTCTCGCAATTGGGCTCATCATTCCAACTTCTTTTCTATTAATGTTATTTTGTCCTTATTTTGAGCATATACACATACATAGTCCAAAAAATATCAAAAAAAAATTCTATTTAATTTTTATTTATATTTTGAAAGTGTCTAATTGTCCAAAGCGTCCAAAAAATACAAAAAGTACAAATAAAAATAACGGGAGCAGCATCAGCAATCTTTAGGACTTCTAGCATGCCCACATTCGGATCTGCAAAAGTCAAAAGCCCAGTCAAAGGTAACTAAATGCTAACCCTAAGTTTTTAATATAAATAAGCAGTCAGTCCACAGTAAAAGACACACAGAAATCAAGGCAGAAAACTACTGCTAAAATCACCCAAAAAAAGGATTAGAGTTTCACATCGAAACCCTAATCCACAAAACACTGATTACGAAACTTCGAGACCTAAAGGAAGAAGCGGCGGTTCAAAAACAACACGCGCGATGGCAGTGGCATTTCGGTCACGAATAGCATTCACAAAGAGCCAAAACTGAGGCCGGAGTAAAGATTGATACACAAAGTGAATATGGTTGATTGCAACAGCATGCCAACACATATGGTCACTCATCGCAAGCTAAGCAAACATGGGACAGATCTGCTACATGACCTCATCGATGCAGATCAATCATTGGAGCACTACTGATACATCACCCTAACAAGGCCATAGATAGCTTACTTTGTCAACATTGAAGGCTACTGACCACTTGAATCACATTGGAGGCTCTGATGAGGTTACTAAGGTATTTGAGTGGCACCTTGCACCATGGTCTCTTCTGACATCCGGGAGCTCGTGATAGCAATTATCGATCAATGTGTATTGTGATAGTATTTGGGAAGTGATGTGGATGATGAGAAGATCCACTCTCTTGGCTTGTGTGTATATTTTGGACCCAAACTAGTCACTTGGAACTCCAAGAAGTAGTCACTAGTGGCACGCTCTAGTGCTGAAGTAGAGTATAGAGCAATGGCTCATGCTACTGCTGAATTATGTGGATTCAATCCCTACTTATAAAGCTCCATGTCCCCACCAAACACCTAATTTATTGTGCAATAACCTCTCAGCTGTCCTCCTTGAACACAACCCAATTCTACACTCAAGAACTAAACATATTGAATTAGACATTCATTTTGTCAGAGTGAAAATAGCTGCAAAATTCCTCACTGTTTAAGCATGTACCTGCAACTCAGCAAGTTGCAGATATACCGACAAAGCCTTTAGGGTATCACTGCATTTCAGTTATTGAGAGACAAACTCAAGGTTAAAAACTTGCTTGAGCTTGATAGGAGAGTAACAGAGACTATGGGTAAAGTTAGAGTGCCACATCAGCAGCACAGTCAGCACTCACTAAATGAGGTGTCACCCTCGGTGACAAGTCAACAAAGCAACTCACCTTCAAGTAAACAAAACAAAGGAAAGAAATCTCACTCTCTCGAAGCTTCAACAGAAGGAAACCTCAAGCTTGCTAAACTCGAAGATGAAGCTCAAGCAAAACCTAGAGTTAACTAAATGTAAACCATAATCAGTTGTAGCTAACTGTATTCTTTTAGTGACTGTTAGAATTGATAACTTTTGTAACCGATTGAGCTTGAGCTTCAACACCTTGTATATAAGTTGAAGTTCTGTTAGAATTGAAGTTCTTTTAGTGACTGTTAGAATTGATAACTTTTGTTCATAGTTCAATGAAATTGGTTTAAGTGGAGTTTCATGTTCAGAAGGATTCCTGCTCCACCAACAATAGCTCAACTTAGTAGTCATAAAGTCATAAAGTAAATAAATATATAGCTAGAAAAGAAGAGTTAAAAATGATTAGTGTTTGCTGCTAGTGAATTAAATATAAAGCTAGAAAAGAAGAGTTAAAAATGAACTGACTAATGTTCATAAACAGAAACAAACCAGAGTTAGAAACAGCATCTGTTGAAGATAACTTGAGAATATGTGGCATGAAAAAGAGGAAGAGAATATAACCATTGTAACTCATGGCACCAAAATTTGAAAATAATTATAAAATGAAGACTTTGAAACTAATGTCACCAATACAAATGTATATATAACTGTATGATTAAGATTAACTCTTCTCGTTTGGCAAAAAAAAAATATATTAACTCTTCTCATCTTTTATACATATATTGTGAATGATATGTATAAGGTGAGAACATAAAAAAATTAATCTTAATTATTCATACTTAGATTAGATCATTCATGTGCATGTGTTGATTCAGTTGTTACTCTACGTTACCTTTTTATTAAAATTCTCATTAGTAGCATTGTTTATTGGGTTTCGATTTTTTCACCCCCCCTCATCATCTATCCCACCCCATAATTACCCAAATGGACAAAAATACCCTTACTTTTTCCCAAAAATTACATGGTTTGTTAAAAGAAAAAAATTAAAAATTTCGGAATTACCTCTAAAAAAGGTAATTCCGGTTCAAAAAATAATGAAATTTCGGATTTACCCTGTAATTAGAAAGATTTTCAATTACCTCAGAAATGAGGTAATTAGGTTCTAATTAATGAACGGAATTACCTATTTCGAGGTAAGTCAAAAAATAATTTTTATTTGAGCGAATAATTTAAATTTAAAAATCGGTTTTAGACAACATACTACGATCGTAATGAAACCCACGGCAATTAGAAGCGAAAAATCAAGAATCAAGACTCGCTAAAGGGACTTCTTACGGGACTACTGGCCTCAAAATCCCAAATTTCATCGTTTACTATTTTTACGATTTTTTTAATTTTCATAGTCTCCAAAAATCTAAAAAAATTTGTATAGCCTTATTTTGGTTTTGTTAGATTTTTAGTGGTGTTTTTATATTTTTTTGAGTAGTTTTGACTATTTTTAGTAGCCTTTTAGTAATAAAAATTAAAACAAATCGTATATATCGCATGCTGGCGTCTGGATTGGCGGGATGCCTGCAGATGTCGCTTGGTTCACCTACTTCACGTGCTTATTTTTTGGTCATTTTTAGACATTTTGGACCCATAGTTGTATTTGTACTCCTATTTTATGTTGGTAATTTTATATATTTTGACGTATTGTTATTAAATCGTAAATCGTTAAGTATCATATTTCCAATAAAGCGCGTTTAAATCTTAAGACCAAAATATAAACTTTTAAAAAAAAATTAAAAATTTGAATTACCTTTTTTAGAGAGTAATTCGAAATTTTTCATGATTATGAACAGGAATTACCTTTTTAGAGGTAATTCAGAAATTTTTTTTTTTTTTTTTAAAAAAAGCAGGGGTAGTATTGGGTTTTTTGAAATATGGGGTGGGATAGATGATGAGGGGGTGAAAAAATCAAAACCCTTGTTTATTTCATCAAACTTCTCAAACATCATAAGGATTGAGAAGGCCAAAGCTTGTTTTGGCTATTGCTTTACCCACACCCCCTCCTACTCAAAACACACCCCACAAGGGTGTGAAAAGACCAAAAGGCCAGCCAAAACCTCTTTTTTTCACGAAATTTCACTGTTCGAACACGGGCCTTGAGCGAGTTCGAATGACATCGTTCGTGTGTGTTAAATCTTGAATTCACACTCTCTTTGAGTGTTTTTCACCTGTTCGAACGAGGTCATTCGAACGTGTTCGCATGACCCTGTTCGAACCCGTTCGAACGACATCGTTCGAGTGTGTTAAATATTGATTTCACACCCTCTTTTGCGTAATTTCACTGTTGAGCGAGGTCATTGAGCGTGTTGAACAAGTTCGTTGAGCGATCTTTTAAACACGTCCTCACAGCGTTTCACGCGAGGTTATTTTTGGAATAAAATTTGTTAAGGGGTGTGAAAGAGTAGGAGGGGGTGTGGGAAAAGCAATAGCCCTTGTTTTTGCCTACCATTCTACGACAACATACCCAAATGGATGGATGGAAGGGTGCTTATGTTATTTGAAAAATAATTGTTTTATAACAACAATGGGTACATTTTGAGTCTGTCCAAGAATAGAGGTAGTACTAAAACTTCCTAAAATAAATATTCATATATTAAAAAAAGGCTTAAATATATGGTATTCCTACAAATATGCTCATTATCCATTTACCACTGCAAAAATAATAATAATAATAAACGTTTAAGAAACACCCTACAAATATTAAGTGTTTTTAGTTACCCCCTGCTGTTAGATTAAGTTAACAGCGTTAAGTGTATGTTGAAACACTCATTGTTTGCAGGGGGTAAATGGATAATGAGCATATTTGCAGGGGGTAACATATATTTACACTTAACGCTGTTAACATAATCTAACAGCAGGGCTAACTAGAAACACTTAATATTTGCAAGGTGTTTTTTAAACGTTTTTTTTTTGAAGGGGGTGACATATATTTAGGCCTAAAAAAATCCTAATGCTCTTTATTTTCACAATTAAGTTAGCCCTACATATTTGAAAATTTGGTCCTCAATAATATCGAATTATGAGAATTTTTCCCTCAGCGTGCACATTGTTGGCACTGCTTATGAGGTTTCAAAATATACGTCTTTGTGCTTCATAACAAACCATGAGATTGGGATTGAGATATACATTGATGTATATAAGGAGGTTCATCCCATGAAGGAGTTAGTTATGTACTTCAGTGAATACTTGTTTGTGGAGGAAGGCAAATAATAGTTATTCCCAAGGAGACTTGGTAGAAAAGCCTGAACAATATGCTCAAGGTCAACTCATAGCTAGGCTAAAACACCAAGAGAGTGGTGTTGCTTGCTGAGAACAGGCGACTCAACTAAGGAATAGTTCAGCAGAGGAGTTAATAACTGAGGGCACCATGTATTAGGCAGCTAAGGATGTCTTGGCCGAGGCAAAGGAGATTGATTATGAAGCAAGTAAGTAAAGCACGTGGACAATAAGAATGTGGAGCAGTTGAAGCAAACATGAGAGAAGCGCCGTGGAAATAGGAGTAAAGGTTATTCTTTCAATTTCTGTGCTACTGGACGTTATGGAACACCACTGCTCCTAGCTTTTAAGGCGCGTAATGTGCATTGATCTTAGCTGATCCAACTGTTGTTAGTCGTAGGCTAGTGTTATTCTCCAACAAAGACCATGTGTGTGTGTATTATATATATATAGAGAGAGAGATATAGAGAGAAAGAGTTTTATATTTGTAAAAAAAAAACACACGACCAATCAATCAAATATACATTTTTCCAAGTCTTTTAGTTTCCTTTACTTGCATTTCCTTTTATGTTAGCCATTAGATAATTCTACACGCCCCTCTCATCTACCTAACACTCTTTGGAGTAATTAGGGAACCCATAACTAAGGAATAGAGTTCCTTCCTCAGTGTAATCACTTGAAGAAAAAAGTAATCAAAGGTTCGAGCTTTTAGCCAATCCTTGGCTAAACCAAAGTTTTACAATAAAAATTGGCATGCCCAGTGGGACCAGCATAGGTTAACAACCTTCAGCTTCTGAGAAGGGACCTCCCCACAAGGGTGAAAACCATGAGCAACCTGGTACTTTAGGATTCATAGTACAAGATGTACCCCCTCCAATTACATCAAATGAGCAACCTCAAAATGTTGAAGTGGAAGGCCTGTGGTTATGACCACGTCATGGGGATACATGTCATCATGTACAAGTGTCCTAGCAACTATGTACATAGTTAAACTTGTGGTGCACAATGAGGTGCAACAGGCCAGAGAAAAAGAAAGCAAGAGGGCTGCACAAAGCAACAGCTCGACTAGCCTAGGTACCGCTAGCCAAGTACAAGAAGTGCCCACAAATTCCATAGGAAATCACAAAAGGTTCCACCATACCCTGCTATGGAAGGATCTCAGTAGGTGCCTCCACCTCAAGTAACTCCTAACCTTGTGTTTCCTCAGTCAAGTAATTTTGCCACTGCTAACACTGAGAGGCAACACATGACGAATGTTACTAACTCGGCTATTCTCCAACCTGGAAAGGTGCAAATGGTCAGGAGGCCACCCGAGGCCATGGGCAAGATTGGTTTACAATAAGGACTATAAATTTGAGGCTAAAAATCTTGTTTTGAGGCAAAAGCTCCAAATCCCAGCTTCAAGTTAGTAGCTATTCTAAATGAAAAATCAATGCTACTCGAAAACACTCAAACATCTGTCGAAATAAATTTTATATCTCTAGAATAACTTTGCTTCCTACACGAAAGTGAATCTAAACATACACTTGTATTGATCAAAACATAAAGTGTATTGTAAAGAAGATGAGCAACAGAAGAAAATCAAAAGCCTCGAGCAAAGTGGAAGAAGAGTAGTAGGGTTTTTTCTTTTCTAGACCACCAACCCTTTCCTTAGTGCACAAATAATTACAATGTCTTGGTTGTACCACTCTATAAATGCTTGTCAAATGGTAAATGTCCTTATTGTTATCTTCTGCTAGCGAGTAGACATACCCTAGTGAAGGAGTACCATTTCTCTGAAAGAAAGAACATGGCATTGGGGAATCATGTGTGCATCTAGAAGAAATCTTAGCACTTGTAAAGTTCCCACTAGTTTCAGAACTTTCTGTTCCCACCAACACTTAACATGTGAATAAATCTGTGTAGAAATACCTAGAATTGTTATTTTGAAATTGTTTTTCAAAAATTAGACCGAAGAGATTATTGGGATGAGTCGCGCGGACAAGGTCGCTCTTTTAGAGATGTTTTGTGACACTGTTGAAAGTTGTGCAAGTAGGCTATCAATTATTAACATTAACAAAATTCCACTTTGATATTTTCAATATGAAAATATTCGATCTCACAATACTTTTGAAAAAACATCATGGACTAAGTTGACCACCAATGAATTTGAGAATAAAAAATTACTTTTGACGGTAAATGCTACAAATCCTAACTTGAAGTTAGAATTAATTCTAGAAGCAAAATCAATTTTACTTGAAAATACTCAAGCATCTCAAAAGCAAGATCCAAAGTGAATTCATATATACACCTAGTGGGACTATAAGTTCAATAGCAAGATCCATATACATGGTTCAGAAACTTATGACATTAGAATCAATAGTTAGATTAGTATGCACACACCTTCATTATTGTCAAATAGAATCCCTCAACAATCATAACTGTGAGATAAGGCTATCTAACAATACTAACGACCAAATCTCATTCGAATCAATGATAATCCACATTTTATATCTCTAGAATTACTTTTGTGTCATACAAGAAATTGAATCTAAACATGCACTACTATCTATCAATCAAAACATAATCTAAACATGCACTACTATCTATCTATCAATCAAAACATAAAATGTATGGTAAAAAAGAGGATCAACAAAAGAAAATCGAAAGACACAAGCAAAGTGGAAGAAGAGTGATGAAGTTTTTTCTTGTCTAGACCAACAACTTTTTCCTTAGTGCACAAATAATTACAACGACTTGGTCATGCCACTCTATAAACACCAGTGCCTGTCAAATAGTAAATGTCCTTGTTGTTATCTTCTGCTAGTGAGTAGACATACCCTAATGAAGGAGTAGTATTCCCTTGCAAGAAAGAACATGGCATTGGGGAATCATGTGCACACCTTGAAGAAATTTTAGCACTTGTAAAATTTCCACTGCCTTCAGGACTTTCTGTACCTGCTAGCATTGACCCTGTGTACATATCTGTATACAAATACCTGGAACATTAACAAATAATATGTTATTTTAAATTTGAATATTTAGATGAAGATTCTTTATGCAAATGTGTGAGTATAATGTTGATCTTTTCTTGTACTCTTATATAAGAATTAAGTGACTAAGTAATTTAGTCTTCGAAATTGTTAAAATTAACAAAATTCCAGTATGACATTTTCAATATGAAAATTATCGATCTCACTAGCTAGTCTATTTGGAACAAATTCAGGGAGCAAGTTGACCGACCAAAAAAGACTATCGAATTTTTCAATTTCACGAATCATTTTGAACTTTTCCTTAATGGTGCATACATGGAAATTGGTAAATCAACCTTCCATATATGCATGGATCAGTCATGGATCGATAAAAATATCCACCAACTATGGATGCAGATCCCGAGTTCTCATCATTTTCAGAATGACTGTAACCGAATGCAGGGAAGACTGGGTGTATAGAATTTGCAGAAATATTTCCTCCAAAAGATGG
Organism: Oxytropis ochrocephala; assembly: GCA_020916435.1. Lineage (NCBI taxonomy): Eukaryota > Viridiplantae > Streptophyta > Magnoliopsida > Fabales > Fabaceae > Oxytropis > Oxytropis ochrocephala. The sequence continues at coordinate 103,204,346 of CM037089.1, forward strand.
ATCGAAAAGAAAAGGACCCTCGTACACCTGCCAACCATAATTTTTGCCCTTTTTAACAAAATCAACCTCTTCATATCGATCCTATCAACAAGAAGAAACAAAGTCTTTTTCACAAGTGACCAAATGAGGTTAAAATTAACACAAATTTTAAAAAATGGAAATAAAAATGTTTTCGCAAAGTAAATTGGCCTTTTTCCAAAAAAAATATATATAAATCATTGAACCTGTCCAGCATCACCACAGAGAAAATAAGATGGTCTCTCAGAGTCAAAGTTGCAACGCCAACAATTCTTGAAACCAATAGCCCATATCTCAGGCTCATGCTCCTTATCATTAACATATGGATTATCTTTTGGTATAGAATAGTTTCCCCATAAGTCCATATCATTTATTTCTTTGGTACCTACAACAATGTCAATGTGTAGAGTGATCATTAAAACTTCATATTTAAATGGTATTGGGAGGGTAGAGTGTGACATTTAGTTCCATGTTTGCATCATAATGTATTCATATAGGGATTATGACCTACTAGAAAGAATATTAAGCTGTCTCAGTCACCCCGATATCCAGCTGATGCGGCCTCTGTCGCGATCACGTTGTGGTTGTGGAAACATAAAAAACTATGTTGTGATATGTTAATGTTTGGACGAGAATAGAGTGAGAGGACTTACTAGGTATATTGTCTACATCAATTCTCAAAATCTTTCCAAGTAACGATCTCTTGTTTTGAGCGAAGTTATAAGGATCGTAACCATTAGAGTCATCCGACGACACAAGGTACAAGTATCCATCTGCAGGTCCAAAGAGAATCTGACCAGCATGACCTCCAATACGGGGAACACCAATTGTGAATATTCTTCTAACTTCTAATGGATTGGCACTTTCTGCCTATAAACAGAACATAGAGAGATACAACTCACACGTAACAAATAAATTACATATCAAAACTAGTGGTTTTCAGTAAATAAATTACATACCAAAGAAGGCTTTGATGATGTGCCATTGACTGTAAATTCAGCTACTACACGGTGATATTGGCAAGAGATGATACCATGATCAGAACCCATTTTTGAAGGATCACAATTTACATTAGAGTTAGATGCACACCTACCAGAACATGTAGGATTTTTCATCTGATTGCAATTATGAGAGAGAAAAACGACCATTTTGCGAAAAATTAGGATGAAAAGCAATACTCATTAAACCATGTCTAGAATCAAAGAGAAGATTATCACTAATGTCAAGGAAGGTTTTGGATTCATCAATTCTTAAAATCTCATTGGATCCATCAATAGGAATTTTTGCTAACCAGATCCTGCCTTGCCTATCAGCAAAAAACGCGGGATTTGAACCATCAGGATGTGGAGCCATGTCAATGTAAGATCCATCTCCAATTTTCTTCAAACATAGACCGTTCGGAAGAAGGGAAGTTTTTTGTTCATAGTTCAATGAATTTGGTTCACCATTTAAGGATGCTTTTTTTTTCCTTTGTAGAGCCACCAAATGTCTTACAAAAGCAAAGTTCCTTGCTAACTTTGTCTTGCAAGAAAGATTCAAATAGGGAATTAACAATAGAAACATTTCCACATGTTTCCATTACTTTTGTGCATAAATCTAGAGGAAATGTGTTGTTGCACAAAATGGAATTAGCTCTATTAATATCTGAGGCAACTTGGAAGAATATAGCAGAAAATTGTTCATCACTTGTCTGCAAATTAATGATAACAAATATGAAGGAATCAAGAACCAAACAATATATTATTGCTCAAAAAACAAACTCAACAATTCAAAGTTCAAACAAAGAAAGAAGTGATTGAGTAAAAAATAAATGAGCTTGAATGCTTACTGCAGTGCATAAAATGGACTTGAGAAGAGAAGCACACTTTGGTTCAGTGACATTTAACTCTTGAAGTTTTGTCTGCAAGTACTTAGCTTCTTCAGTAGTGTCACAAGACTTTTCATTGTTAGAAAAGACTTTAAGGGAAGTTTCAAGTTCAGAAGGGATTCCTGCTCCATAAACAATAACTCAATTCAATAGTCACAAAGTGAATAGTGTATATATATATATATATATATATATATAACTAGAAAAAAAGAGTTAAAACTGAAATGACTAATGTCCATAAAGAGAAACAAACAGTACCTGATGAAGAGAACTTGAGAAAATGTGACATGAAAAAGAAGAGAATAAGACAAATGCAACTCATGGTACCAATATTTGCAAAAATGTATAAAATGAAGACTTCAAAAGTGAGTGATAGAAACTAATGTCAACAATACAAATGCATAACTGTATGATTAAGATTAACTCTTCTCATCTTTCATGTGATAGTATATATATTGTGAGAGATATAAGGTGAGAACATTAGAAAGTTAATCTAAATTAATCTTACCTAGGTTAGTTCATTCATGTGTATGTGTTGATTTAGTTGTCACTCTACGTTATCTTTTATTGAAATTCTCATTAGTAGCACTGTTTATTTCATCAAACTTCTCAAACATCGTATGGATTGAGAAGGCCCAAGAATGTTTTTGCCTACCATTCTGCGACCACATAACAGTGTGTACATTTTTCAGTGCTTCCAAGAATAGAGATACTTAGTACAACAGTGCTTGCTTTTAAATAAAGTAAACATTTTGCTCCTAGTTTCTATTATACAAACACAAATCTGAAACAAACCAATAGTAGTTTCTTTATGACGTATATACTTCATATTCATGTTATGTTCAAAATATGTGCAGCTTGTAGTTTGAGATTTCCTTTCGGTTTGATAACTCTCCTGAAAAATCTTAAATAGGTCTATCATAAATCATAAATAAAATTTACAGTAGAATATGAATTCCTGCCATTGCAAGACACTCGAGCATTTACAGGCATTATTATGAAGTAACTTGATATGTACAAATTACAATGAATATAGGGTGAGAAACACCCCTTCTTTTAGCACACAAATTGATGAAATTGTTTGCAGTATACACAGCTGACACTTGTTCAGCTCATAAACAATGATATAAGCAAGTAAAAGTGCAGCCAGCAGGATTCTAGTCCAGAATAGTCTTTCTGGTAGCTACCCAAGGAAACCGGCATCTTGCCTCATACTTGCTTATCTTTTATTTTTGGTCCAATCATAGCATCTGAAAAAGTTCAAAAACTATAACCTAGTGAAAATTAAATCTTAATGAATCCATGTAGTAATGAAACAAGCAAGCTCCAATGATAGCAATAACTTCATAACTATAATATATAGGATAGAGTTAGAGAAAACTAACTAGAAACATTTTCGGAAAATGTGTTTCTGATTTCATTGAGTCACAGAATATTGGATTACATCCTATATAGAGCTAAGCTCTAACTAACCGCCGACTCAGCAGCTCTAACAGCTTGCTGACTCAACCACTAACTGCTTAACTGACTCAACAGACGTGAGCAACACTTAGTTGCACGTGTGTGTTTGTCACACACTGCAGAGTAATTCTAGTTCTAATATATCCTTTATTATTCCCTCACAAATTCTAGGTAAGAGCATAGAGGAGTTTAAAACACTGAGTTTGTCACGCTGAGTCTTGGCCAAAGGCTTAGTTAAAATGTCAGAAATCTGATCTTCAGGTGGGACATGACACACCACCAAGGTCTTACTAGAACCTTTTCACGAACAAAGAATAGATCAAGCTCCATATGGTTGGTTCTTGAGTGTAACACTGGGTTGCAACTAAGAGCCATTGTGCTCTGATTGTCACAAAAGATCACTGGAGTGGAGTGAGTGACTTTGAGCTCCTGTAAAAGAGATTGAACCCATAAGACTTCAGAGGTTGCTAGAGCCAAGCTTTTGTATTCAGCCTCTGCACTAGACTTTGCAACCAGTGTTTGCTTCTTGGACCACTACGAAATTAGGTTAGATCCCAAATAGATGCATGCTCCTGAGGTAGATCGTCGAAACATCACTTGCCCAATCTGCATCACAATAGGCATTGAGGGACGGAGGTGCAGATAGTGTAGTTGGCCTAAGCACCAATCCAAAATCCAGAGTGCCTTTAAGATATCTGAGAATCCTATTGACTGCCCTCTAGTGAGAGTCCAGGGGCTGAGAAAGGAATTGACAAGCTTTGTTGACAGCATATCCAATTTCAGGATGTGTGATTGTTGCATACTGCAGGGCACCAACAATGGAGCGATAGGCATGGGAAGAGACCTTTGATTGAGAGAGACTGAGCGTAGAGACAGCGTTAAGCACTCCAGTTTGCTTTGCAAGGCGACTCTCATGGGCTAGAAGCAAGGCCTCAATCTCATCAAACTCAAACCACTAGGATTTGGTTGAGAACAAAGTCAAAATGGACTCAAAATCGGAAGGTAAGCCTTCAAGTATAACATCAAACTGCTCCTAAGCAGAAATTGTTTCACCCATGGACAACAATGAATCAGTAATAGATTTGAAACGTGCAAAGAATTCAGCAATTGACTTATCTCCTTTTTCCATATTACAGAGTCTCGAGTGAAGATGACGAGCTTGCGCTTTGATTTTCGCGTGAGAGTGGTGATCGGCTTTCTCCCACAGTTGCCAAGTGTAATGACAACCTATTACTTTTGGGAGAACTGAAGGCACGAGCGACGATTGCAGCAATGCAACGAGTTTATCATGTAATTCCCAATCTACAAATGCAGGATTCTCTTTATCTGCAATTTGATCCCCTTCGGTGAGCTAACGCGAAGGTACTTGAGGTGAAACACAGAAGCAGTGGAGCTTGTGCGCTGGAAACACTGGCTCAACCTGTTGGAGCCATACTGGAAGGTTATCTCCATTGAGTTTTCCGGTGATTTGATAGGAAAGTGGCTTGAAAGGTTTGAGAGGAGAGATGTCTCACAGCAACGATTGCGACGGCGACAACATTGACGACAAGAGGTAAAGCTCGAAGAGCATGAAAAGGAAGACGCGGGATCAAAGGCCACACTAGTGGCTTTAAAAGCTTTGTGATACCATGTTAGAGATAGACAAAACTAACTAGAGGTAATTTTGAAAATCTATTTATGATTTCATTGAGTAACAAACAGTATTGGATTACATCTTATATAGAGCTAAGCTCAAACTAACTGCTAAATCACCAGCTCTAACAGCCTGCTGACTCAGCCACTAACAGCCTAACTGACTCAACAGAAGTGAGCAACACATAGCTGCAAGTGTGTTTATCACACACACAGCAGAGTAAATCTATTACTAATATATTATATATCCTCTATTACCTATTCTACTCTCCCTCGCCCTTTTGCTGCTACCTCTGTATTCTTTTTCCTTCTTTTTTTATACTGCGCTTTCAGTGTTTGGTCTGTGTATGTGTGTGTTGCTGATGTGCGAGAAATGGGTTAGGTGTCTCCTCCCATGAAAACCTCACCAAAAGTATTTTTTTTTTATTATTATTATTATTTTATAATTTTATTCTTTCTAAAATTATCCCTATACGTATGTTTGAAGAATAGACCCTCTTAATTTGTGTTGCTACACATCATAAAAATGAATTAGGAGAATGTTACACTTCCAAAATATACCAACCAAAAATGAAGTAACCTCTCAATTTGATCACTATACTACCACTCTCTTTCAATTTAGTCCCTGAGCTATAGAAAAAGAATAAATAGTACCTAAACAATTTTAAATACATCAAATTAGTCCCAGAATTATCACTCTCTCCTATTTTGAGGACTACTTTTATGGATTTAGAATAGTTTAGGGACTAATTATTATATTTATATAGTTTAGGGACCAAATAGGAAAGAGAGTGATAATATTGAGGGCCAAATTGAGGATTTACTACAAAAAATGATAGCAATGATAATCACAGCATTGTGCCTCCTTATTACACTCCACTGCCCAAAATCTTCACTGTATATAGACTAGCAGCATGCTGCAACCACAAGAAAACCTTTTCAAATGATTTTAATTGAACGAGTTCTTAACTGTCAGAGTAACTGATGCTTTTGCCAGAACTCCACAAGACAACTTAAACAACCATAAACTCAATGAAGAGATGAACCGGCGGGTATGGATAGAAAGTTAGAAACAAGAAGAATAAAAGAACCACAAATGATAACTGAATGAATAGTGGACTACAGTCTTTTCTCAATCTTAGCAAACAAAACAAGCAATATTCATAACTCATATCAGCTCTTATAGATAAGATCCAGAAGATTGCAATAACTATATTTACGCTAAACAGAACATAGAAATCAAGATCAGTCTCGTCAGCAATTACCTTGTACTTAAATGCTGCCAAACACAGTTTTCATCATCGCGCATAATGTTTTAATCTTTTAAGCACAACTTGTTTATAAAACCTTTGTGTCCGGAAGTACAATGCCAGACTAACCAAAAATGCCAGAAAAGTCACACCAGCCAGGATAAGAAACGACAACATGAAGCAGTGGATACCAAAGCATGAGTTATCTTCTCTACTGGATTCCTTGTCATAAATATATCCAACAACTCTCACAGAAAGCAAATAAGAACCAAGTGGACTCGATGCAGCAATAGTGTTGAAAATGGTACCCATGTGCTTCAGACCAAATATCTCAGAAGTGATTGTTGGCATTAAGGACCAATGTGCACCATAGCATACACCAACCAGGATAGGACCCAAATATAAATTTCCAGAAACCCAAAGCTATGATTAAATGACCAAGAATCATAATCCCCAGAGTTATAACCATCAACAGGGTCTCGGCCAACCTTTTCTGTGCATGATATAATCCGATAACTGGCCGCCTCCAAAGCGGCCAAGAAAATTCCACATACTCCACAGTGACACCATATTACTAATCTCAATAGTGCTATACCCAAAAGATTCTCCTATTTGGCTCATATTATTTATAGTAGCCATCCCAGAACCCAAACCCGATATCATGGTCACAAACAACATCCAAAATTCAACTGTACACATCGCTTGTAACAGGTTCTTTTCTTCTTCAAGTGGCAACACCTCATCTGAAGTATCCTGTCCCTGCTCTTCCTCTCTAGGAAGCTCTCGGTATTCCGTTGAAAGTGAACTCTCAATGGTGTAGGTTTGTGAAAATCTCTTAGACTCCTCCGATTGAGCTTTCACAGCAATGCCAAAAGGCGATGCTAGTAGAACCATAAGGATAACAAATGTAAGAATCCGTGCCAAATACGGTAAGCTCACAAAGTTCTGTAAAATTATTATGAACATTAGATACACAACAATAATCACCGTGACAACAGAGAAATCATCCAAATGCTTCTTGTAATCACCGTCTTGTACTTCATAGATCCTCAACAGAAACATAAACAAGACACAGATGAATGCAGGTAAGCAAGCAATCATCAGTAGGTAGGTGGCTGCGTCGCCATCACAAAATGTATGATACAGCTGGATAAGGATGGCTCCACTAAGCCCAAGAAATCCCTGAATAATGAAAATGCAATGTACTCAGTATTCATACGTTGATGAAAACATCGATTATTTTGGTCTTTGAATTGTAGGATGTGACACTTTAGTCCCTACGAATAACCAAATTTCAAAATGGGATTATATTATTCCTTTCTACTAGACAAGGACCAAGATTTTAAATTGCAGTCATTGTAACACTATCGCATCCCTATCTTCGATAATACAGTTCTAAGGATGAGTTAAGCCCAAAATCCTAAGATGATATCATAGCTAACATAAGATCCTTTAGGCCACATCCTATCATGTCACTCAGGTCAAACTCTAGATGTCTAGTCCTTAGCGTGCGAGAATGTTGAGAGTACCACATCAGATGTGATATAGTTTAAAAAGTGTTATAAGTGGGATACATCCCTCACTTTACAAGCCGATTTTGCAAGAATATCACTTCAATCACGGTCATGGCAACGCCAAAAATCATGATCTCAAATTCAAATCTCTTTTAAAACCTTGACAAAAGGTCAATAGTCCTTCCTTATAAACAAGCAATGTGATTTAATGATCAAATTTTCAATTTCAATTTCAAGAATCATTTTGAAGTGTCTAATATTTTGAACTAAATTGTTAATTAATTTACCAATTGAGAGAGTAATTAATAGTAATAATACCTTCGTGATGCCGATGATGGTACCACTATACTGAGGAAAATTACGCAAACCAGTAACGACATTGGTAGTATTCAAAAACGTTTGACCATTAGCAGCAAGCCAAGCGAAAAAGCACATGAGAGGAACAGGAGGCGGTTGAATCAATCCAACAACAGAAGCCCAAATGAAGAAGAAACCGATGAAGCACTGAACGGCACCGGCGGCGACAACAATCCAAGGACCACCGAGAGAAGTCCATTTAGATTTAGATGATGGAAGGGAAGGATTGTAAGGTGTGACGGCGGAGTAGAGGAGGCCGGAGAGAACGCCGAAGTTAGCGCCAATGTCTTTGAAAACGGAAACGGTGTCGAGTGTTGATTGATCGTAGCCTTGTGTTGATTTGAGAAGAGGAGAGTAGATGGAGAAGGTGTATGATGCACCGCAACTCCATTGGATCCATATTGAAGCTGCTACCCCTGTCCACCGATTTGCAATCCAATCCATTTATGCGCGATGTGCTTCGCTATGGCTTTGGAATGGAATGGAATGTTTATGATGGAGATGACTTTGGATAATGATGATGATGATGATTAATGGTTAATCAACTTTAAAGTCAAAATACATCACAAATCTCATTTATCACATGTGATTAAATACGTGCTTATTGACAGGTTGTGTTTTTGTTAATTAATAATGAAACAACTGTGTTATCTTTATATATCTTGTCTTATGTCTTATCGTTTATGCGAGCCAAGTCCTGTAGGATTATTGGCGCCAAACCTACCCCTCTCCCCCTTTATTTTATTTCTTTATTCTTTATATATTAACTAGTGCGATGACCAGTTCGATGGACGGTGTCAATGCTTCAAGTTCTATAGAGAGAAGGGGCAATGGTTTAACGTCACACTTTACATATTTTGACTCAAAATTAATTTAAAATTTTGTTACAAAATTAACTTTTTTTAAAATTAAATTCGTTATCTAAGAATATACATCTTGTAGAATCTCCCTTTGTGGGACCTACATTATTTCCATCCAAAATTTCTCCTTCCCTCCCTTTTCCCTCCAAACCCCAACCCCTCCCCCCCCCTCCCCACCCACCTCCCCCCACCCCTCACCCCTTTTTTTTTCTCCAAACTTTCTCTCCCCCTTTTTTTTCTTCATTTTTTCCTCTTCATATTTTTATTTTCCTTTTCTCCTCTCTCACTTTCTTATTTCGTGTTTTATATTTTAGTAGATGCTTTTTACGATTAAATAGAAAATGTACCTCCATAATCAAATTTTGGAATCGAACATTAATTTCAGTAACAAATTATAAAAAGTGTAATTTATCTGATTGTACATTTTAGGTAGTGTCTGAAAAAAATTAATTGTTTAAATATGCAAAGTTTATTTCTTAGTAACGGAATCGAACATTAATTTCGTAACAAATTATATAAAGTGTAACACTATGTAGTATACTTTTTGGGTACTTTATTGTGTGAAAAATTTTAATTGTTTAAATATGCGAAGTTTATTCCTTAATAACGAATTTTATTTTAAAAAAAGTTAATTTTGTAACAAAATTTCAAATTAATTTTGAGCCAAAATATGTAAAGTGTGATGCTAAATCATTGCCCCCTCTCTATATAAAGCGAAGGCATTGGCGCATGTCGAGGCGAGTCACCGCACTAGTTAAGGAATAAAGTTCGCATATTCAAACAATTAAAATTTTTCACACACTAAAGTACCCAAAAAGTATACTGCATAGTGTTACACTTTATATAATTTGTTACGAAATTAATGTTCGATTCCGTTACTAAGAAATAAACTTTGCATATTTAAACAATTAAATTTTTCAGACAGTATCGAAAAGGTATACTGTATTGCGTTACACTTTTTATAATTTGTTACGAAATTAATGTTCGATTCCAAAATTTTGATTATGGAGGTACATTTTTTATTTAATCGTAAAGTACCACTAAAATATAAAACATGAAAGAAGAGAGTGAGAGAGGAGAAAAGGGAAATAAAAATATGAAGGGGAAAAAAGGAAGAAAAAAAAGGGGGAGAGAAAGTTTGGAGAAAAAAAAAAGGAGGGGGAGGGGTTGGGGTTTGGAGGGAAAAGGGAAGGAAGGGGGTATTTTGGAGGGAAATAATGTGGGCCCCACAAAGGGAGACTCTACAAGATGTATGTTCTTAGCAACTCATCCAAGAAGTGGAAATGCAATGCATCCGAGACTCCATTCGTGCGTTAAAGGAGCATAACACAGAGCAACAGTCAAGAACTAGGAGCAACTCGTCTGAACACAGACCATGGAGGGGCTCGCAAGCGTAAAATTTCAAGAGCACATAAAGGCTCTGCAAAACAATTCCCAAACCCCTATAGGAGCAAGAGCTCCTGTGAGGACTTTCCAACCTTTTTCAGAAGAAGTCCAGTTTGTGGTGGTCCTCAATGTTTCAAAAAGTCTGTCATAACGACCTACAACGACTCTAAGACCCTCATGATCATTTGCTGCTTTCCAACCACAAATGTTCATCAGTGGCAGCGATGACACCGTCAATTGCAAGTTATTTGTCGGAACGTTGAAAGATGTAGCACTTCGTCAGTTCATCGGCTTGCCCCAATATCCACCGCCCACTTTGAATACTTAACTAGCAGATTCATAGCTCATTTCTCGGCCTTCCGAGGGAACCCGACCGTACTGTCCGACCTGTTTGACCCCCATCAGAGCAAAAGCGAGCCACATAAGAGTTTCGTATCTCGTTTAAACAACATGACTGTACCGGTCAACGAACAGGACAAGAAAAAACATGACTATGGATGAAATCCGCACGCATGCTGAAAAGCATATTGATGCCAAAGAGGCTACGGCATAGAAGAAAGCAAGGGACATTAAGGACGACCGACATGGCAACAAACAAGATCCAAAAGTTCAATGTTTGCACTGCTTGCAAAAGATTCATGCTTCCTCTCAGTAGTAGTTTCCTTGTGAAGTATATACTTCATGTTCATGGTATGTTCAAAATATGTACAACTTATAGTTTGACATTTCCTGAAAAATCCAAAATAAAGTCTGCCAATACAAAGGACTCGAGCATTTACATGCATTATTATAAAGTTACTTGATATTTACAAATTACAATGAATATAGGGTAAGAAACACCCCTTTTAACACACAAATTGATGAAATATTTTACAGTATACACAAGTGTCACTTGTTCACCTCATAAACTATGATATAAGCAAGCTAAGTGCAGCCAGCAGGATTCTAATCCATAGCAGTCTTTCTGGTTGGCTAGTGGCTACCCAAGGAAACCGGCATCTTGCTTCATACTTGCTTATCTTTCTTTTTTTGGTCCAATCATACTTGCTTATCTGGAAAAAAAAATTAGAAACTAACCTAATGAGAATGAAATCTTAGTGATAAAACAAGTAAGCTTCAATAAGAGAAAGAACTTCAAAACTATATAATATATAATAGCAATTGATAAATCCTCTTCTTCAATGATTAGGCATTTAAACCCTGTACAATTCTCTTGGGTAAATAACATATTTCTTTCTTGCTTATACGAATGGGATGATTTGATCTCAGAATAGCACAACATTACTTTCACAATAACTTCACATACTTTTACAGTTTGAAAGGTAACTATAGTCATGAGTATCCACCATTATACATCCGAACTAATCTCCTCTTATATTTATAAATATGCTTTACAAGACTCTAAAAATAGATAACAGTAATGACAATTAAATTATGCATCATAACATATTCTACATAATAATTAACACTCAAAATCAATCTAAAATTTTGTCTCCGGTGCTAAAAAAAAATTTAACACCGAAAACCTACGACACAGAAAAAATAAGTTTTACGCTTGGCACTATTTTTCAGTGCGGGTCCAGAATTCTGCAGAATCAAATTCCGCAGAAGCGTTGCACCCAGCTTGTTTTCATTCAAGCCCTAAACAACCAGGATACTCTAACAAAAGTTCAAACTTCTTTAACACCAATTTATAATTCCCATTTTCATACCGATGTCACTTGGCTAGAATCATCAAACTTTAACACAGAAAATTAAAATAACAGCATCCATTCCTTTCCACAGAAGATCACTAGCTATATAAAACAAAAATAAGAACAGTAATCAACCTAATTTTTACTGCATTATACCAAAAACTCCAACAGCAATCAACCAAATTCTCAACCAAAATACAATGATATAATTCTCGACTTCATCAAGTGGTCAAAATGACACCCCAGAGGACAGCATTTCAGAGATACAAATCTCAAGTCCAAACAAAAAAATTCTCAAAATGTCGCTACCACTTAACTAGTACAATCCTATACTCAACAACAGAACATCTACATTGATTATCTCCTAAATTCAGAGCAAACCCTGACTTCACCTAATCTCAGATATTGTAGATTATCTCCTAAATTCCAGATTCTCTCGTGTCCTTTTCCTCTTCTTCCTGAGTTGCAAGGTGAAAGTTTCCAATTGTAGAATGGAGCTCCCCTCTTTTCCAAGCTCTCCTCTAACTCTCTGGCCTAGAGTACAAGAAGTTCTCTCCCTTTTCCTACACTCCTCTTATCTCACCCTTTTGCTGTCACCTTGTATATTTTTTCTTTCTTTCAACTGGTCTTCGTGTTTGGTGTGTGTGTGTGTGTGTGTTGTGTGTCTATGCTGCTACTGTGGGAGAAGTGGGATAAGTGTCTCCTCCCATAAAAACCTCACTAAAAGTATTAATATTATTAGTTTGTTTTATTATTTCTAAAGCCATCCTATAAATATGTGTGTAGAATAGACCCTCCTAATTTGTTTACCATTAAATAATGTTTTTCTCTTTGTAGAATGATTGCATTAAAGTTGTGTCTCTTAACATACATTAGTTTTAATTGCACCTTTAATAAGACATTAAATTTTTCAGAAATTAGGATAATGTTACACTTCCAAAATATACCAACCAAAAAACATAACAATACTGATCACAGCATTATGCCTCGTCGTCACACTCCACTGCCCAAAATCTTCACTGCACATAGACTAGCAGCATGCTGCAACCACACTAAAACCTTTTCAAATGATGTAAATCGTAAAAGTTCTTAACATTCAGAGTGAATGATGCTGTTGCCAGAATTACACAAGACAGTTTAAACAAGCATAAACACAATGAAGAGATGAACCAGTTATGGATAGAAACAAAAAGCATAAAAGAAAAACAAATAATAACTGAATGAATAGTGTACTACAATCTTTTTCAATCTTAGCAGAGAAAACAAGTAATATTCATAACTCATATCAGCCTCTTATAGATAACCTCTAGAAGAGAGCAATAATTATATTTATGCCAAACAGAACATATCAATACCGGTTTTCTCAGCCATTACCTTGTGTAAAATGCTGCCAAGCACAGTTTTCATCATCGCGCATAATGTTTTAATCTTCTAAGCACAACTTGCTTATAAAACCTTTGTGTTCGGAAGTACAATGCCAGACCAACCAAAAATGCCAGAAAAGACACACCGCCAGGATCAGAAAGCGACAACATGAAACAGTGGATACCAAAGCATGAGTTATCGTCTCTACTGGATTCCCTATCATAAATATATCCAACAACTCTCACAGAAAGTAAATAAGAACCAAGTGGACTCGATGCAGCAATAGTGTTGAAAATTGTACCCATGTGCTTCACACCAAATATCTCAGAAGTGATTGTTGGCATTAAGGACCAATGTGCACCATAACATACGCCCACCAGGACAGGACCCAAATACAAATTTCCAGGAAAACCAGAAGCTATAATTAAATGACCAAGAATCATAATCCCCAGAGTTATGACCATCAACAGGGGTCGCGGCCAACCTTTTTTGTGCATGATATAATCTGATACATGGCCGCCACCAAAACGGCCAAGAAATTCCACATACTCCACAGTGATACCATATTACTAATCTCAATAGTGGTATACCCAAAAGATTGCCCTATTTGGCTCATATTATTTATCGTTGCCAGCCCAGAACCCAAACCCGATATCATGGTCACAAACAACATCCAAAATTCAACTGTACACATAGCTTGGAGCAGGTTCTTTTCTTCCTCAAGTGGCAACACCTCATCTGAAGTAACCTGTCCCTGCCCTTCCTCTCTAGGCAGCTCCCGGTATTCCGTTGAAGGTGAGCTCTCAATGGAGTAGGTTTGTGAAAATGTCCTAGAGTCCTCCCACTGAGCTTTCAAAGCAATGCCAAAAGGCGATGCTAGCAGAACCATAAGGATAACAAATGTAAGAATCCGTGCCCAATACGGTAAGCTCACAAAGTTCTGTAGAATTATTATGAACATTAGATAGACAACAATGATCACCGTGACAACAGAGAAACTATCCAAATGCTTCTTGTAATCGCCGCTGTGCACTTCATAGATCCTCAACAGAAACATAAACAAGACACAGATGAATGCAGGTAAGCAAGCAATCATAAGTAGGTAGGTGGCTGGGTCGCCATCACAAAATGTATGATACAGCTGGATCAGGATAGCTCCACTAAGCCCAACAAATCCCTGAATAATGAAAATGCAATTTACATTACACAACTTTTTATGCTAGCAAAAAAACCATCATATTGGTCTCTAAAATCGTAGGATGTGACAATTTAGTTCCTAAAATTTACGAAATTTCAAAATGCGAGTATATTATTTTCTTTTGGACAAAGGATCAAGATTTGTAATTGCAGTCATGTTAACGCATCTGTGTCCCCATCCTTGATATTCTAATTATAAGGATGAGTTAAGCTCTAAATTCTGAGATGGTATCAGAGCTAATCTTAGATCAATTAGGAAACTTGCTATGGTGTCACTAGTGTCACACTCTATTTGTCTAGTTCCGGGTATGCAGAGGGTGTCGAGAGCAAGACCTGTCTTATTTTTTGATTCTTCATTGGCCGTATGGAACATGGGTTAGCATTATGTCATTCCTACAAGGGATCACCCATCCAGAATTTGAAGAAGAAGCGCCATATGAGGACTTCGAGATCAAATATAAGATGTTTCTTTCCATGGCTCGTGAGCCCACTTATTTCTCCGAAACAAGAGAGAAAAGTAATTGGACTCCTTTTTCCCAATAGTTTCTTTCCATGGCTCGTGAGCCACTTATTCCTATGATTGAAGTGAAGATCCACAATGCCTGCTTTCCTGACTCTAACAAGTAAGCAAGTCAACTACCTTGATAAGAAAGGAAAACAAATAGGATTTCATAATAGAACTGGGGACTAGAGGCAAATGTGGTTCAAAAGCCAAACCAGTTCTTAGAGTTTCACATCAAATGTGGTTCGGCTTAAAAAGTGTTTATACGTAGGAGACATCTCTCACATTAGGATATAACTTCAATCGCGTTCGCAGGGATGTTAACAACCATGATCACACAACTCAGACCATTTTTAAAATCTTGACAAGGTCTATACTCTATAGTCCTTCCTTCTAGTTCTAAACAAGCAATGTAACCTAATGATTGAATTTTCAATTACAAGAACCATTTCAAAGTTTCATATGTTTAGGACTAAATTGTTAACTAACTCTAAATATAGGGTTTGAAAATGAAATTAACTAATCTTTTGAAAGCACAAAACGGCAATCAGTACCTTCATGATCCCCATGATAGTACCACTATACTGAGGAAAATTACGCAAACCAGTAACAACATTAGTAGTATTCAAGAAAGTCTGACCATTAGCAGCAAACCAAGCAAAAAAGCACATGAGAGGAACAGGAGGCGGTTGAATCAATCCAACAACAGAAGCCCAAATGAAGAAGAAACCGATGAAGCACTGAACGGCACCGGCGGCGACAACAATCCAAGGACCACCGAGAGAAGTCCATTTAGAGTTAGATGATGGAAGGGAACGATTGTAAGGTGTTACGGCGGAGTAGAGGAGGCCGGAGAGAACGCCGAAGTTAGCGCCGATGTCTTTGAAAACGGAAACGGTGTCGAGTGTTGATTGATCGTAGCCTTGTGTTGATTTGAGAAGAGGAGAGTAGATTGAGAAGGTGTATGATGCACCGCAGCTCCATTGGATCCATATTGAAGCTGCTACCCCTGTCCATCGATTTGCAATCCAATCCATATGTGATGTGCTTCGCTATGGCTTGTAATAAACTAATAATGGAATGTATATGATGGAGAGGAGATAGAGATGAATTTGAATGAATCCACATAATGATGATGATGATGATGATGATGATGATTAATGGTTGGTTGTTCAACATCAAAATCAAAATACAGCACAAGTCTTACATCATATGTGAATAAATACGTCCGTATTGATAGGTTTTTTTTTATACTCCTTCCCATTTTACACGCGGTTTATTTTGGCATATCCTTAAGAAAAATAATTGGTAGTCTAGATTTTTTAAAAATTGTTGTCTAATTTATCATTTAACTTCTTATCTCTTGATGGCGGGAGGCGAAGCGCAAACTTTTTCTGTGGTGGTTTGTGGTCTCCTCCTAAACGTGAGGGCTTCCTCTTCTTCTTTTTCTTCATCGTCACTGACAGTAATAATGGGCCCAGTTGAAGTTGCATCGGGTAAAAGACAACTGGTTAGCTTCGGGAGAGAGGCCAGGGAGTAAGGGAAAGGGCAACCAAAGTATTGGGTCAAGGTAAGTCCTTACACGATGAGGTCAAACACTCTGCACATTGGCCCTTAGCCTAACAGACGATGGTTGACAAGTTCGCCTGGCAGCCTGCTGGGAAGTCTTCTTGGCGGTAGAGGCAACAACGTTAGTGGCACCTGTGGCAAGGGGTTGAGTGGGAATGACCATATGGTATGGTATGCCAGTGTATTGGGCAGCAATATCATCAAATGATTGAGGAAGACGAGCCCCCTAACGCCAAGCCACCAATTGGTATAAGCGGTCGTTTCCCAACTTCCTTTTTTGTAATGCACCTAGGTGAATTCTTTAATCTTTGCATAGCCATCCTTCACAATAAGGCTCGCTTCACCGTCACTTATGCCTTCCTCGTTAAAGCACCACCCGTAGTCATGAGTAGGTATGGGAACATGTCAAGTTAGACCTAATTTCTTGGCTACATAGTTGGAGGAGTAATACTCAAAGAAACATCTTGACGTAATTTATTCGCCACAACCTTCCTTTTCTCAAGAGAGAGGTTAGCATCGGGCAAAAGCACATCGGTAATCCATTTCGGGACAACACCTCTCTTCAATACTAGGCACCAATATTCTTTCGTGGGGTTCCAATGGACAATGTCCTGATAACCTCTAGTCGGAATATGGACTTGATGAGTGTGGATGTCAATTAAGGTCCCAAGGTCTTGGCCCTTGGAAGAGGGGTTGTTGAAGAGCGCGGAGAGAAAACACTATTGAAGTACAATTGGGCCCAAAGTTGCAAGAACCAGATGGGACCTGGAATCTTGTTATTCTGGTTGTTCCGTTGACATTGTTCAAGAAGTATATGCAAGTCCTTGCACAAACCACCGAGGAAAAAAGGGCCCCATTGTTGCGCCCGAAAAAGTCCCCGAGGGGTTTTTGTTCGTTTGCAACCTTTTAAAACAATGAAGTCGCCACCAATATATTTTATAAGGAAAATATTGAAGAAAAACCTTTTTGGAAGGCATATGGTCTTTTGGAAAACCGGAAGATTTGGGTTCGGGGGTCGGTTAGCCATGGGGAAGGTATTAGCGCCCCACACCTCCTTTCTACTGAAAGGGAACCTTTAATTAAACGTGTGGTTTTAAGTGTTGATTTGAAAAATACTTAAGTTTGCCTCTTGATTGAAAAGACTTAATTTTTTTTTTTACTTTCGGCGTTTGACGAGAATTAACCGCTTTGGTTTTTTGAGAGGAAAAATGTTTTTGGTTCGTTGTGCTTGACGGAGGGGATCCGCTCCTACGTATCTCTCGGTGCGATGGAGAATTCAAAGCTACGTAGTTCTGGGTTTTTATTTTTATCTAGTTTAATTGTGAAAACTGAGCTTTCATGACGATCAATTGAGCAAAGGCTCCAAGTGACCACCATTAGCACTCCATTGTTAATAATCATGCAAGCAAAGGCTTCGCAGGACCGCTAACAAAGTTTTTTGATTTATTGAAAGTTTCTAGAAAGGCTAGGCATTCATGATGATCAATTGAGCAAAGGCTCCAAGTGATCACCACTAGGTCCTCATTGTTAATAATCATGCAAGCAAAGGGTTCGCAAGACCACCAACAAAGTTTTTGAATTTATTGAAAGTTTTTAGAAAAATTAGGCATTCGTGATGATCAATTGAGCAAAGGCTCCAAGTGATCACCACTAGTTCCTCATTGTTAGTAATCATGCAAGCAAAGGCTTCACAGGACCACCAACAAAGTTTTTGGATTTATTGAAAGTTTTTAGAAAAATTAGGCATTCGTGATGATTAATTGAGCAAAGGCTCCAAGTGATCACCACTAGTTCCTCATTGTTAGTAATCATGCAAGCAAAGGCTTCACAAGACAACTAACAAAGTTTTTGATTTAATGAAAAATTATTTGAGCTAAAAAGAATTAAAAAAAACGAGAAAAAGGTGAAAATTGCAAAATGGGGGTGTTACTAGTTACGGGGAGTGGTATAACTAAACAGGAGGTGTATAAAGCAAGCCCAGTTCGCATAGGAGGGCCCAATTAGCGAAACTGGGCTTAAGTGAGGAGGGGGTTCGCGCATGAATCAAGGGGGTGCAGGTTGTAAAATTTTAAAATCAGAACTTAAAAAAAAAAGAACCGAAGGGAGGCATAGAATGTTTTTTTAGGGTTTTGAGTACTTCATTTACTCCCTCCCCCCATTTGCGCCGCAGTGAGAGGATCTGAGAGAGAGAGAGAGTGAGCTTGGCCACGGGAGAGAGAGAGAAAGGGGTCCGAGGAGAGTTAGAGGGAGAGAGAAACCAGAGAGGTGAAGAGTGTGGAGGGGGTTCGCGCCGGGGGCTTGCGACGATGGGGAGGATCTTTTCACGGCGGTCTTACGGCAAGGGAGCGCCGGAGAAGACGATGCCTGCGGTGGTGGTTTTCGCCGGCGACAACCCACGTTTCCAGCTTCGTTTCTCTTCGATCTATTCCTTCTTCTTTTTTCGGTTTTCTGGTTTCGGTTCCTCATATTTTCTTCCTCTCTCCTTGTTTCTACCTCACTCTCATTCTTCTCATCTCTCTTTCACTGTTAAAACAGTTTCTAGTTTGGTTTCTTTTGTTTTTATTTTTATTTTTATTTTTGTGTGACTATTACTGGTTTTAATACAGATCAACCTCTAATCTATTCAAAACTGAAAAACACAAAACAGATCGGAATTCATACTTATTTTACATCACAGATCTGTTAAAAGAGGATAACCGCCTACGCCATTTTTCCTTTCTTTTTATCATGGCATATCAAACACAGACTACACAGCACATTTGTTTAGAGTTAAAACATTCACCAACCTGACTTTTGAATTACGACCTGAAAGAACACGATCTGTGTTGTTGTGGACTGCTATTTGATGATGATTCACTGCTTGTCCGCTTGGTGTTCAAAAATTTTGACTGCTTCTCTGATCTCAAAGTGTGTTTAGGTGATTAGGGTTTCAGTGTAAAACCCTAATCCTTTTTCGGTGATTTTTTTACCTCGAAATTTGTGTCCTTTTCCTGCTGCTGTTGACTGCTTTTTATATTAAAATTCTAGGTTTAGTAATTAATGACTTTGAATGGGCTTTGACTGTTCTTTAGGTTTGGAGTGGAGCGGACCAGGCCTAGCGACTTGGAGAGCGATTCTTTGGAACCCCAAATTTTTCTTCTTTGCGCTTTTGCTATTTATTATTTTTTTTGCATTTTTCGGATTTAATTATTTTTGTATATTTTGTGTTACATTTTTTGTATTTTTTTTGACATTTGGACATTTAGACTTTCCTAAGTTGTAATAAAAATAAATAGATTTTTTTGGCATTTTTGGACTATATATATGCTCAAAATAAATTAACTGCACAAAATAAGAATAATAATAAGAAAAGGAGTCGGGCCAAACACAAAGACGAGAACGGGCCAGACTAGACAAATACACTAAAACGAGAACCAAATAGAAGAAATGGGCTCATTAACTAAAAACACTAAAATTAACTCAGAATTGCATTCTCAAGCCTGAATTGAAAAGACAAGCCAAATTTCTAGAAAAAATGACTTTTGGTAGACCTACATATGTACGACTAAACCCAAATACGAAGATTAAATTGAAGAACGCACGAAAAGATCGATCATTCGCGTGCCTGCCTAATTTAAACAACGGTATTTCGATTTAGTTGAACTCGATGATTGAAATTGACTTAAGTTAAAAAGGACGGACAAAATTGGGGTATTACAGCTGCCCCTCTTTATTTCACATTTCGCCAAAAAATATGAATTGGCCTTTTCATACTTGTTGGTGAAATGGAAATAAAGATATAGAAATAATACTAATTTTGTCCGCTTCAGAAAAGTTCACACTTTTTGTTATTTTCCTTTTGAGAGAGGGGGTTAACACTTGTCACATTAACGAGAAAGCAATAAATTGGGAAAAACGGTAAATTGGGAATTCGAGAGGTTGCCTAAAACCTTCTAACGGACTCTTGTCGAGTCCGAGCTCTGGGGGTGGCCTTTTCGAGCGGCCGATCAACATCAGGTCCGGAACTGATTTGATCAATGGATTTACGCTGTGCCTTAGGCTGACACAACTAATCCGAAGGACTTAACGAAGTCTGATGGATCCATCGCAATGTTGTGATCTGTGGAAGGAGTTCACTAACTCTGTGGGAGTTCACTAACTCTGGGTTGATGGAGTTTACTAACTCTGGGTTGATGGAGTTTACTAACTCTGGGTTGACGGAGTTTACTAACTTAGTGTCATGGTGATTTTCTAAAAATGAGATTTTTGGGACTCTCTGGTCCGAAGTAACTTTTCTCTTGAATGGTGCATGAAATGCATGCACTTAGGTGTTTGGGTGCATATGAATGCAATGATTGATTTTGGTGGGATGCTTCTTCTGTTTGATTTTTCATTCTCTTTTTTCTTTTGTTATTCTTTCGCTCCTCTAAGATGCGAATTTGAAAGCGTAATGTACTGTTTGATGCCATGGGGTGATGAATGGTATGGATGATATGAGAATGATGAATGATATGAAGATGTTGCGTTCTCTTGTGTTCCGTTGATCAGTGCATTTTAATGTACTCTTTATAGCTTTTCACTTAGTGTTTTTAATTGTGTTCTGTGCCTAATATTTAAGTCTTAGCACGTTTCTAGACTTTGGGTCTTATTTGAGCAGTATAGCAATTTATTGCTTAATTCATACTTTTATTGCATATTGACCCCTGTCTACTCTGCAGGTCATAACTTTGGCCACGTTTATCCGATTGAGGCGTGCAAGTATGCGTTGGAAAGCTAAGGAACAGAGCTACAATTCTTCTGTTGAGCGCGAAACCCAATTCGGAAGTACTGAAGGCCAAAACTGCAAAATACCGAAGCAGTTTAATGTAAAACGGGTTTCGGGCCAAATATTAGTTTGTTAACGGGCTTTTATCCAAGAACCCATTAAGGGATTAGGTTTTTCGTTTTATTCTTATAGACTTGGCTGGAGCAGCCGTCTTGGACCATCTTACGCATTCCTACTTTCAATTTTACGTTTTTTGTGTCCTAACCTCCATGGAAGCTTAAGACCCTAGATCAATCTATTGGTGAAGGGTGTCATTGTAAGGATTTTGAGGTTCAAAGGCTTAATGTTTATTTAGTTTTTATGGTTTTAATTATTTCTCTATCAATTCCATCTCCGTAATTTTTGTTGCAAATTCGGTTTGTGTTTTGCTTAATTACTCAAACTCGTGATTTGCTTATGTGATTCGCTTTATGATTCGGGCTTTTGCTTAATCACTTAATCATGATTCTGCTTTTGCAACTTTCATTATTCAAACTATTTTATCGCTTGTTTAATCTAGTTTGGATAGGAATTGATAGAGTCTATGACGCTTGTTTATAGGATTGAAAGAATTCAGCTTATGATGTTAATTGTGTTAGTGGCGCTTGTTCACTATCACGATTGATTGAACACACTCGCTTTTGACGCTTGCTTTAAAAGCGTGGTGAATTCATATAAACCGATCGACGCTTGTTCACTTAGTTTATGATCAATCAAGAGTTATCAAACCTTGCACAAATCTTTATTTTAGAACCGATGATAAATCCGAGAAACACACCGGAAACAATAGATTGATTGTCTCTCTTTAATTGATTTTCTTTGTTAAACAACAAACTCTTCACAAAACCCCTTTTTATTGTTATTTGATCGTTCTTGATTTTGGTAATCTTAGTTTTAGAGGTCCTTGTGAGACGACCAATGTTAACTTACCTTGTTACTATATTTTACACTTTTCATTATTTTGACCCGCTGCACGATCACTGATCGATCAAATTGGCGCGTTGTGGGGATCTCTAATTAGGGATTTCCAATTTCAAGAACCCCACTAACCACTAACCTTTTTCTCTTAGTTTTGCTTCTTTGCAGTTCTTTCGATTTTGGGCCCGTTTGACTCGATTAATTGGAAAAAATCGATTTTTTTTTGAGTGATCTCACGGATCTCCTCGAAAATTAGTCGAGAAAATCAGAAAAAAATCAAGGAGTAGGACTCCCAAAGGGAGCTAAGGCCGAAAAATCCAAATTCCTTCTTTTACATTTTCGTTTTAATTATTTTAATTTTTCATATTTTCAAAAAATCCAAAAAATTTGCATATCTTTATTTTGATTTTATTAGATTTTTAGTGGTATTTTTATATTTTTAGATTAGATTTAATTCGTTTTTTTATTTTCTACGTTAATTTTAGCATTAGTTTCAATTTTCTCGATTTGGTCCATTTATTTTGGTATTTTTCTGATTTACCTAATGTTTCGCGATTCTTCTTTTTTGTATTCTGATTCTGATTTTGTTGACTATGAGATGGTCGCTATTTATGAACCCTCACTAGAGGATCTTGTTAAACAGATGGCTATTCAAAATCTTATATTCCAACAAAAACAGATTCCACACTTAGGGAATTGGAGATAATATTTGGACAAGCTAACCACTGTAGTTAATCAGATGCAGGCCCAGGGATCAAACCAACTGCCTGACCATGAAGTAGTGAATCCTAATGTCCCAAATACTCCCATTTTCAGTGCAACTACTGTTGTTGCAACTTCAGAGGTTGATACACTTTCCATAGATGGTGTTGTGGATGTAGCTGTTGCTTCCTTGGAGCAGCCACATGTTGTAGAGCTTAAACAACTCCCTGAGAACTCTAAATGCGACCATTTAAGGGGAAGTGAAATTTTTTCTATGATTATTTCAACTAACCTTGAATCTGATCAGGAAAAGTCGTCTCCATTTCTAAGGGAACATAGGAAAGGTATCGGATGGACGTTGGTGGACATTCCTAGTAAGAAAGTGTGGCAAACACAGCAACAACTCAGCCCCTTGATTTTGGATTTGTGTAAGAAGAAGGTGACCAAACATGTGTGCGCTAACCATAAAAGAGCTTTCACTACCAAATACCAACCGCACACAAGATTCAAGTTCTCCACCTTCAAGAGGGAGTTTTCTTTCCTTATCCTTAAGTTATATATGTTGCTTACATTGAGGACAATGTGTGATTTAAGTGTGGGGGTGTGTCTTTTTGTTTTTATGTTTTTAATTTTTAACTATAAAAAAAGAAAAAAATTGTTGCATGTTTTTCCATGAATACTATGTTTGTACAAGTTGTGAGGGATTTTGACTATTTTAGGATCATGGATGATTTGGCATGATTTGATTGATTTCTTGTTGCTCTTGGTATAATAAGTTGGGTATGAGCACTAAATACTGCATCATCTGTGATAGTCATTAACCCCGTGAGAATTGAGCCTCTTTATGGATGGACTACATTTTGCCATTCTCTCCTTTTTTGTGTGTGACTCACTCATGTTTGTTAGTTACTCTAGAACTTGACTTGATTCTTGTTGAAACACTTGTTCACATGCATGTTTGAAATGATCTAGGCAATTCTATTTTTCTTAGCTACTAGCCAAATAAGCCTACCTTGAATTTATCCCTTTGTGTAAGCCCTCCGAGCCTTTTTATCCCATTCTTTGTTTTATAGCTCATTACAAGCCTAAAAGAGAAAAACAATGATATTACCCAATCTTAGAGGGTGAAAGAGCTTTGATTTGAAAATTGTCATATCCATAAGTGTGGGGTGTCCAATTTGTGTAATTGTGGTTCTCACTGGGTTGATTCTTGGGTTCTCAATGGAAAGTTTGGCAAGTACATTTGTATAGAAAAATACTCCACAAAAAGAAAAAATGAAAAAAAGAAGAAGAAAAAATAGAAAAAGAAAGAAAAAAAGTCAAAAAAAAGAATAAAAAAGAAAGAAAGAAAAATTTCATATATCTTTTTATTTTTGTTTTTGTATGAAGGAGAGTGAATGTTGTATGAAGAGAGTTATGGAGAGAAGTCTCAAAATTGTGAATTTAGTCATATCTCGTAGAAGTTGGACCCTCTCATGCTCACTTTACGCTTGATTTTCATTGCTTTTTCATCCTCTTTGATTTTTTCAAGCTTAGTTCCCCCTCAGAGTATCCCACCTTGACCTTGGCCCCATTACAACCCTTATAAAGACCTTTTGATCTTATGTGCATGTGTTCTTAAGTGTGGATGTTAGAAGCTTGTCAAGCATATGGTAGTACTAACTTTCATTGATGTGCTTATTATATATATGAGAGTAAACACAAGCCCAGACACTGAGTGATCGAGAGCATTACTTATATAAATCCTGTGAGGACTCATCACTTATGATTCACTCGTTGGTGCTCTTACCTCTTGTTTACCTAGGTTGCAATTAAGTGCTATCTCTGAATGTCATTCTCCTTGAATCCTACTTAAAAGCATCTCTCTTATGACTTTGCATTCTTTGGGTTCATTGGAAACTCATGTTTTGCTTTTGTCTTGTTTTGTGTGTTTTGCCCTGAGTGCAAAAGCTTAAGTGTGGGGAATTTGATCAGTGCATTTTAATGTACTCTTTATAGCTTTTCACTTAGTGTTTTTAATTGTGTTCTCGTGCCTAATATTTAAGTCTTAGCACGCTTCTAGACTTTGGGTCTTATTTGAGCAAAGATAGCAATTTATTGCTTAATTCATACTTTTATTGCATATTGACCCCTGTCTACTCTGCAGGTCATAACTTTGGCCACGTTTATCCGATTGAGGCGTGCAAGTATGCGTTGGAAAGCTAAGGAACAGAGCTACAATTCTTCTGTTGAGCGAGAAACCCAATTCGAAGTACTGAAGGCCAAAACTGCAAAATACCGAAGCAGTTTAATGTAAAACGGGTTTCGGGCCAAATATTAGTTTGTTAACGGGCTTTTATCCAAGAACCCATTAAGGGATTAGGTTTTTCGTTTTATTCTTATAGACTTGGCTGGAGCAGCCGTCTTGGACCATCTTACGCATTCCTACTTTCAATTTTACGTTTTGTGTCCTAACCTCCATGGAAGCTTAAGACCCTAGATCAATCTATTGGTGAAGGGTGTTCATTGTAAGGATTTTGAGGTTCAAAGGCTTAATGTTTATTTAGTTTTTATGGTTTTAATTCTTTCTCTATCAATTCCATCTCCGTAATTTTTGTTGCAAATTCGGTTTGTGTTTTGCTTAATTACTCAAACTCGTGATTTGCTTATGTGATTCGCTTTTATGATTCAGCTTTTGCTTAATCACTTAATCATGATTCTGCTTTTGCAACTTTCATTATTCAAACTATTTTATCGCTTGTTTAATCTAGTTTGGATAGGAATTGATAGAGTCTATGACGCTTGTTTATAGGATTGAAAGAATTCGCTTATGATGTTAATTGTGTTAGTGGCGCTTGTTCACTATCACGATTGATTGAACACATCGCTTTGACGCTTGCTTTAAAATCGTGTGAATTCATATAAACCGATCGACGCTTGTTCACTTAGTTTATGATCAATCAAGAGTTATCAAACCTTGCACAAATCTTTATTTTAGAACCGATGATAAATCCGAGAAACACACCCGGAAACAATAGATTGATTGTCTCTCTTTAATTGATTTTCTTTGTTAAACAACAAACTCTTCACAAAACCCCCCTTTTTATTGTTATTTGATCGTTCTTGATTTCGTCTTCTGTGATTTTTCTTCTCTTTTGTTTTTTTTGCTTATTCTGTTTTACTTTAAGCAGCTTTCTTTTTTCTGCTTATTTGTTTTTTTTTGGCACTCTTTTTTGCTGGTTAAATTGATCTGCCGGACGGAGGCTGTCCTAGGACGATGATCACGCGAGGATTGCGCACTGGTTCGTCACGACTGTTTTTTTTTTTTTTTTGCAATTTTATTCACTTGGGGAATCATTTCTTTCTGTATTTTTCAAAGATTTCAGAATGATCCTGTAATGCTCTGAATGTGCACATGTTTTGCAAATCAATTTCATCAATCATAAAAGTTATTATTTTGAAAGAAACTGAATAGATGAAAGCAGAGACACGAAAAGCGCATATATGAAAGAAAAGTTGGACTTTTATTGATATAGAAATTGGACGTGCTAAAAGTCACGCCAATTGAAAGTGCATTACAATCTTTCTTTTAAACTGAGAAAATACAAGAGAAAGGAACAGATCTCGTGATTTCATCTCTGGAGTAACGGTGCCCGCCGTCCATACTCATAACTCTGATCACCCTCTTATCCAAACCTTTGGGAGTGCTGATTGCCTTTCCTTTCCTCAAGACCAAGTTTTCTGACCCTAATTTTTGCCTGGATCGCCCTTTGCGGGTTTTCAATCCACCGAGTCGCTCTGATTTTGCCTAGGCCGCCCTTTGCGGGTTTTCAACCTAGCGAGCTAATTTTTCCTTGGCTTATCTTTTTCTTTTTTCGTCTATTTTTCTAGGCATAATACTTCTTGACCACATCTGAGTTCACTGGATTTGGAATCTCATCTCCGTCCATGTTCGCCAGGATTAGAGCTCCTCCTGAGAATGCCTTCTTCACCACATAAGGTCATTCATATTTGGGAGCCCATTTGCCCCTCGGGTCCGTCTCGATCGGCAAGATCCGCTTGAGTACAAGATCTCCTCTTGGAATTCCCGAGGACTGACTTCTTTTGTCAAAAGCCCTTATCATCCTCTGTTGGTACAACTGTCCATGACACATCGCGCTACCCGCTTTTTCGCCAATGAGGTTCAATCGATAAGACGGATCGAACCCATTCTCGCTTCATCAAGCTTTGTCTCCATTAACACCGCAGGATGGTATTTCAACTTCAATGGGAAGGATCGCCTCACCCATAAACTAAACCGATGAGTAGGGGTTGCCTCGCTGAGGTGCGCACCTGAGGTTTTGTAACCATGCAGGAAAAAGGAGCATTTCATGCCAATCCTTGTATGTTACCACCATCTTTTGCACAATCTTCTTGATGTTCTTGTTACGTCGCCTCAATCGCCCCATTCATCTTTGGGCGGTAAGGAGAAGAATTGTGATGTCAGATTTTGAAGTCTTCACGAAGCCCTTCATCATTCTCTCATTGCTCAAATTATCGCCATTGTTCGTGATAATCTTGTTTGGAAGGCCATAGCGGCAAACCAAATCTCTCTTGATGAACTTAGCAATCACCGAGCTTGTTACATTGGGATAAGAAGTAGCCTCCACCCACTTAGTGAAGTAGTCAATAGCAACCAAAATGAAACGGTGACCATTTGAAGCTTTGGGTTCAATGGGACCAATGATGTCCATGCCCCACATTGAGAATGGCCATGGTGCACTCAAGACATTCGGAGAAGTCTGAGGTACATGGGTGTGATCTCGCATAGATTTGACATTTATGGCATCTTCTCACAAAATCAGAATACCGACTCCATCTCGCAACCAAGAGTAACCAGCCTCTCGTGATTTTTCTAGCCATTGCGCTCTCGCTGGAATGAACCCCAAATGAACCTCATGAACATCTCGCATAATCTTTTATCGACTCTTCTTTAGTTACACACCGAGGAGTACCAAGTCATAGTTTCTCTTGTAAATGACGTCTCCACTCAAGAAGAAACCTGCTGATAGTCTCCGGAGTGTTCTCTTGTCATTCTCTGTAGCTCCGGGAGGGTACTCTCTGTTTGTGATGTACTGCTTGATGTCATGGTACCAAGGCTTACTATCTGATTCCTCCTCGACTGCCATACAGTAGTGATAAGCGTGTAGACCTCTCAGGCCGGATTTCGACAATACAAACTTTTGTCACACGGTGACGTTGAACATAGAGACAAAGTTGCCAAGGCATCCGCCAACCGATTCTCGCCATGCGGGTATGTCTTTGGAAAGTGATTTCAAAGGGCTTGATTAATTCTTGAATATAGTCACGGTAAGGAATCAAATCAGGATTTCTCGTTTCCCAATCTCCTTTTACTTGGTGGACAACTAGAGCTGAATCTCCGTACACGTCGATCCTCTTGACTTTCCAATCGAGTCGCTCGATACCTGTGATACACGCCATATTCTCGCAATATTGTTTGTGACATAGAAACTTAGTCCGGCAAGAAATGGTATGAAGCGGTTGTCCGAGAGATCAAGATCGCTCCAACCCCGCTCCCCACATGTTAGAGGCACCGCCAAACAACATTCTCCACCTTTCATCATCTTGAGATTTCCTTCACAAATAATGGCATAATGTCCTCATCCGGGAATTCACATTGCATTGATTGGTAATCCTCAACCGGTTGATGTGCTGTAATCTGCCAAAGGTGCTACCTTTAATTGCTTTTCGAGTTACGTGACACGCAGGTCATACTCGACGTAGCATTTGCCAACGAGCAATTCTACTGCGTGAGCGCGGGTTTCTCAAATATGTACTTGATTGGATCCATTTTGGATACCAACCATGTCGTGGTGACTCAAAGATATACTGTCTCGGGCCGATGCGCGGCCTGTGCTAGAGCACAACAAGTCTTCTCCAATGGTGAATACCTTGCCTCACAAACTGCGGAACTTCTTGCTCTGTAGTAGATCGTGTGTTCTTTCTTTCCGAATCATCATGTTGCCTCAAAGACAAAAGCCCATAGAATTGTCTAGCACAAAGTGAGGTATAGGATAAGAGGCCGCCGCATACATACAGTGCATTAGACTGGTGGATTTTGGAGGTACACCTTGATTTTCTCAAATGCTTCTTGACATTTATCATTCCACTTCATCTCTTGGTTTTTGCACAACAACTTTGAAATTTGGTTCGCAAGTTGCAGCCAATCGAAAGATGAATCGAGAGATGTAATTCACTTCTTCCCAGAAACCACGAACTTCTCTCTGCTTTAGGCAATCGGCATCTCCGTAATTGCTCGTACTTTGTCCGGTCCACCTCAATTCCCTCTCGCTAACGATGAAACCCAACAACTTCCTCGACCTAACCCCAAAGGTGCACTTAGCGGGTTCAACTCGAGTTTGTATTTTCTCGAGACGCCGAATAGCTTCTTCGCAGTTAACCACATGCTCTTCATCGCCTTTGACTCGGCGATCATGTCATCCACATAGACTTCAATCTCCTTATGCATCATGTCATGGAATAGTGGTTACCATCGCTTCTTTGATAAGTTGCCCGACATTCTTCAACCCGAAAGGCATGACCTTGTAATGTAAAGTCCCCAAAGCGGTTATGAAGGTGGTTTTTCCATATCTTCCGGAGCCATTTTGATCTCGGTTATAGCCTCGAATATCCATCCATGAAGGAGAACATCGAATGCCGAGCAAGACTATCCACCAAGACGCCAATATGGGGTAGAGGAAATCATCTTTAGGGCTTGCTCGCTCAAATCACTGTGAGTCGCCACACATTCGAACCTTTCCATCTTTCTAGTGGGACCGGAACGATGTTTGCTACCCACTCGTGGTATTTTGCCACGCCTAAGAATCCTCGTGATCAAATCAAGCTTGATCTCATCCCGATTTTCAAAGACATTTCAGCTTCATTCGCTTTAACTGCTTTTTTACCGGGGCATTCTCGACGCATCGCAACTGCAGGCTCAACAATATCTCAGAGTTTCAACTCGCATGTCCCGATAAGTCCATGCGAATACGCCAACAGAGTCAAGTAGGAGCTGAATCAATCTTTTTGCGCTCTCTATCCCCATTGCAAAGATCAACCTTGACCTCTTTTCTGCCTTCCTTAGTACCCAAATTGACCATTTTTGTGCACTCCCATGGGGCTCAATGACCTTTTCTTCTTGTTCTACCATTCTTATGATTTCTGAGGAGCATCCCAATCGCCCTCAACATCTTCCTCGGCTTGATTAACAGGGTAATCAAAGTCACAAGATGAGTTATGGGCATTATTATTTTCAGAGACTATTTTTGATCTGCATTAAAATGGAGCGGCGAATAAAGACAAAGAAAAGACACACAAACGAGAGATGAAGACATAAATTTTATTGAAAATTCAAAATAACACTTTATTGATTGATGAGTCTTGACAAAAACATGTGTGCCCGAATGAAATGTTCCAAGGCCCGAATGAAATGTTCCGCAGAGGCTCACTTTCAACGAAGACAACGTTTGAGATCTCCAATCCTTGGAAGGCGGTCTCGCGGACTCTTCCGCCGCTTCCACGTAATATTGTGTGGTGATCGGTTTATCGCTGTCTCTTCCTCTCCGTGGATCACTATCAGCTTTCCCTCAGCCACAAACTTGAGTTTCTGATGAAGCGAGGATGGCACTGCCCCAGCAGAGTGTATCCAAGGACGTCCTAGCAGGCAGCTATAGGAGGAACTGATGTTCATCACTTGGAAGACGACATAAAACATTTCGGGGCCTACGCATGCAGACTTCTACTTCTCCAAAACTTCCTTTCGACGCATCAAATGCTCGACCAAGGTAGAACTCTTGGCCAGATATGAGCAAATCTACATTCAATTTTATTCATTGTAGACTTAGGCATCACATTCAAGGATGAGCCATTATCAATGAGCACTCACGGCAAGCATATTGTAACACCCCTTTTCTAATTATAATTTAAACGCAATTATCGTAGTCACCACGAGGGCGCTACATTTTTCACCATATAAAACTCCAAATTGATTTAAAATAAATCCTCAAAAACATAAATAATTGATCTCTAAGCAAATGAATCACAAACTCATTTAATACCTCCAAAAATAATTAAACATTAAACCAAAACTCCAAAAATAAATGATAATAGTTCGGAAAACCAGAACTACGACCCTCCCAGTTGCTACGATCGAAATGATACTGCACTCCAACGAGAAGGAGACTACACCTAGCAATCCTCCACGAGTACTAACGATCACCGCAGCTGCGTTGCCACATAAGAGCAACATTCCAAGCGTAAGGGTGAGCTTAATGTAAATAATAGGTAAATGATAGCAGATATAGCAGCAGCAGTAAATCACGATAACACGTAAGTCAATACATCATAACACCACGCAAACTCAAACTATTTAATTAATGGATATTACATCATCATGTCTCATTATAACTCACTTCATAAAGATACCACGATTGTAGCATCACAAAATACCTCAGAACTAAAACATCACACAAGACACCGACTGCAGAATACGTAAAGTCAACACCAAGACACGTTATATATTTATGTATGGACTATGCAACAATGCAACCTCTCGGGCATATGCATGCGGTACCGATCTCGTAAGATAAGCCACGACGGGCAAACCACCAAAATAATCACGTGTTGTAGCATCACAGCCTACCTCAAGATGCATATGACAATGCGACTCATGACTCATGCACCGCTTATACAACTCAAAGTATTTAATTAATAAATACTATAATATCATATCTCATTATAAATCACCTCATAAAATATCACGTGGTGTAGCATCACGCCTACCTCGTAATTTTAATTAATAACTACTATAACGTCAGATCTCCTTATAATTCACTTCATAAGATATCTCGTGTTGTAGTATCACAACTACCTCGAAACCGGCATCGTAACAACATAGAAATAGTGGCAATACATGCTAAACACGCCGACAAGTATGTGCTAAACAAAGACCAACAACAACACAAGAACAAAGAGTACGACAACACGTGAAGACAACATTATTTATACTCAACAACAAAGAAGAAGGACAATAAAGAAACAAAGAACATTAACAACATAAAACGGCACCTTTTATTTCAACCGATAGCACATACTCTAGTGCAAACAACACTATTATTGTTCAAAGAAAAGAATAGCCATGTTCCCTTATGAAATAACACTATTTATTCCAAGAAGAGAGCAACATATCCCATTATAAAACAACAACAATACAAAGATGAGAATAGTGACATTAAATTGCAAAACAACACTTATTCTTTACAAAAATAGCAAGGCATTTCTTTTGTAAAAACAAAGAAAGACATTTCTCCAACAAGACAATACCAAATCGGCCCAAAACAAAGAACATTTAATTGCATAACAAAGATCAAAACAAAGACATTTATAACATAAAAACAGCATCTCATTTTCTCAGATAACGGCACAAATTTATTTTTATAAAACAAAGAAATTTCATATACTAAATAAAAACAAAGAAGACAACAACATTTATTTTTATAAAATAAAGAAATTTCATATAATAGCTTAAGAACAGCAAGACAGCAACAATAAACGGTTTATTTTGTCTTAAAAGTAGAATATTCAGTTAGGCCTCTGAATAAGCTTTCCAACGCATTTTAGAACACCTCAATCGGGTTACGGCTCAAAGATATCCAATTTACAAAAACAAGAATAAAGACTTTATTTTTTTGACAAACAAAGAACAGCAACCTTATTTTTAAAAACAGCAACAACACCTTATTTTTAAAAAAACAGCAACAGCAACCTTATTTTTTTGACAAACAGCAATAGCATACAAAACATACCATTCTTCACATCTCAAGCACACAATCCCACATTTCTCAATTTATTCACAAACTTATTGTATTTATTCACACAATCATAAACCAACAATTTGACTACTACATAAGTCTCAAATACTCAAATAAATTATAACACCACATACTTCACATCCTAATTCAATCTCAATCACTCCATCACATATTCTCATCATCACATAACATGAAATCGATCCTAAAGCTCATCAAATCACCCAACTCAATATTCAATTTTTTTATCTCATATAACAATCACAACACAAATTGATTTTACAAGCCCTAACTACCCATACACCCATCATAAACCCATTATCAACGTTAAACCCACCCTTACCTCAAATACGTAAGCTCCTAGCACTAAGAAGATGATCACGCACTAAAACACCGCAACACGAAAGCTCTTCCTTTCCTCTTCTTCTCACCTCACCGTCGCACTCTTTCTTTCTCCTCTTCTCTTCTCTTTTTCTCTCTCTCACCGCGCCTCTTTCTCTCTCCCACGCTCTCTTCCTTTCTTTTCTTCTTTTCTTTCTTCTCTCTCTCTCTCACGGTGCAGCTCTCTCTCTCTTCTCTCTATTTCGACTCACACTCTCTCTTTCTCTCCTCTTTCTATTTTTGATTCCTTTTTAAATGAGCATCAACACTCTAACCCTTTTAATTTGATTTTTAATTCCCAACTATACGCTACTTTTCCTCCTACTTTTCCTCCTCCCATAACCACTTTGGTTTTCCCTAGAAACTTGCTTTTAATAATAATAATAATAATAATAATAATAATAATAATAATAATAATAATAATCATCATATATTAAGTATTTCTAACATCAATTTTAGTCCTTCTCAACATGGTCCCTATGCCAAAAACTCTCCAATTTGGTCCACTACCCTATCAAATCAACTCCAAATAATTTCTAATAATAAATTTGGGGCGTTACAACCCTCCCCACTTAAATAATTTCGCCCTCAAATTCTACGCTACCCACAAAACATGTGATAACTAACACCAAATACAAACACAAAGACGCAAATAAAACATAAAAGGAACAACTCACGACTCACCTGCCATTTCAACACTGCGACAGAAACTGAAATCAAAAACGAGTAACAAAACTCAAGTGTTACTCGACTCGACGACTCGACTATCCCCGCCGCATTGCATCGAATCGCCTCGATACCACTAATGTAACACCCCTTTTCTAATTATAATTTAAACGCGCAATTATCGTGAGTCACCACGAGGGCGCTACATTTTTCACCATATAAAACTCCAAATTGATTTAAAATAAATCCTCAAAAACATAAATAATTGATCTCTAAGCAAATGGAATCACAAACTCATTTAACACCTCCAAAAATAATTAAACATTAAACCAAAACTCCAAAAATAAATGATAATAGTTCGGAAAACAGAACTACGACCCTCCCCTGCTACGATCGAGCCGATACTGCACTCCAACGAGAAGGAGACTACACCTAGCAATCCTCCACGAGTACTAACGATCACCGCAGCTGCTGCCACATAAGAGCAACATTCCAAGTGAATGGGTGAGCTTAATGTAAATAATAGGTAAATGATAGCAAAGATATAAGCAAAGCAGTAAATCACGATAACACGTAAGTCAATACATCATAACACCACGCAAACTCAAACTATTTAATTAATGGATATTACATCATCATGTCTCGTTATAACTCACTTCATAAAGATACCACGATTGTAGCATCACGCCTACCTCAGAACGAAAAACATCACACAAGACACCACTGTAGAATACGTAAAGTCAACACCAAGACACGTTATATATTTATGTATGGACTATGCAACAATGCAACCCTCCGGGCATATGCATGCAATGTACCGATCTCGTAAGATAAGCCACGACGGGCAAACCACCAAAATAATCACGTGTTGTAGCATCACGCCTACCTCAAGATGCATATGACAATGCGACTCATGACTCATGCACCGCTTATACAACTCAAAGTATTTAATTAATAAATACTATAATATCATATCTCATTATAAATCACCTCATAAAATATCACGTGGTGTAGCATCACAAACTACCTCGTAATTTTAATTAATAACTACTATAATGTCAGATCTCCTTATAATTCACTTCATAAGATATCTCGTGTTGTAGTATCACAACTACTCGTGAAACGGCATCGTAACAACATAGAAATAGTGGCAATACATGCTAAACACGCCGACAAGTATGTGCTAAACAAAGACCAACAACATCACAAGAACAAAGAGTACGACAACACGTAAGACAACATTATTTATACTCAACAACAAAGAAGAAGGACAAATAAAGAAACAAAGAACATTAAAAACATAAAAACGACACCTTTTATTTCAACCGACAACACATACTCTAGTGCAAACAACACTATTATTGTTCAAAGAAAAGAATAGCCATGTTCCCTTATGAAATAACACTATTTATTCCAAGAAGAGAGCAACATATCCCATTATAAAACAACAACAATACAAAGATGGGAATAGTGACATTAAATTGCAAAACAACACTTATTCTTTACAAAAACAAGAAGGCATTTCTTTTGTAAAAACAAAGCAAAGACATTTCTCCAACAAGACAAATACCAAATCGGCCCAAAAAAAGAACATTTAATTGCATAACAAAGATCAAAACAAAGACATTTATAACATAAAAACAGCATCTCATTTTTTCAGATAACGGCACAAATTTATTTTTATAAAACAATGTACTCATATACTAAATAAAAACAAAGAAGACAACAACATTTATTTTTATAAAACAAAGAAATTTCATATAATAGCTTAAGAACAGCAAGACAGCAACAATAAACGGTTTATTTTGCCTTAAAAGTAGAATATTCAGTTAGGCCTCTGAATAAGCTTTCCAACGCATTTTAGAACACCTCAATCGGGTTCCTGCTCGAAAGATATCCAATTTACAAAAAAACAAGAGCAAAGACTTTATTTTTTTGACAAACAAAGAATAGCAACCTTATTTTTAAAAACAAAGAACAACACCTTATTTTTAAAAACAGCAACAGCAACCTTATTTTTTTGACAAACAGCAATAGCATATAAAACATACCATTCTTCACATCTCAAGCACACAATCCCACATTTCTCAATTTATTCACAAACTTATTGTATTTATTCACACAATCATAAACCAACAATTTGACTACTACATAAGTCTCAAATACTCAAATAAATTATAACACCACATACTTCACATCCTAACTCAATCTCAATCACTCCATCACATATTCTCATCATCACATAACATGAAATCGATCCTAAAGCTCATCAAATCACCCAACTCAATATTCAATTTTTTTATCTCATATAACAATCACAACACAAATTGATTTTACAAGCCCTAACTACCCATACACCCATCATAAACCCATTATCAACGTTAAACCCACCCTTACCTCAAATACATAAGCTCCTAGCACGAAGAAGATGATCACGCATTTAAAAACACCGCAACACGAAAGCTCTTCCTTTCCTCTTCTTCTCTCACCACCGCAGACTCTTTCTTTCTCCTCTTCTCTTCTCTTTTCTCTCTCTCACCGCGCCTCTTTCTTTCTTCTCTCCCACGCTCTCTTCCTTTCTTTTCTTCTTTTCTTTCTTCTCTCCTCTCACACGCAGCCTCTCTCTCTCTTCTCTCTATTTCGACTCACACTCTCTCTTTCTCTCCTCTTTCTATTTTTGATTCCTTTTTAAATGAGCATCAACACTCTAACCCTTTTTAATTTGATTTTTAATTCCCAACCATACGCTACTTTTCCTCCTACTTTTCCTCCCTCCCATAACCACTTTGGTTTTCCCTAGAAACTTGCTTTTAATAATAATAATAATAATAATAATAATAATAATAATAATAATAATAATAATAATAATAATAATCATCATATATTAAGTATTTCTAACATCAATTTTAGTCATTCTCAACATGGTCCCTATGCCAAAAACTCTCCAATTTGGTCCACTACCCTATCAAATCAACTCCAAATAATTTCTAATAAAATTGGGGTGTTACACATATAGTCCCCACACTTGATCGAGATGTGAAGAGCTTGATTATGATTCTTTCTCACGGGGAAGCTTAGTGTCCGAGAAAGTCAAGTAATTGAAGGCTACAATGTAGCCAACAATACCATCAAGTCGGGTTTATCAGAATGTCATGGGAGACGCCACATTCATTCAGATCTTTAGCAAAGGCAAAGACGACGTGCCTCTCGAACTAAGCAAAGAAAGAGAGCATCGAGATCTTTGATGGAGTTTCGACTCAACCGGTCTACCACCCGATATTCACTCGCCTAATTACTCTTAGGAATTCTTGAGCTTCTTTGTCCGACACATCCCCGACTTCTACAAGCCTTCTTTGTCTTTTCTTACGGGCCCTTTCTTCATTTCCTTTGGATTGCTCTCCTCTAAGGTTCTCGTGGAGCATACAACCTTCCACTCCTTGTGATACCACTACCTCCAAAGAATGTTTGTTATATCCGGTGCCTTTAGGGACCTCCGCTGCATTTGAACATTGCAGCTCCATGGAGTCATCCTAGTCTCCCTACTACTGGGTAGCAGCAAGCACTGGAATAACAATAGTCGAGGGCCTCGCCACTACTGGCTGGAATTCGGGACAGGTGGAATTTCAATCGGGCTCTCCAAGCCTCCATTGCCCGATTGCAAGGTAGATACACTTTCTTCTTTCTCCTGGATTCCCACTTGGACCAGTGTCTGTCTCAAGAGATCTTGGAGAATTGGTTGAAAGCCTTCACATGCCCCTATGCAATGAGGATTATCACAAAGCGCTTTTCCTAGCACACCCTTCTTTGATGACACCAAAACGACATAATTCAAAGATGGATAAAATTCAAAGGCATCCGAATGAAATCAACTTTTCTAACCAAAGATCGACTTCGATGGTCAATCGTGATTGACAAAGCAGATCCTCCATGCCCCGCAACGGATTGGTGGCTACATTGGGTTGTTGAAATGATATGCTCTTCGATCAAGTAATTCTTGCACCACGACTTGAATGCTTTACAATCCTCCACCACATGACCCATCGCCTCTGTAATGGAAGGCGCAGTAGCATTTGGCGCTTGTACCTCCGGGATAGGGAGGCCGATATGGCTTCATTTGACGAGTATTGATTATTTTGTTGGTGATGAGATAATTAAACAAGTCCGTAGGACATGGGAACGGGATCAAAGACAACAAAGCTTCCTTTCATTATAGTTCGACATCGATAGTTTGATTGAAAAGTCTGCGTGTGGTGCTTCGAGAAGGAAATGGAATAGCTTATGAGGATTGATGTGTGATGGACCACCGCCCGATAATTGCATTGGTTTCACCTCTTTCTTCTTGTAGGGTCCAGAAAAAGGCTTTTTCTGACTGGAAGGAGGTGTTGGGCCATGAGCTATTCTTCCGCTGCGCATGCCGTTCTCAACTCTTTCCCCTGTGACGACCATTTCAGAGAAATTCGAGGCTACACTGCCAACCAACCTATCATAATACACCGCAGGAAGAGTTTCCATAAACATGTGGACCATTTCCTTGTCCAGTAGAAGGGGTTTTACTTGAGCAGCGAGGTTCCTCCACCTCTGAGCGTACTCCTTGAACGACTCATTATCTCTCTTAGACATGCATTGTAGCTGAGTCCTATCCGGAGCCAAATCATTGTTGTACTGATATTGACGCATAAAAGCATCCGCCATGTCCTTCTGATCAGCGGTCGTACGCGGGTCAAAATAATTAAAAAGTATTCAAATATAGTATCAAGGTAAGTTAACCTTGGTCGTCTCACGAGGATCTCTAATTCTGAAATTACCAAAATCAAGAACACGCTAATAAGAAAGGGGGTTTTTTTAGGAAAAGAGTTTAATGAAGGAAAAAAACAATTAAAGATAGACAATCAATCCATTGGTTTCGCGTGCGCTTCTTGGATTTATCATTGGTTCTAAAATAAATATTCGTGCAAGGGGTTTGATAATTCTTGATTGACAATAAACTAACTAAACAAGCGCTAGTCGGTTCATACGAATTCACAATGTTTTAAAGCAAGCGCCAAAGCAGTGTTCAATCAATCGTGATAGTGAACAAGCGCCACTAACACAATTAATATCATAATCGAATTTCACAATCCTATAAACAAGCGCCATAGACTCTATCAATTCCTATCCAAACTAGATTAAACAAGCGATAAAATAGTTCAAAAGATGAAAGTTGTGAAATAGAATCATGATTAAGTGATTAAGCAAAACTGAATCAGGAAACTAATCACATAAGCAAATCACAGAGTTTGAGTAATTAAGCAAAACACAAACTGAATCTGCAACAAGAATTACAAATATGAAATTGATAGAGAAAGAATTAAAACCATAAAACGTAAATAAACATTAATGCATCGAACCTCAAAATCTTACAAAGAACAACACCCGTCACCAATGAATTGACTTTGGGTTTTAGGCTTCCATAGACGTTAGGGCACAAAACGTAAAATTGAAAGTAGGAATGCGTAAGATGGTCCAAGACGGCTGCTCCAGCCAAGTCTATAAGAATAAAACGAAAAACCTAATCCCTTAATGAGTTCTTGGATAAAAGCCCGTTAACAAACTAATATTTGGCCCGAAACCCGTTTTACATTAAACTGCTTCGGTATTTTGCAGTTTTGGCCTTCAGTACTTCCGAATTGGGTTTCGCGCTCAACAGAAGAATTGTAGCTCTGTTCCTTAGCTTTC
Source organism: Oxytropis ochrocephala (assembly GCA_020916435.1). NCBI lineage: Eukaryota > Viridiplantae > Streptophyta > Magnoliopsida > Fabales > Fabaceae > Oxytropis > Oxytropis ochrocephala. Next base: position 103,244,028 of record CM037089.1, read on the forward strand.
CAACGCATACTTGCACGCCTCAATCGGATAAACGTGGCCAAAGTTATGACCTGCAGAGTAGACAGGGGTCAATATGCAATAAAAGTATGAATTAAGCAATAAATTGCTATATCGCTTCAAATAAGACCCAAAGTCTAGAAACGTGCTAAGACTTAAATATTAGGCACGTAACACAATTAAAAACACTAAGTGAAAAGCTATAAAGAGTACATTAAAATGCACTGATCACCTTCCAGCAGCGGGAATTGGGTGGGCTCCAACGGCATGTACCATTCAGGGGAGCTCTAGCTAAACTTTCCTGAAAGCAATGCATCATCAAAGTTATCATCCCGCATGGGCGTCATTTTCGGCAAGACATTGTCACATGATCGATCGGGCAAGTCGTCCCTCTCGTATTTATCAAAAGTTGGTGCTTTGAATTTGGGAGGCAAGACTAGATTAGGACCAAACACACTCATGGGCATTTTCGCCCGTGAAGTCGCTCCTTCAATAGCTCTTAATCTCTCTTCTAGCATCCGACATCGACTTCCGGTTTTAGTAGGGTAATTCGAGGAAACCATTCACACCGTGAATGAGGATTACTCATCGACACTACGGCCGGGTTCACGCGTGGGTCACGTGAGTGAATCGTATTCGTGAATTGGTCCTCGAACTTGGGGATGGACCGTTATTTGCCAATTGAAACCCGCCGAGTTCCCGGAGCAAAGAGCAGGATTGGGATCGGATCCGCTTGAGGCGCCCACGCTCCAACTTCGCTCACAACCACGCCAGCCGAGCTTTCCCGCGGTTCTTGGAGGATCTCCTCCGTGATTTGTGTCACAGCAGCAGAGGCGATAGTGTAACACCGGGCCGCTCTTCTCAAGCGTCAGCTCACGATCTATTTACCTTCAGAATTTTTTGCTTGATGGATTCACCTTGCACATGGGGCTCAAATGCAAAAAGTTCCACACCTTCCCACTACCAATTGGGCCCCATGTGCATTCGAGCCCATGCGCGCCAATTGGTAGTGGGAAGGTGTGGAACTTGCATTTGAGCCCCATGTGCAAGGTTCGAATCCCACTGAAAGCAAAAATTCTACTGTGGGGTAGAAAAGATCGTGAGGTACACACTGCTCGAGAGAGGGCCCGGGTGTTACATATAGCCTAGTGGGAGACCACCATAGGGAGGCCATTGCACCTGCTTGAAGGGCTTCGAGGATCCTCGACCAGAGGAGGGGAGGAGGATTGTCCACCCCAGCAGTGAGTAGCTTCATCTGCACTCAACATTTCTTAAGGCACTCAAAGACTCTTATGACCTCTCGCCATTTGAGCTTTTATGATTTCCATCTCACCTTGAAGGGCTTGATTCCTCTGATTCTCGACTGCCGCCGACTCGACCATTAGGATTTGGATCTCTTGGAATTTCGCATTCATGTGGCGCTGGATTGCCCCCGATCGCCGCGCTTGATTGTTGTCCATGTTCCTTGCTTGTACGACGCCAAATAGTGATGCCTAACCAACTTTGCTCGATTTTCTCGCTGACGAAACACACTTATGAACACAAGAATGAGTAAATGAATGCAATGCATTGCGATATGTATGATTTTCTCGCTTGTTTTGGTGTCGGAATCGTAATACAACTCGCGTTGTCATAGGCGTGTAAGTTTAAAGCTCTAACACTCTTTTCTTTTTTTTTTTTTATTTTTATTTTTTTAATTTTGGCCGCAACGAGGTTGGAAGCAATAGGCAAAACAAGCACACTTCATTCGAAAGGATAGAATACTACAACTTCAAACTCAAGGAAAGATACAATATTCTCAAAACAATGTTTTTGACAGAAAAGTACCATATTCCAAAGAAAATTACAACTTTTTAGAGAAAGTTTACAATTTCCTAAGGATTATTACAATGTTCTAAAGTGAAATTCAAAGGCATATAGCTTTCAACTTCTCCTCCTCTTTCTCTTCTTGCTTTACTGCCCATTTGGCTTTCTCCATGAGTTCTTCTCATAGGATCTTGCAAGACTCGACAAACTCGTACACCTTGGCCTGAGTGTTGGAAGGATTCATTTCGTCACTTCTTCTTAGCTTCTTGGGAACATCCCTCACAGCTTGGTTAGCTAGCCCTGCTAGCTTTGAAAATTTACTCCTCCAAAGCTGAATCTCATCCTTTAGCTCCTTGACAATCTCTTGGTCCTCTATTCTGCCAATTAAGGCCATGAAACGTTGCTCCCAACATCGGGCTTTCTACTTGCACTTGCTCATAAGACTCCTTTAGGCATCTGAGATTCCTCTTCAATTCTGGTCCGACCTTCTTTGTTCAAACCTTAAAGCTTGTTGGTACTCTTTCAAGATCCCTGTGATAGACTCTCTATCTTGCCTGATGCTTTCCATTTGGTCCCCCAATTCGAACTTCATCACTTGGAATTCTTTCCTTGACTTAGCTAGTGCATCTCTGACCATTTTCTCCTTCTTCCATGACTTGTCATATAGTTCCTTCCATTCACGTGTTTCCGCTATAGCTTCATTCATCTTTGAGGCGCACCTCTTTACTTCCTCTTTAGCACCTTTCAAATGTTTCTAAACTTCCTCTTACTTTCTCCTTCTATTTCCAGTTCGGTTGGTCGCTTTCAATAGCCTGCGTCTTGAAGAGCATTTTCGTTCTCTAGCTTCCGCTTGTCTCCGCATCATTTTTCCCAACCTCGCTTTGTAAGGCCCTTTTTCTTCTTCCGCTCTAGATAATGCCAACTTAGCCTCTTCTAGCTCTTCAATGAGGGGAACGTGAGGTTCTCGTATTTTTCTTCAAGTGATGGCCCTTTTGCTCGGATGATCGAGTTTCCTTAATCCTCTTTTTGAGCCATTGAGTGAAGGAGATAGCAAGTGGTCCTTTTAGATAGCTCGCCTTTGTCTCTCCGCACTACGGTTTCCCAAGCTTGCAAGACTCGCCAAGTAAGTCCTCGTCTTTATGGATCCCCGCATGGAGGTAAAAACGAAACAACATAGCTTTCGGAGGTGAATCTCGCATAGGTACCCGAGTTGCCTCAAGGTCAAAGATGGGTTATAGTTGATGCATCCCTGTGTTCCCATGAGAGGAACATTCTGGAAACTGCCACATTGGAATACCACTGATGGTTTATCCTCCCAACACTTGTGTGAGAACCATCGAATTTGAAGAGTATCGAGGTTCTTAAAAGTATCCTTCCACTCCCGAGGCTCATAGTCTTCTGGATTACAACCCAAGGCATAGGATAGCAAATCCTCAACATCACTCTTGTTAATACACACATGATTGATCAACCAAGCGTATAGCACAGGGAAGGAACAACACATCTTATCCTTTCGGAACTCATGATGGCGAGTGAAGGCACGATAGCTCTCGGCGAGAATAGCGGGAGCCGGATTGATGGGACTTTTTGCACTCTTGAAAGCCAGAACACACCAACAATGTTTCATCTATATGTTTTCAATATGAGGGAAAATAACAATGCCGAAGATGGTCAAAGCTAGTACTTGCTTGAAAGAAGCCCAATTCTTTGATACTACATGACTAGCCATCAAACTCTCAAAGTATTCCCGAGGAAACCCGGATATCTTGTTACGCTCAACTTTGTGGGACCGCACTTCTTCTATAATCGATTTGCAACAAGAAAGCTAACTTCTCATCCGAATAACACGCTCTCGAGCATCGGTAAGGTCTAACCTCCGAGCGATCAAAACCTGTAATCTTCTCATACTCCTCGAGGGTAGGCGCCATTTGGAAGTTTCAAAAGAAAACACCTAACCTCTCAATCATAGAACCAACTTAGGCAGCGATGGCACTCTCTTGTACTTCTAATCGTAATAACTCGCGGATGTTCCCATAAGTATTGTCGCTAAGGACCAAGCTCAATAGGACCTAATAGGAAGCATACTCCTTCAAACCGGGTTACATCAATCTTCTTTACAATGGGAACCTCGAATTGAATGCGCGCTTGCTTTTTGATTCCATGTTGCTTCTTACACACCTATGAAAATGGTTCGTTGTTATGTTGCGACTCTCCAAAACAAACTTTAATGCATGAAGAATGCAAATGACAAATTTTTTTCAAGATTTTGTTAGATGCAAATGCAATGGTGCAAAATGATGTGAATGCGAAATGATGTGGATGCGAAATGACATGGAAAAATGGTAATAAAATGAGGTTTAATTGGTGGTACTTTGAACATTTTCGAAGATACACGCTGCATGCCACCTCATGTAGGTGTTTATGAGGGGAAAAGAAAAATTACAACTTTCAAATAAAGTTTGAGAAAAGGAATGCTTAAGCTAAATGCAACAAACAAAGGCGTGCCCCCTGTCCTACGAATGGTGGGAATCCTAGGGTCTAAAGTCGATTTAAAAGGGTAATCCTCCCATGTAGGTTCTAATCACTTCCTCACAATGGCAACCAAGAGCTAAAGTCTTTCTCATGATGACACCCACAATCGTAGAAAGCTACCGAGTGTGAGGCATCATGACAAAGCGTACTCTTGGACGAAACTTTCATGAGAGCCATACATACAAAGGTCTACGAATGGCAGTCACTAGTTGTTCCTACTCTCCTAGGTTTTTGTTTAGACCTTGGGTTTTAGGCCCCACTCAACGCTCACAAGTATAGGGTGTGAAGTGTGTGTTGAGGGCATGATACTTAGAAATAACCACCCTTCCCCACCTGCAAATAAAAACCCAGAACAGTCCAGACAAAAGCAAATAATAACATGTTTTCTACCCTAGGGTTTTAATATCAAATAAGCCAGCCTAGGGTTTCAACAGCAACCAAGTGCATTGCTTACCTCAAGAAAGGGAGCTGAGAAGAGGGGAACATGATAGGAGTGGGGGAAATGCATGGAGGAACTAAGCATACAAGCAAATAAGATAAAAGGGAACACAATCATAGCAGAGGAAGAAGCAAATGCATATGAATGCGACAATGCTTGTATGAGAAAGAAGAAGAATAGAGGCAAAACAAGATATTTCAAATCAAACACATGTTGCACCCCAAAAAAATCCGGTTTGGATTTCTCGATGTACAACGTGGGAAGGTTTATGAAGCCGCCACCAATATTTTAGTTTTGAGACGAAACATTGAAAAACGCTCTTTTTATACAAGGCGGTGGTCTTTTCAAAACAAGAGATGTAGGTTCTGGGGTCGGTTAGGTACTGGGAAGGTATAAGCACCTCGCACCTCCTTTCTACCGTAAAGGGAACCTTTAATTTGATGTGTGGTTTTGAAATATTTGATTTGAAACAATCGTTTCTACTTCTTTTCTTTTCTTTTGATTGAGAAAATATTTTATTGGAAACGAGAAAAATAATATTTTTTGATATCCTTGAAAAGCGGAACAAAACAAGGATTTTTTTAAAAGCGTGCTTGACGGACAGAACCCGCTCTACGCACTCTCACCGAGATGAGGATCAAAGCTACGAGTTCTCGCTTGTCAGCGTCCAAGACGGCTTTTGTGATTTTTGAAAAAGTGCTTTTTGCGTCCAAGACGGCTTTTTGTGATTTCTTAGGAAAGAAGTGTGTTGGTGTTTTTATTGTAGGGGTTTTCTGGCCCTAGACTGCATGTACCCAATAGACCTAGAACAAAGACAACCCTACTGCATGACACGACGTGCCCACTACTTTTTGAAAAATGATCTTTTTGATTTTTTTAGGAAAAGGGTTTGTTATGAGGTTAATTGCTTTTATTGAGCAAGTATCTTAGGCTCGCATTTAACCGCATAATTCGCTAACCCTAAGACTTCACCAATATCTAAGTACATCCGATCAAGACTTTACCCATTTTGGAAAAAGGGTTTGAAATTATTAATTATTTACTTTATTTCTCACAAGTATCCTAAGACGCTTGAGCCGCATACAAACCCGGTCTCAGACGCTTAGACAACATCGCCCAGACGTCCGACTTGCCTCCTTATGAGTTTTGAAAAAGATTATTTATTGATCTCAAAAAAATTGATTAACTTATGAAAGTGATTTGAAGAGTATTGACTCTTGGAAAAGTCTTTGAAAAAAAGATTGATTAGAAAATAAGAAGAGAATTTGAGGGTGGCATTGGCCATAAAGAAAAGAAAGTAGAACATTCAACCACTTTTCAAGTCAAAACCGAGACAACAATTATAACACAAGCAAACTCATTACCATTTGCCACAACAATGCACAAGCATGATATTGAATTATCAACAATTAAACAATTAGCACAAGAATAGAAGATTGAATCCTATTAAGCAATCTTCTCACTTAGGTTAAAGTGCATGAAGCATGTGTGAGCCTCATATTGCCAATCATCAACCAACAACAAATGGCAAGCAAATTAGGTTGAAACAATTTGGAAAAACATTTTAACACATACTTCAATTCGGTTTTACAAGTAAAGTCACAAACCCTAGCTCACCTCATGATTTGCAAAGCTAAACAACCTTGAAACAATTTTTATTTTCACAAGACTTAGCAACAATTATTCTTGTGATTCAAGCATATTAAATAGGCATGAAAGGGCCACAAGGCCAAAGCATATTGTCATTCAAACCAACATTTTTTCCATGCAAAAATCAAAGCAAAGACAAAGCATCAAAAATCCTAAAAATTTGCTTGAGCCTAAGGCCTTATTTACCCTAAAAATCATCAAATTCTTCCATCAAAATTTACCCAATCACATAGATGAACATGAATACATGATGAACAACAAAAAACAAGCAAGAACCCTAAAATGGGGACCCCAAAACCGAAGCCTAACCCCCCAAAATCCAAGCTCAAAACATCAAGATTCAACAACAAGTATAGCTCATCATTCATTCACAAAATTAGCACAATTAATCATGCATTATTCAACTTCACACCATCTAATGAACAAGAACAACACAAGGATCATGAGTTAGGCCCAAGGTTAAAGCAAAAAGAAAAGGAAAACATGTTTTTATTTGGTGAAAATCATATGTCAAAGAACAAAGCACAAGAACAACACATAATCAACACATAGTCATAAAAACAATTTATTTGGTGGGTGATGGACCAACTCTCACCCACAACAGCCCCTAATCTACATTTTAAATGATGTTATGAGATGCAAATATAAGTTGAAAAGGATTTTAATGCAAGAAAATTGATGAAAATGCAAAGGGTTTAGGTTATACCTTAATTCCAAACTAACAAGAATAGAAAATGAAACTCAAGAGCAACAACTCAACAACAACCTCCAAAATCACCAACAATGACCACGAAAATCTTGAAGAAACACCTCTTTGATGATATAAAATGGAATTAAGGATGAAAGGAAGAAGATATATGAAGATGGAGTGAATTTGAGGTGATTTGGGTGGATGAAACTTGAAAAGAAAATGGAGGAGGAGGAGGGGGATTTTGGTTTTGTGAGAGGGAGGAGAGGAGGAAGAGTGTGCTAGGTTAGAAAATGAATGAGAGTGTGTGTGTGAGTCTCTTATTTTGGGTTTTTATATGAAGGCCATTTTAAGGGCATTTGTGATAATGTGCTTTTGTAAACCACTAGGATTTGAGATAGAATTTAAATGGAGGGTCAAGATTGCAAAGCACAAGGATTAGGGACACTCAAGAAACACAAATCAGCTGGTGGTGAAGAGGTACACACGGTTTTGGTGAGGGTTTTGGAGAGCAAAATTGTTGAGGGCATTTTAGGTCTTTTTACATTGAGTTATGGCCTTCAGATTTGATCACAATTTTTAATCAATGGCTAAGGATCATTTCACAAGGATCATGGGCATGAAAAAGCACAAAAATAGGCTGGAATGGAGCTGGAATTCGCAGCACACAAGTGAGAGAATGAGTGGAATTGCAAATGGTACTATTGTACTATACATGATCATTCAAAATTCAAAAGAAGATAGAATATTCCTTTCTAGATTATTCTTCTAAATTCATGCCATTTTGGGCCATATCCCATGATTCAATGATTGGGCTCTGAATTTCATGACTTCACCAATCCCAAAATTGATTTAGTACCCCACCCAGAGGAAAATGACCATTTTGCCCTTTTGTTCAAAAAAATCGAATTTCATGCAAAAATATTCCAATGATGAATACAAATGCACAACTCCTCATTTGAAACCAAATAAATTCCTCAAGAGATGCATAGTGATTTTTACTGGAAATTGTCTGCTTTAGTGAAATGACCAAAATGCCCTTTTGGTCAAAACCCTAATTTTGCCCCAAAATTCAACGTTTTGCATTGAACATGTCTCCCAACTCCAAACACCATTTTAAAAACAATGAGATGACTTTTTGAACCCAAAAATGCATGCCCAATGGCTTTTCCCGAGAATTTTCCACTTTTTCGTGAAATTACCAAAATACCATTTTTGACCTAAAAACCCTAATTAGCTCAAAAATGCATTTTCATTCTAAACATGATCTAAAAACCCTTGGATGACTTTTAAAACTCTAAAATGCATGCCAAGCCTTAATTTATTTATTTTTGGTTGAAAATTAGGGTTTTGACCTTGTTCAGGACAAAATTGGGGTATGACAATTGCTCTCTTTATCTAGATTTTAACAAGGAATATGAATTGGCGAGACATATTCCGAGGCAAAATAGAGATAAAGAATTCAGAAATTATACCGATTTTGTCCATTTAGGAAAACCGAATTTTCTTTTCCTTTTATCTTCCGCTTTTTTTTTTTTTTTTTTTTTTTTGGGTGAATGGATGCCACTTAAATGATCGTAATGAATGAAGTGTCACCACAAAGCAAGAAATAAAGCGATAAATAAAACAAGAAAGAAGGTACCGCCCTCCGATAAGCCGAGCACCGCGGTGTAACGAAAAGCAGAAAGACGAGCGCTTCGCCGCTCAAGGAACACTGGGTTCGGAAGGAACACTGGCTCAAGGAACACTTGGGCTCAAGGAACACTTGGGTTCTCAAGGAGCATTTGCGGCTCAAGGAGCATTTGCGGCTTTGAAGGAGTACTTGGACTCTGAAGGAACACTTGGGTCCTGGAAGGAGCATTTGCGCTCAAGGAGTACTTGGACTCTGAAGGAACACTTGGTTCTACAAGGAGCATTTGCGCTCAAGGAGTACTTGGACTCAAGGAACACTTGGTTCCGGGAAGGAGCATTTGCGCTCAAGGAGTACTTGACTCTGAAGGAACACTCGAGGTTCGAAGGAGCATTTGCGCTCTGAAAGTGGCCTATTCGAGCTACGAGGTTCAATATCGTTATGGGATCGATATCTTTTACCTTGATGGACTTACGCCTGCGCTTAATGCCGGCCACGGCTAGTCCCGAAGGACACGAGGTTCGGGGGCGATCCGCCATGCTCCGTGATGACTTGGTAAAATGAAGGACGCAAGCGTCCGAGGGCCGATCCGCCATGCTCGTGATGACTTGGCGAGGTGAAGGTCGAGTTCAAAGTCGCCGTTTGGATCTGTTGATTTGAACTAAATCAAGGACTCTAGGGTCTCGATGATTCGCTTCGGTGCTCGATAACGACGGATCCGGCGGACGATTGGTCCCGGCGGACACGGGTCCCGGCGGATTCTCAAATCTGTTGATTGATGATTGAGATGGCTACATTGCTGGGCGTTGAATTGAGGTACCCGGCTACCGAATATGAGGTGAGGTCGCTTTTGAAGGACGCCCGGCCCCGGGCGGATTTACTTAATCGTTGATCTTCTTTAGTCGGGCCAGCGCTTCGCACCGGCCGAGTGGTGCTCGCCGAGTTAGCGGGCTTTTCTTCGCTTCCTCCGATTGGTGATCAATGTCGCGTTCTCGATCCAGGTGTCCGCTCGCCGCGCAGTCTTTTCTTCAGAACCTTCCGTGGCCAATGCCACTACATCGCTTTAAGGAGTCTACTCCGGAATAGTAGGACTCTTCTTAAACTTTCTCTCGATAATGTGTACCGCACATGTTAGCAGATGCAAATGCATGGTGCATGGGACGAGGATGCATGTTATGCAAGGGCATGTTATGCAGAACATGTTATGCGAGTGCATGCAATGCTATGATTTTGGTGTGATGATGAATGCAATGAGATGCTATCCTTGATTTTCTTTGGCCTGGCTTTCCTCTTTTTTTTTTTTTTTTTTTTTTTTTTTTTGACAAAGGCTTATTCTTTTCTTGGTTCAACCGACTCGATACTCCCGCACAAGACTCAAGAGGCCGGATGGAAATCGCAGGGCTCATGGATCAAATGCAAGTTTGCTTTATGGTTCGCCATCTGGAATGGTTTGTGAGTGCAACCTCTTTGTAGGATTAATTTTCTTTGGTCACTTTCTTTTTTCTCGATCGCTTGTTTTTCATTTTGCTCTCTTGCTCTTTTGCCTCGTTAGCTTATCTTCTTCGCTGGCTCGGCCTAATCCGCGACACTCATGGTACGAGATCGAGAAATATATTGGACTTGCGGGGTTCATGAGCCAAAGTGAGTGGGCTTTAACTTTGTCGCTCAAGCAATCGTGGGCTCGATCACTTTCTCTTGCATGACTAACTTGTTTTGGGGAATTGCCTCTTTCGTGACCTTTGAGAATTTCGTAATGATTTGCAATGCTATACGATGTATACACATGTTTTCTGATTCAGATCACCATCATCATAAAACGTTTATTTTGAGCGTAAAAGCAAAAAAATCAACAAAATGATATGAGAAAGTTTGAGCTTTATTGATGTAGAAATCGGTCGCATGCAGTTACGCCGATCGTTCAATGCATTTGAAAGTTTAAACCGCAAAAGACACGAAAAAGGAAAGAAGGTCGATTTATCTGATCGTCTCTCGTGGAGCATGCTGCTAAACATTTATGTCCTTGACCTTGATCACTCCCTCATTCAAGTCTTCAGAGAAGTTGTATGCCTTTCTTTACTTTTCATGCTCAAGTTTTTCGAATTTCATTTTTGCTCGGATCGCCTTTGCGGGTTTTCAATCCACCGGTCGCTCCGATTTTGCCTAGGTCGCCTTCTTTCGGTTTTCAACCTAGCGAGCTAATTCTTACTTGGCTTGTCTTTCTTTTTTTTTTTGTCTATTTCTTTGGTGCATAGTACTTCTTCACTTAATCTAATTAACCGGGTTCCTTGAGATCTCCATTGCCCGTGTTGGTAAGTATCATCGCACTCCTCCGGAGAAGGCTTGTTTTGACAACATATGGGTCGTCATAATTGGGTGTCTACTTCCCACAGAATCATCCGATAGGCAAGATCTTTTTAAGCACCGAGATCACCTTGCTTGAATTCACTGGCCTGACCTTCTTGTCAAAAGCCGCTCTCATTCTCTGTTGGTACCACCGCCCATGACACAAGGTCGCCATTCTTTTTCTTCAATGAGGTTTAGCCGATCCAGACGGGCTTGAACCCATCCCGCTTCTTCTAACTTGGTTTCCATCAAGACCCGCAGTGAGGGTATCTCAACCTCAATAGGGAGGATCAATTTTCACCCATATACTGCAGAGAAGGGATTTGCCCGGTTGAAGTGCATCTTTGAAGTTGGTAGCCATGCAAAGCAAAGGGAAGCATCTCATGCCAATCCTTGTGGGTTACCACCATCTTTTGCACAATCTTCTTGATGTTCTTGTTAGTTGCTTTGTTGCCCCATTCATCTTCTCTGCAGTAGGAGAAGAATTATGATCTTTGGATTTTGAACTGCGCACACGTGTCCTCATCCTTTTCTTTGTTCAGTTCTTTGCCATTATCGGTGATGATAACGGCAAATCAGATCTTTCTTCACAAATTTGGCAACCATCGAACCGATTATCTATCGAGTATGAGGCGACCGACCCACTTCGTGATCTCTAAAACTTTGCCTTGATATAATTGTAACTTGAATGAATCTTGGAGTGCAAGCCTCTTGATTTTCTTTCTCCCCTTTTTTAGATTCGGGACAAACATATTTAAATAAATAAACTTATTTGTCATAAAGCTAAAACTCGAGAAAACAAAAGCAATCGATCATTGATTGGAATGGATTTTTGGAGATTGTGGGTTTTGTGGAGAGAGGATGATTGGGTTTAATGAAGTGCTTGAAGCTAATGGTAGGATGATTTTTATTCGGCATTGGTCGACGTTTGGTGATTTATGATGGTTATTTGGCTTGATGAGGTGTTTGGAAGTGTTATTCCCGCTTAGGGGGTGGAGAGGCGGGATGCCGAGGTCAAAGGGAAGTATTTGCGGTTTATTGAGACAATGATCTCTTGTCTCTTGTGGTAACGTATCACTCACCACTTACGTTTTCTTTTGTGTTCTTGGGATTTTCATTTTTAAATCCTTTTTCTTTTTTCTTTTTTTGATTTTTTTGTTTTTTTTTTTCTTTGACTCGGGTGAGCTGATAAAAAGTGATGCACCCTTTTTTGATATTTGAGGTGATCCTTGTCTAGGGTGATTTTTTGGATTTTTTTTTTTTTTTTGACTTACAGTGGGTAGCACAGTTTTTCCGAGAATATGGGAAAATGGTCAAGCTTTATTTCAAATCATGATCGCTCGTTCTCTCAAAAATTAACTCAAGGACAATAATTTATTTACTCCTATATATTTGCTTCTCTTTTTTTTTGCTTGATTATTTTCTGACCAGCTTTCTTTTTTCTGGTCATTTGTTTTTTTTTTGTTTCTTTTTTTTGTTTGAAGGGGAAAATCATCTTTGGGACTAGCACGATTCAGATCTCTGTAGTCAACGCACATTCTGACCTGCCCGTCCTTTTTCGGGACCGGGACAATATTGGCAACCCACCTGGGTACTTGCCCTTTCGCTAGGAACTCTGCATCAAATTGCTTTCACTTCGCCTCCGATTTTTGAGGACATCTCGAGCTTCATCCTTCTCAATTTCGCTTTCTGAGGCAAAAGACATCTGTGCTTGACTGGTAGCTTGTGTACCTACAATGCGATTGTCCAACCAGGCATATCTTGATAGGACCATGCAAACACACCCACATAATCGTGCAGCAACGAACCAACTTCATGCGATCTTCGTCATTCATGGTGGTACCTACTTTGACCTCCTTCTTGTTCTCAACAGTATCAAGTTGATCACTTCAATAGATTCCCCGTGAGGCCCGAACAAACCTTTCTTCTTGTTTCATTAACCTCATGAGTTCTGGAGGAGTTTCCCAGTCTTCCTCAACATCCCCTCACTTGATTGGCGGGGTGATCAAAGTCAAAATGTGGACTATCGGCACTCTTATTTTGAGAGACAATTGTTGTGGATCCGCTTTGCCGGGCTTAAAAAGCGAGAATGAAAAGAGAAACAAACAAGCAAACAATAATGAAACAAGAAAAAGGACACATGAAATATAGAGAAATGATTTTTATTGATGGAAATTCAAAAACAAACGCTTTTATTGATGATGATGATTCGAAAATAAAAACATGCGTGTTCTAACAACTTGTCCTATGGCTTGGGCAGAGCCACGGTTGCACTACAACTAATTACTTTGAGTCATGGGAAATCAGCGCCTTCTCGGTTCTTCACCTCTTTTAAAAAAGACAACGACGATCCGGACTAGACCCACCTTCTTCGGGACTAACGCTCTCTCGGCGATAAAGAACTTGGTTATGGTTAAGCAAACACGCTCGACTACTTAAGGTTCTGGCGGAAGTCACGAGACGAGAATGCTCGAGGCGAGGATCTTGGCCTTTTGACTCACCCAACCATCCGCCACTTCTTTCCTCCGCCACTTTCCTTCTTTTGGCTAGACTTGGATCGTATCCCAACCCGCAGCGGTCTTTGTTCCTTTTTAGTTGGACGGCGCAAGAATTCCTTGTCCAGATTTTCCTGCCGCAGACCCAACCTTATACCCTTGATCCATCATGATTTTAGCAATCTTTCTTATTACTTGCCCAAAGAAAATCTTCTACGGCAGATTAGTAGTTGGCCTCTGTCGTGTCGCAATGGGTTTGCGATTATGCTTGGACCATTTTGCTTGAATGAAATCCAATTGGCATCGATTAGGTCTCAGACCGCATGCTTGAAGGCTTTACACTCCTCCACAAAGATATGACCAACCCGTTTTCATGGAAACTGCAGTAGCATTAGCATTGTAACCTCTAGCAAATGGCGGGTGAACGACTTTCATCGGTCGAGTGTTGACTAAGTTCTTGCAAGTTAAGTGATCAAACAACTCGGTATACGTCATTGGTATTGGATCAAAGCCGATTCGCTTTCTTGTCGGCCGATAATCCCGAGCCTTGTGATCAAACATCGTAATGCGACTCACGGACGTCCGGTTCCTCGTATTGGTCCACCTCGGGAGCTTTGAATTTTGGTGGCAAAACCAAATCTGGGACCAAACACACTCACATGCCTCCTTGGCTCGACACCTGGCATCCTCCATCGCCTCTTACTCTTTCTTTAAGTGCACGAATCGGATCATTTGGGTGTGACTCCTCAAACATGTGCCCAGGGGGTGACTCCCATACCGTAATAATACCATCCCGGTGAGGAACATTGTGAGGTGGTACCACCATCCCGGAGTAGGGCCGAGCGCAGCGTGAGAAGAACTAAAAACGGATCTGCGGTCCTCGGCAGACTCCGGCGAGCACTGGCAAAGTTAGTGACTTGATTGGGCGTATTCACACCGGCAAGATTGGATCCAACGAATTGCGGCGTGTACCCAGCAGCACACCCGAGGATATCTTTGTGGAATGTACCGATTTGACACATTCATTTGGGTAATCGACCGAATCCCGGGCCGAAGCGCAATCGTAGCGTTTCGCGTCGACATCAAGGAGGAACAAAAGAGGTGACACCAACTGGACCCGCTACGGCAACGGCTTCAACAGCTGGCCCATTCTTTAGACTTTGTAGCATGGCCATCATCTCATGCATCGGGCCTCCATTGCCCCAACCTTATCCTTGAGCACTTGGTTCTCCGAGCCACCGCTCAGATTAGAGATCTCTACCATTGTTTCTTACGGACCTAAACTGTCTTCGTTGGATGCCATCAGGCTCGCGCAAACGGGTGAAGTAGCGATGTGGACGAACCAGACTTGCTGTTTCTCTCCGAACTTAGAAAGAAATGTTTTTATGAGTGCTAGAATGCATGAAATGAATGGATGCATAAATATATACATATGCGCATGAAATGTGGATGCGTTTCTCTCCAGTGGTGCAGAAATTATCACCGATACCCACAATTCCCCTAACACCGGTGAGAATGCATGCGAAATGAATGCATGAATGCATGATGTTTGAATTTCGCATAACAACTTTTCAAAAAGTTGGACATTTATACATTTTGGAAAAACTTGGTTTATTTTCACAAAAATTTCGATGCAGTGGTACGCAAGCTCCTTTGTGTCCCTCAGGTGGTTTCTTAGGAGATGAGGATCTAAGGTTTTTTAAGGTTACACACTTCAAGGAAAGCACTAAAAAGAGGGCCCTAAATAAGGTTCCTAGAGCCAACGACCTCATCCGAGCGCGTCGATCAGCATGGACGTACGTCCAAGTGATGAGCCCCTCGAACAAAACCAAACTCTAGGTGAAATCTTCGCAACCACACGAAAAGACGTACGTCCAGTGTGCAGCCACTAATGACTTCGTTCTAGCCTAAGATATACTCTAGCCCGGGTATAGGGCTGTCTCACCAAAAAATCACACAAGGGCAAAAACGATTGAAAGTGTGTGTAGGAGCATAATGATGCATATACCCCCACTGCAAAGAAAATCCGAAAGCTGATCCGAGAAAAGAGAGTCGTCTATCACAGGGTTTTGCACATATCATTCAAGTCTAAGCAAGAAATCAACCTAAGGTATTAACAATCATCTAAAACTCTACTTACCTTAAGAAAAGGAGCTAAGAAGAGGGGATCATAATAGAAGGGGAAAAATGCATGAACTTACCAAAGAAAGGGAGCGAAGAAGAGGGGAACATGCAAGATGAGGGGAATATGATGCATAAGTAAAGAAAGAAAGAAAGGGTAAGAGAAGAAACAAGAAGAAAGTGTAGAAATAAACAAATGCACATGAATGCAATACAATGTACACCATAATGCAAGAGAAACTATCAAGCATTTCTGAGACAAAGAAAGAAAAAGAAAAGAAAAGGAAGAAAAAAGAAGAGATAGAACGAAAAATTTTCAAATCAAACAATTTAAACCACGCACCAAATTAATTAGGCTTAGACCCTCGTTTTTCCTAAAAAAAAGAAAAAGTTGTCCCAGAGTGAAGTAGCACGGTTGTTGCACCCCAAAAAAATCCGGTTTGGATTTCTCGATGTACAACGTTGGAAGGTTTATGAAGCCGCCACCAATATTTTAGTTTTGAGACGAAAACATTGAAAAAACGTCTTTTTATACAAAGCGAGGTGGTCTTTTCGAAAACAAGAGATGTAGGTTCGAGAATTCGGTTGGAGGTACGGGGAAGGTATAAGCACCCCGCACCTCCTTTCTACCGAAAGGGAATCTTTAATTTGATGTGTGGTTTTGAAATATTTGATTTGAAACAATCGTTCTACTTCTTTTCTTTTCTTTTGATTGAGAAAATATTTTATTGGAAAGCGAGAAAAATAATATTTTTGATATCCTTGAAAAAGCGGAACAAAACAAGGTTTTTTAAAAGCGTGCTTGACGGAGGCGAGAACTCGTCCTCTACGTACCCTCACCGAGATGAGGATCAAAGCTACGTAGTTCTCGTTTGTGCGTCAGAAGGCGGCTTTTGTGATTTTTGAAAAAGTGCTTTTTGCGTCCAAGAGCGGCTTTTGTGATTTCTTAGGAAAGAAGTGTGTTGGTGTTTTTTTATTGTAGGGGTTT
Source organism: Oxytropis ochrocephala (assembly GCA_020916435.1). NCBI lineage: Eukaryota > Viridiplantae > Streptophyta > Magnoliopsida > Fabales > Fabaceae > Oxytropis > Oxytropis ochrocephala. The sequence continues at coordinate 103,260,717 of CM037089.1, forward strand.
TCGGTCTGAGTATGCAAATCAATAGACCTAGAAACAAAGACAACCCCGCGCAATGCAGGGCATCGCGTGCCCACTACTTTTTGAAAAATGATCTTTTTGATTTTTTTAGGAAAAGGGTTTGTTGCGAGGTTAATTGCTTTTATTGAGCAAGTATCTTAGGCTCGCACGAACTGTACAATTCGCTAACCCTAAGACTCTGACCAATATCCGAAGTACATACGAATCGTACACTTACCCATTTTGGAAAAAGGGTTTGAAATTATTAATTATTTACTTTATTTCTCACAAGTATCCTAAGACGTTTGAGTACATCTGACTCGGTCTCAGGACGCTAGACAACATCGGCCGTACGTCCGACTTGCCTCCTTATGAGTTTTGAAAAAGATTATTTATTGATCTCAATAAAAAAATTGATTAACTTATGAAAGTGATTTGAAGAGTATTGACTCTTGGAAAAAGTCTTTGAAAAAAAGATTGATTAGAAAAATAAGAAAGAGAATTTGAGGGTGGCATTGGCCATAAAGAAAAGAAAGTAGAACATTCAACCACTTTTCAAGTCAAAACCAGAGACAACAATTATAACACAAGCAAACTCATTACCATTTGCCTACAATAATGCACAAGCATGATATTGAATTATCAACAATTAAACAATTAGCACAAGAATAGAAGATTGAATCCTATTAAGCAATCTTCTCACTTAGGTTAAAGTGCATGAAGCATAGGTGAGCCTCATATTGCCAATCATCAACCAACAACAAATGGCAAGCAAATTAGGTTGAAACAATTTGGAAAAACATTTTAACACATACTTCAATTCGGTTTTACAAGTAAAGTCACAAACCCTAGCTCACCTCAATGATTTGCAAAGCTAAACAACCTTGAAACAATTTTTATTTTCACAAGACTTAGCAACAATTATTCTTGTGATTCAAGCATATTAAATAGGCATGAAAGGGCCACAAGGCCAAAGCATATTGTCATTCAAACCAACATTTTTCCATGCAAAAATCAAAGCAAAGACAAAGCATCAAAAATCCTAAAAAATTTGCTTGAGCCTAAGGCCTTATTTACCCTAAAAATCATCAAATTCTTCCATCAAAATTTACCCAATCACATAGATGAACATGAATACATGATGAACAAAAAAAACAAGCAAGAACCTAAAATGGGGACCCCAAAACCGAAGCCTAACCCCCAATCCAAGCTCAAAACATCAAGATTCAACAACAAGTATAGCTCATCATTCATTCACAAAATTAGCACAATTAATCATGCATTATTCAACTTCACACCATCTAATGAACAAGAACAACACAAGGATCATGAGTTAGGCCCAAGGTTAAAGCAAAAAGAAAAGGAAAACATGTTTTTATTTGGTGAAAATCATATGTCAAAGAACAAAGCACAAGAATAAACACATAATCAACACATAGTCATAAAAACAATTTATTTGGTGGGTGATGGACCAACTCTCACCCACAACAGCCCCTAATCTACATTTTAAATGATGTTATGAGATGCAAATATAAGTTGAAAAGGATTTTAATGCAAGAAAAATTGATGAAAATGCAAAGGGTTTAGGTTATACCTTAATTCCCAAACTAACAAGAATAGAAAATGAAACTCAAGAGCAACAACTCAACAACAACCCTCCAAAATCACCAACAATGACCACGAAAATCTTGAAGAAACACCCTCTTTGATGATATAAAAATGGAATTAAGGATGAAAAGGAAGAAGATATATGAAGATGGAGTGAATTTGAGGTGATTTGAGTGGATGAAACTTGAAAAGAAAATGGAGGAGGAGGAGGGGGATTTCTGGTTTTGTGAGGAGGGAGGAGGGGAGGAGGAAGAGGTAAGCTAGGTTAGAAAATGAATGAGAGTGTGTGTGTGAGTCTCTTATTTTTGGGTTTTTATATGAAGGCCATTTTAAGGGCATTTGTGATAATGTGCTTTTTTGTAAACCACTAGGATTTGAGATAGAATTTAAATGGAGGGTCAAGATTGCAAAGCACAAGGATTAGGGACACTCAAGAAACACAAATCAGCTGGTGGTGAAGAGGTACACACGGTTTTGGTGAGGGTTTTGGAGAGCAAAAATTGTTGAGGGCATTTAGGTCTTTTTACATTGAGTTATGGCCTAGGATTTGATCACAATTTTAATCAGTAGCTAAGGATCATTTCACAAGCATCATGGGCATGAAAAAGCACAAAAATAGGCTGGAATGGAGCTGGAATTCAGCACACAAGTGAGAGAATGAGTGGAATTGCAAAATGAATACTATTGTACTATACATGATCATTCAAAATTCAAAGAAGATAGAATATTCCTTTCTAGATTATTCTTCTAAATTCATGCCATTTTGGGCCATATCCCATGATTCAATGATTGGGCTCTGAATTTCATGACTTCACCAATCCCAAAATTGATTTAGTACTCCCACCCGGAGAAAATGACCATTTGCCCTTTTGTTCAAAAATCGAATTTCATGCAAAAAATATTCCAATGATGAATACAAATGCACAACTCCCTCATTTGAAAACCAAATAAATTCCTCAAGAGATGCATAGTGATTTTTTTGGGAAATTGTCTGTTTTAGTGAAATGACCAAAATGCCACTTTTGGTCAAAAAACCTAATTTTGCCTCAAAATTCAACGCTTTGCATTGAACATGTCTCCAACTCCAAACACCATTTTAAAAACAATGAGATGACTTTTGAACCCAAAATGCATGCCCAATGGCTTTTTCCCGAGAATTTTCCACTTTACGTGAAATTACCAAAATACCATTTTTGACCTAAAAACCCTAATTAGCTCAAAAATGCATTTTCATTCTAAACATGATCCTAAAACCCTTGGATGACTTTTAAAACTCTAAAATGCATGCCAAGCCTTAATTTATTTATTTTGGTTGAAAATTAGGGTTTTGACCTAAGCTAGGACAAAATTGGGGTATGACAACACACAAATCACATATTTAATTAATTAGAGCTCGACCCTCTTTTGAAAAAAAAATTCTTTTAGTCCCCTGTGGAGTCGCGGTACTGCTATGAAAAAAGTCCCCAGGGAGTTTTGTTCGCTTTGCAACCTTTTAAAACAATGAAATTCGCCACCAATATTTTTTATAAGGAAAATATCAAGAAAAACCTTTTGGAAGGCGGACGGTCTTTTGGAAAATCGGAAGATTTGGGTTCTGAAGTCTGTTAGGCATGGGAAGGTATTAGCGCCCCACACCTCCTTTCTTACTGAAAGGAACCTTTAATTAAACGTGGTGGTTTTAAGTGTTGATTTGAAAAATACTTAAGTTTGCCTCTTGATTGAAAAGACTTAAAAAAATTTTACTTTCGGGCGTTTGCGAGAATTAACCGCTTTGGTTTTTGAGAGGAAAAATGTTTTGGTTCGTTGTGCTTGAATTGAGGATCCGCTTTACGTATCTCCCGGTCGATGGAGAATTCAAAGCTACGTAGTTACGGGTTTTATTTTAATCTTGTTTAATTGTGAAAATCAGGCTTTCATGACGATCAATTGAGCAAAGGCTCCAAGTGACCACCATTAGCACTCCATTGTTAATAAACATGCAAGCAAAGGCTTCAAGCGGAATCAAGTAACAAAGTTTTTTGATTTATTGAAAGTTTCTAGAAAGTCGCAGGCATTCATGATGATCAATTGAGCAAAGGCTCCAAGTGATCACCACTGAGTCCTCATTGTTAATAATCATGCAAGCAAAGGGTTAGCAAGACCACCAACAAAGTTTTTGGATTTATTGAAAGTTTTTAGAAAAATTAGGCATTCGTGATGATCAATTGAGCAAAGGCTCAAGTGATCACCACTAGTTCCTCATTGTTAGTAATCATGCAAGCAAAGACTTGCGGGACCACCAGCAAAGTTTTTGGATTTATTGAAAGTTTTTAGAAAAATTAGGCATTACGTGATGATCAATTGAGCAAAGGCTCCAGAAGTGATCACCACTAGTTCCTCATTGTTATTAATCATGCAAGCGGAGGCTTATGAGGCCACTAACAGAGAAGTTTTTGATTTAATGAAAAATTATTTGAGCTAAAAAAGAATTAAAAAAAGAGAAAAATGTGAAAATTGCAAAATGTGGGTGTTACTAGTTACTGGGAGTGGTATAACTAAGCAGGAGGTGTATAAAAAAGCAAGGCCAGATTCGCATAGGAGCCCATTGCGGGCGGAAGCTTAAGTGAGGAGGGTTCACGCATGAATCAAGGTGGAGTGCAGGTTGTAAAATTTTAAAATCAGAACTTGAAAAAAAAAGAAGCAGAAGGAGGCATAGGAATGTTTTTTTTAGGGTTTTGAGTACTTCATTTACTCCCTCCCCCATTTTGCGCGCTTGCTGAGAGGATCTGCGAGAGAAGAGTGAGCTTGTACACAGGAGAGAGAGAGAAGGGGTCCGAGGAGAGTTAGGGGAGAGAGAAACAGAGAGGTGAAGAGCGTGGAGGGTTGGCGCGGCAGAAGCTGCGGCGATGGGGAGGATCTTTTCAACACGGCAGCGGTCTTCACGGCAAGGGAGCGCCGGGAGGCAGCGATACTGCGGTGGTGGTTTTCATGCGTGGCGACAACCACGTTTCCGGTTCGTTTCTCTTCGATCTATTCATTCTTTTTTTGGTTTTGGTTTCGGTTCCTCATATTTTCTTCCCTCTCTCCTTGTTTCTTCCCTCAACTCTCTCATTCTTCTCATCTCTCTTTCCTTTGTTAAAACAATTTCTAGTTTGGTCTCTTTTGTTTTATTTTTATTTTTGTGTGACTATTACTTGGTTTTAATACACATCAACCTCTAATCTATTCAAAGCCAAAACACAAAGCAGTCCGAATTCATACTTATTTTTACATCACGGATCACATTAAAAGAGGATAACCGTCTCACAGCCATTTTCCCTTTCTTTTATCATGGCATATCAAACCACAGACTACGGCACATTTGTTTAGAGATTAAAACATTCACGACTTGACTTTTGAATTCACGACCTAAAAAACACGATGCGTGTTATTTGTGAATTTCTATTTGATGATTCTCATGTTTACAATGCTGCGGTGTTCAAAAAATTTGTATTCCCTTCTCTGATCTCAAAGTGTGTTTAGGTGATTGGGTTTCGATGTAACAAAACCTAATCCTTTTGATGATTTTTACCTCGAAATTTGTGTCCTTTTCTACTTTGTTGTTGTTACTTTTTATAATAAAAATTCTAGGTTTAGTAATTAATGACTTTGAATGGGCTTTAGTGTTCTTTAGGTTTGGAGTGGAAATGGACCGGGCCAGTGACTTGGAGAAGCATTCTTTGGAACCCCAAATTTCTTTCTTCTTTGCACTTTTACTATTATTATTTTTGCATTTTTAGTTTAATTATTTTTGTATATTTTTGTGTTACATTTTTGTATTTTTTGACATTTGGACATTTAGACTTTCCTAAGTTGTAATAAAAATAAATAGATTTTTGGCATTTTTCGACCCATATATATATACTCAAAATAAATTAACTACACAAAAAATAAGAATAATAATAAGAAAAAAGTCGGGCCACACAAAGGCGAGCAGGCAGGACTAGACAAATACAGCTAAAGCGAGAACCAAATAAGCCCCTGAGCTCGTTAAGTAAAACACTTAAAATTAACTCGAGAATTGCATTCTCAAGCACAATTGAAAAGACAAGCAAAATTTCTAGAAAAAATGACTTTTGGTAGACCTACATATGCGCACTAAACCAAATCACGAAGATTAAATTGAAGAGCATACGAAAAGATCGATCATTAGCGTTACTGCCTAATTTAAACAGCGGTATTTGATTTAGTTGAGACTCGATGATTGAAATTGACTTAAGTTAAAAGGGCCGGACAAAATTGGGGTATTGCACCCGTAATAGAATGCCGCTTAGCAAATATTTTGACAATGTTAGGTTGGAGTTCTTGGATTATACCTACAGAAGTCGTGTCGTAGAAGAACTTGTTGAAGAAATCCTATTAAAAAGTTTGCATGTTCGGCGTAGTGTGATGCACTGTTTCTTGGCGTTAGATTGAGAAAAGTGGAATAGACACCTTTAGTGTGACACCCGCTTTACGAAAAAGTAATTATAAGTGAAAAAGTGTGAAAGCGAGTAAATATGTTTTCAAATAAAATTACCAATTCATTTTCTCAAATATTTTTATAGCAAGTAAAGAATATCGTCCATCTTTTAAAATTGGATAAACATCATTTATAATAATAAATATAATAATAAGGCCCAAAAGAATGAAACATTTCTTTCCCTTACAGTAACAACAACAACTTTAAATATAATATTAAATTTACAACCCAAATCGATGTCACATGATCGAGCAATTAACATTTAATTCAATTAAATAAAAGGAATAACGTCAATACGTAAAGACCAAATCTCTCACATTTGAGCGATCATGAGAAAATTTTGCACCAGTAAAACACGGAAGTCATTCTAAAAAGTGGTGCGGGTGAGAAAAGAAGCGTCAAACCATATAAGGAATATAAGGTAGAAAGCTAAAAGCGGCCAAGACTACCACAATCCATCGAATCAATATCAATTAGACAACTCTCGAAAGAGTGATAAACGCAACATGTCACAGAAAGCCACGATAGGGCTAAATGCGCAAAAAGTGATGAGATCAGCATCACCGCAAGCGACAAAATCCACAACAATATATACTCGCGAAGAACATAACTTTGCATACTCATTCAATCATCAAGCATTGAGATCGTCATCTTCAAGAGCGGATAATTCCACGGTGGAAATCCAAAGAACATGCCCGCGTGCAACCGGTCATTCATCGACTAATGTAAATGCGTCTTCAATGCGGTACAACGTCGAGGAAGATCCTACCCTGCTACTCGCGATAAATGCGGATCCAATCTAACTGCCAGGTAAAAAGCGGATGCAAGTGCCTCACATCCCGAGGGAAATAGATGAAGTCTAGTCGCGGGGCATCCTACCGTGTTTTACAAAGCGCCGGTGCCGATTAACAGCAGCCCCCCCAGCTGGGCCTGCACGCAGGCCGGGTCGTGAGTGCGTCTCTAATACTACTCCCATGTCGTTTGCTTACCCACCACCTATCATTCTTACCATCCCTTCCGAAGATGCGGCTCGCCCGTGCTGCGGCGAGTCCTTGCCCGTCTGCTGACGACGGGTTCCTCCTATACAATTTCAGCCTATTGAAGTGCGGCTCAAGTCCATGCTTGCGACAAGGTTTCTCTTTACAATCATCAACTTTTAAGAATTATGGCTAAGCTCATCTTTGCGGCGAGTCCTTGCGTGCTGCGACAAGGTTCCATGACCAATCTCGATCGCTGAAGATACAACCATCCATGCTGCAGCGAGTTCTTGCCCTTGATGCGACAAGATTCTTCAACGCGAACCCGACACTTTAATCATCAGCGAAGGATAACTTGTCCATTGTGCAGCAAGTCTCCGATAACAATACCACATAAGCGCCAAACCAAGAATGCGTCCCAATCACAAAGGTCAAAGTCATTTTAATGACTTTACTAGTTCCAAATCAACTTGGCTACATTGGCCAGATAGTAAAATATCGATCGAGAACACTTTATTACTGAGACCTTCAAATCAATTAATATCTGACATTCATCGTCATCAACTCATTACATTACACTCATCCAAATCATTTAATTCATAGAGCGTTTAAATCATTCGATAATCCGAAAAAAAATTACACGATTATCCAAATTGAACAAATAATATAAATATAAATAATAAATACATACAAGCAAAATAAGATAGCAATAATCAAAGCGATTATGAGTCACATCCTCTCTATTCCCATTATAGAAAAGAAACCCTTTCCGTGCACGGAATGAGGAAGCGGTGCAACATTCAAGCTTTGAAATATCTAGCAATGATAGGTCCGTTGAGCTATGAAGCGTTAAGGGATTATTCAAAACGGAACCAAACCAATGGAAGCGCAAATAACCAAACAAAAAACCGCAAAAAGCAGCTTTTGATCGGTTTAGTTTGGTTCTTTTTCGTTGCGTAGCGCGGTTCGCTTTGGTTCGCGGTTTTGATTTCAAAGCAGACAAAACCAAACCCAAGCATAAGTAACACTAAGGCTTGTTGAATTACAACCTTCCTTACTAACCGAATGCAAATACAACCCCAACTCTCCACCACTTACTAGCCCAAATCAATTAATTACTACTTTGACTCACTTCTGAAACAGTCCATATTGTTATGCTATATTTAAAATTACAACAAAATATTTAATTTAAATTCTTTTAAATATTTTCTTAAACAATTAAAAGAGAGTGATTTATATACTATATATATTTGAGTATATTTTTCTTAAAGATTTATTTTAAATGCCTTTTTATGTTAGTTAATTTTAAGCTCAGTTTTAAATTATTTTTATCTTGAAAAAACGAACCAACGAACCAATCAAACGCATTAGTTTGGTTTGGTTTAGTTGATTTTATTTTAGGATCTGGACCATGAGCCTAAATAAGCCGCGTATAATTTTTCGCTATGCGGTTCGGTTATTTTTATAGCCAGAAGCCGGCCAAACCTTGCATGAAGCTTACACTCTGAGCGTGGTACGATAAATTACGCGCAACATAAAAGGTAGTGTTAGTTGAATGCTAAAAATTCATAGCAAGAACGGGTCAAACAGAAGTAAAAAGGATAACCGAAAAAGCCTCACCGAGACCGTATAAGCTCTTACAGATTCGTCATAACTTCAATGCATTGAGAAGTGACTAGCGTTTCTTGATGGTCCCGATACAAGTGAGTCGAATCCGGTGTCCTCTTTTTAAAACAACGATTGTGGTGGTCATGAATATCAGGTTGAATGAGAAAGGAATTATAAGTAACGATTGTGCAATTGCCAACGTAAGATGTAAGGGAAACAAGTGTGCAACTCTGGAAATCTCAATCTATGTGCATAGGTCATGAATATGGGGTTAAATGACAAATCTGATTGGCGATATGCTTTCCAAATTGACGTGACCAATAATATGAAATGGTGAGCAGCAACATGAAATCGAAGAGGTGGTAGGATAAGTGTAGTTAGGGTGTGATTTCTACTTATAAGTGGGGATAAAGTGAGGCTCTGCGCCGAATGGGAGTACAAGTGGGGCGGAGATTTTACACGTGGAGATGGGGACGGGGAGAAAATTATGAGTCAGAGAAGTGGGGATGGGAATGAGGATAAATCCTGTACATCGAGGAAGCAAATAGAATATATTCGTAAATATTAACTTGTATAGATAGATATATTATGTTATAAGTAATTATTTTTTAGTTTTTTTATAAGTGTTTTAATTTAAAATATTAATAAAATATTAAATTATTATTACTTTATACTTTATAAATATTAAAATATAAAAGTAAGACTAACATTTTATATTTTTATATTAAAATGTTAAACTTTTGAATTTTGAAATGCCCCTACTTTTATATATTTTTCTAATTTTATTATATTTTGATAAGCTTTTTAATAAATTTTTGGTCACCTGAAGCTTGGTGGAGAAAATATCAAAAGCGGGAAATGGGAATGGGGACGGGACGATTTGAGAGCGGGGATGAGGAGTGAAGTGCAAGTATGCCATGCGCCCATTTCCATCAGTGGTAGTGAAATAATTCATTGAAATTAGAAAGAAGGAATAGGCAGGATTTAGGCATGAGTGGAGAGGGAAGCAACTACATCACAAGGAGGGACATGAACACCGGTAAAAGAAACAAGGAGTGGCAACTCTTCTTGTCACTAGATGAGAGGAATAAGAACTTGCTAGTTTCCTACTCTAGATAGGGAGTATAAGAACTTAAACCAGAAACTCTTTTTTTTTATATTTCCTTTGGGTTAGATTTAAAGCCCATTTATTATAAGAACTATTTTAATATCCTCATAACTTAAAATAATTTTTCAAAGAAACAACATCTAAATACTAATATTTATAAAATAAAATAAATATACAATAACAATCATATCTTACTAGTAGCACACAAAATACACTTAATTGTGATTTCATCTAATTTTAATAACACAAACACACAATAATTCAAAATAATATAATCTTATCAATCAGAAATAAGTGATAAAACAAGAACCAACTAAAGAATCACCATGAGACGAAAATCGGGGTGTTACATTGAGCACAAGAGTATAGCCAAGCTCGAATTTCTTCCGGAGAATAGGCGTGAAGGTGTTGTCTCTGCCAAAAGGAAGGCCAATAATGGCCGCCACGTCGAGAGAGCGAGGGTGGCCATGCCCCATGGGAAAATGTGAGCGTGTTGGTGGGTAGAACCTGAACCAAAGAGGGGTAGAAGTGAAGGTCGTAATGAGGAAATTATGGTGGTGGCGGAGACGGGTAATCATATCAAATTATCTGATTTCTTCCCTAAGGGTCCGGATTTGGAAGCGGCCGATTCAGTAACCGAGATTTATATTCCGGTGTAAGCCGCTACGACCGCAGCGTTTGATAACTTGGAGGCATTGGCGGTGGAGCCATCCAGGTGAGTTATTGGTAGGTCGATAGGGTAAAGGAGAAGTGAATACCTACCTATTTGAAAGCTTGAAACCTTCTCGGACCTCACGAGTAAAGTGGGTCGCTAGAGTACATGCCATGAAGTGGTGTTATTGTTCTAATTGTTAGAAGCGGCCCAGTCGCGGGTGTTGTCAGATTAGCTTGAGGATTCTGCGGGAGTTTGAGCTTACTATGGAATACCTCGGAGAGAAAAACCTCTTGCCGAGTCTTCTTCCCTCTATTCAGCGTGACACCTGCGTAGCTGGGTCGGATGGGATCGGAGCGAGGTCGTTGGATTCCAAAGTAAGAGGCGAACATTCGTGCTTAACTTTGCCGTGAATGATTGAATAAAAACTTCAGCGAGTTTTCTTCTTTGTCGATTTATGAATAGATGCGGCCAAGAGATTTATTTGCAGTTCAACAATGGAAACTTGAGGTGAAGTCACATTCCCACTTAGCTGGGGCCAGAGCCCCCGTATTCACCGTAGTGAAATTGGGATTGAGAGAATCACAGTTACGCGATAAAACCCGAACACGCTAAAGGAAAGCAATGGAGTCAATTAAATTGATTAATCGGTGGGGAAGAGATTGGTAGAAGAGGTCTAAAAACTCCTTGTGGTTCCATGTTTGGTGAGTTGGGCAAGTCAGTGCCAAGCTCAAAGAATACTTTGACAAGCTGTAGTTCTCTTAGTGCAGTGATTTCTTTTTTATGTTAACCCTTTATAAAGATGGTGTTGAGTCGGCGCTTGTCCTTTTTGCGAGTAATATGGAAAGGCTAGATGCTCGTCGCCCGGCATCCGCAGTTGACACCACCATACAAAGATCCGGCTTAGGGTGACAAACAAGTTGCCCACAGCGCGCCTCGAGGAGAGGGGAGAGCCAGCCTCGAATCGATGCGGGGAACCCAGTCCCAGCGAAAAACAAATGACTCTAATGTTGGCAAAGGCTCGAAGTCGGGCTGCGGCAAAGGGGAAGGCTGAGAGGCGGGATAAATCCGAATACGAAGGAGAAGCGTGTCGAGGCGGTATCGAGCGCTCATTGTGAAGGCAGGCAATCCAAGAAAGATACAAGAGCTGCTTAGTTGTCACTAATAGAAAGATAAAGAGCCAAATTCGAAGGCTTACCAAAGTGATTTACGATACTACTGGCAGTCGCCAAGTTTGCGGTAGAGGATTTCTATGAGAATGAAGAGAGTTACATTGAGGAGGAACTTCGCACCTTGAAAGCTCTGAGGTACGTTCACGAAACTCAAGCTTATAGCAGTGCAATTGAGGCTAGTTAGCCGCTTAGAAGCCTTGAAATTTCACTGGGGTTATTGGTATGTAGAAACTGCTTGAAGAGACCTTAATTTGAAGGGAAAAATCCAAAAGAAAATGTTGATGTCTGAAGAAGAAGCTCGTGAGGTACGATAAAGCGAAAAAAAGCGAGTGACTCTCTTCAATATAATATGAGTTAAAGCTGCTCGTAAGAGAGAAGATTTGGAGGCCAGTCGAGCAATACGTAACT